>VZRS01009368.1:1175669-1598846 GCA_013398055.1 Ifrita kowaldi
TTTTGAGATAGGATGACCTTGTGGAAATCGAGTTTAAAAGGTTTTCCTTGTATGAGATGACACTGCTTGCTGCTAGCTTTGATTTTTGAAAGGACCAAAGATTTATGGCATAGAGCCAATAAAGAATTTAAATGTATCTTTAAGCATCTGATTATTAGGCACAGTTCTAATGAAGATAATCATATATCTAAGGGTAAACAAATACTTCAACTTTTTCTTGGCTCATCAAGCCCTCAGGAGAAACAGTACTGCAAGGAATAAGGAAAAAAGATGTCTTATAAGTTTTGGGGGTTTTAAAATGTCAGTTTTATACATTTATAAAATGTTCTTGTTTTACTTTTTAATCCCCATTTGTATACCTTTTTGGTTTTGGACATTTCCTTTCCACATTCATTGTTTTCTCTTCTGTCAGGTCAATGATCTAATAAGAGTTAAAATCGGAGAAATGCCACCTGACTACAATGCAAGGTGATATGGCTTGTAATTCTGTAAGTGCCTGAAGGATACTTAATATAAGAATATTGAATATTCTTTAAGTCGATGAAGGATATTTTCACAGTGCTTTATAAGTAAACTGTATGACCAAAACCAAACCAGTTTCTGATTCAGAATTTTCAGACCACAGACAAGAGTAGATATCTCACGAAAGTCATTGGCTACAACAGCATGATTTGTCACCCCCAAATAAGACCACCTTGTACATCTGAGCTAACACGTTAGCAGATAGACAGATCTGTTTATCTGCAGTCACCTCTGCAATTCCACTGCAGCACTATACCCATCTTCCAGCTCTGCTAATAGAGCTGTTCCAGCTGCAGTTACACCTTCTAAGGTCAAAGCAGAGACTGTGCCCAAGGGAGACACAGAAGAAGAGGAAAACTGCTTCCAGTCACATTAAGCTCATGGATTTTTCTACTGTATTTGTTAGCTATAGGTTGTCTGGAAAGTAGTCTGAGGCAATCTTGAACCGTTGTTATAGGGTCATAGAGGAGTTTAGCAGTTAGTCTACTTTGTTTGGTCTGAGAATAGTAACACTATTAGGACTGACGGAAGTATTAAAAGGGAGCCCAGACCTGGAGCTATTAACAACTGAATAGGGACATGAAGAAGACTTAGGGAGGCAGAGGGACTTTAGTTAGACAATATGAAGAAAGCTGGAAACAGTAAACATAATCCGTGGTGGTACTAGAGTATTCAATGTATTTTTAATATTTAGGAAAAAAATAGATATTATGTTTATTTTAAATTTCCTTTAAAGAGACCATATAGTCTTTGTCTTTAAATGTCATATGGACAAATACAGAAGAGGATAGGATGCGTAATCTCAGAAAAATTTAGCTAAAAACTCCCTGGATACAAATGTTATAAGTTTCACTTAAAAACACAATGGAAAAAAAATACAAAGAAATACAAGCTATTATTTGTTGTAGAATACAGATATCTCTTGCTGTGTCCCTGCAAAGTTATCAAGCATGCATGTAACTGTCAAACTACCTTCATCTGGATAGAATAGATATCATTACAGTTCTCTGTCTAAATTAAGCCCTGCCAAAAATAAAATGCAACACTTCCAACATAGGCCTTCCCGAACTGGAAGATATGATCAAAAAGGATGAGCCTTTATGTTTTTATCCAGCTCTAAAATGTAATTTTTAAAAAGTGCTATATTAACAGCTTTCATGAACTACCACAGCTGGATGCCCAGTGATGACGTAAGCAGCTTTCATACTGGAGAGAAATATGTCCCATTGTTCATTGCTTGATCGGCACAGGGACTGGGAAGAGGAGTATAAACTTCCATAGATGTTTCTCCTAAAGCTTATTTCCTCATATGCTTGGGAAACAGGCTGTACTTATAGCAGTGCATAGTGGTATTGACTGCCTTTAACTGGGACAGCGTCAATAAGGCGTGAGAAGGAAGTAAGGCATGTTCATGAGAAGGAAAGTTTTCATCAGTGTTCCCAGAAAGTTATGGAATTTTGATCTTCCTGAACAAAGCCCACCCAGCATATTACAGGCTAGTCTAGTCACGAATAGACATAGAAAAGAAGATGTGATAGCTGATGAAAAAGTCATTTGTACTTTCAAATCCAAACTGCACAAGAAAGCACAAGCTCATAGCAAAGTTCCTGTGGAAGACTTTACTTAGTACTTAAAAAAATCCCCTTCAGTTAAATACAGGGATATCATACCTTTTAACAGAAAGATTAAAAAGATTCTGTTACATTTATATTCCTTTGCAGAACTCTCAGCATTTCTGCATGATTAGCCCTTTTTTCCTTGTTCCATATCTGTAGCCTTAATCTTCTTGGAGTTAACTGCTCTCTTGCTAAATATATCCATCACTGACTGGTAATTGTAATATATGACAAATACGCCTTGAGAAGAATTCATTATAGACACCAATCTGACATCACAGGATAGTGATGTGTTAGCAGTATCTCTTTTCCCCAAACAGGTTGTGAAATCAGACTTTAAGATAATTGTATGCCTTATCTAAAATTCTCCCACCTAAATTGATACTTTATAGATGACTACTGACCTGTTCCTACAAGCCACAAATCTAAATTAACCTCAAGTACAAGACAGGTTTAGCGGCCCTGCTTAAGAAGTTAATACAAACAGAGAAGTTTAAAATCTATTAAGCTGTGAATTTTTTATCTTAATTATTTTTTCTTATCAAAGTAAGCATAAAGTTTGGAAACAATACACCACAGACTCAGAAGGTATGTCATCCTGACACCTCTGTTCCGCTCATTGTCACTTTGCATGAGAGGAATCAGAAGGAGTGTATTTTTCCAGGTCCCACAGTTCACACGGTTATTATAACCCCCTCATTAAAACATTCTCTGTCACAGCTATCATGGGGAAACTGAAGTCCGATTGTGCTGACTTTCAGTGATAGAAAATTCTCATCTTTCTGGCGCTAGCTGTGCCAACTTCAAACTGGGGTAATTTTATGTGAATACTGAATTCCATCAACACTGAAAAAATATTTTTGCAGAATGATTAGATGCTATTTTAAAATTTTTGCTCTTTTGCTTTGTCCTTTTTTTCTTTTTTTAATTTAAGATTTTATTCTTGTCTCAGTTAGACCTTTAAATAGAGATGTTTTTAGTTAAAATAAAAAATAATTCATATGTAGGAAACTATATAACAGTTGAAGTAATTTTTATGGGAATTCCATACTATAGGAATGCCATTTATGAGAATGGAGATTTCTTCATATCAATAGTGTCTTTTCTTTTTAACATATCATTTGACCACAGCAAGGAGATTTGTTAACCTAAATTGTTTCTTTACAGTCCAACTTAATGTGCATCTCATGTAAGCATCAGCTGTGTTGGAATGAAATGGATTAATTTTTTGCTGAAAAATGCATGGGTTCTAATTCAATAACAGGTTATTGCCAGGAACTTCTGCTGTCTCTATCTGAAGGATTTTGCTTCTGTCATCATCTCTTTACAGGACTCAGAAATGTGTTGTTAAAATCACATAAAAGTGTATCTTATTTCAAAGCTTTAAAACTTTTTATCACATCATGTACTGACATTTTGAGCAGAGACAAATTTTGGCTGTGCAGATGTTATCATTTTCAAAGTACAATGTACTTGTAATCAATGCTACTCTTAGCCCAAATGTTGAAAGGTAAAAATCAATTGACACTTTTGTATAAGGTTAAGCCTTTGTTTTAGCCCTCCACAAGTACTGTTTTGCTCAGATTAGTTTATGGTTCTGAAAGAAAACCTACACCACAGAGCATCACACCATGGACATGTTTAGAAAGCATGCCTGTTGTGACCCAGTCTTATACACTGACCCCCAAAGTGTCTCCTTACATTTCCCATTCCTCCCCCTATGCAATTAAATCACTGCTGACGGCAAAAGTAGTGCAGAGAACTTGGAAATATTGCGTTCACTGCTCCTCAAAGGCCTTTAAGGCACCTTCTTATTTCTCTGCAAGAACTTCTATATTGTTACTCAAAGCATGTTTGTGGAGAACAGTTTAAAAGAAGCTCTTATTCCCACTCCTTCTGATGGGAGATGACTGAAGAGGGAGCAGCACCCTTGGTTGTGCTGAATACCAGTGTAGGAGAAGGAATCTGTCACCTATGGGCCTTGAAGTTCAATGTTATTTTAATCCTTACTCTGGTTTTGAGGTAAAGTCACTGTCTGTTCTTTTGCCTTGAGCATAGAAACTAACAATGCTGAGGGAGGAATTTAGCACTGCATTCAAAAGTGAACCATGTCCAAGAGCTGTTCAACAGATGTCATTTTCCTTGCAGTCTTTTCTCCAAAGCCTTGTTAACACAAGAGATTGAATTTGTACCTCAGGGACTCAAACTTTATTATGGAGCTGCAGGTAAAGTTCTTACTTTGTTCAAATAAAAAATGACAAAAAAGTGCCCTAACTTATAGCTGTAAAAAGTAACATCAGAGAGGAAAGCAGCCTGAAAATTTGGCTCATCTTATCAGGTTATACCCATAGGTGTTTGAGAGAGAGAACCTACTCCCAGTTTACTGCAGACGTATTGCTACTAACATGCATAGCACATTGTTCAAGAAAATTTAAAAAGCAAAAGAGACAACAGTAGGTATTAAATGAGCCTTTCTCAGAATATCACAACCATAAGAGCTGACCATCTCTTCCCCCAAGCCTCAAAAGAAGATGAGTTCCATCACTGAAGTGTAAGATTCAAGCATATTTAGCTGTAGAGTTACAAGGAAGCTTAATCCAAAGACTAAAATATTTGGTTTACCACTGCAGGAAAGATTTTTTTTTACTCAGTGCTGTTCTTTATTATCTATGAGTTGTACTGCTCTCAATAGAAGCCCAGCTGATCCAGGTAATATACTGATAAGGGAGTCAAAAATCCATCTATGTCTTTAAAAGCAATAAAAATTTGTGTGTGAATTTGTGGTGGTTCCATTAGCAGTTTTCACACTGCATGTGCTTTACTTTGAATCATTTCTTTACTTTGAACCCAAGCATGTACTGAACAATAATTTTGGTCTCAGGGCTAAAAAAAAACATAGGAAGTGGGAATCAGATGCTACCATTTGGTTCAGAGACCATACAGTACTCTCAGGATCTGACAAAAAGAGTAGCTATTCTGTCTTTAAAGAATCCTAGTGAAGAATCTAAAATAACTTAAGAACGCAGAAACCCAATTTAAAATACTATCATTTTTATGACCCAAGGAAAGAGAAAAATACATGAATTCACTATCTGGAGAACAAAGTGCAAATGGCAACACTTGTATACTATGCAAAAATATCTCTTGTTTTCTATATAAAAGAAATCATTACAAATGTGACCACCATAGACAGATACTGGCGTTTTGCAGATACTCACCACATGTACATTTCTGAGATTACAGAATGAACTTTTCACATCTGCTTTCCACACCACCATCAATAAAGTATTCTTGGAAATATTTCTTCTAAGAGGGATCAAAAGCAGAGGATAATGCATGCAGCAATTAAGAAAGCTCACTGAGGAAGACATCAGCCATTGCTAAAATGAAAAATGTGAATTTTTTTATCCAAAAAAGCCGTACCTTATCTGTTCTGTCAAAACTGGACACTGTGTTTTCAAACTGCTTTCCATCCAGGAAAATGGGAATCCGCAGTGGCAATTGTCTTCTGCAGTGGGACTATATATGTTATGTGAAGATTTAGGATAGATCTTTTCATACTAAAATATATGGATATGCCACAGGTGCTTCCTAATTCATCCAAGTTCAACCCTATCCATCATAACGATGTTGAAATTGCCAATTAAAATGTACCCAGTTTTCAGTCTTGGTAAAGGTAACATCAGTCTGATTAATATTCATGTAACTTCTCTTGTTAACTACTTCGTGACTTACATAGAATACATAATGGAAAATTATTATGCCATTTGACAAAACTCAGACTATGTTAAACATAACATGTTTTCTCTAGCAGGCTTCCAGGCAGTAGGATTTCTGCAGGATCTCTTTGTGAATAGTCCTAAACACCTGACTAGACCACAAAGTTAATCAAGCTCCACAAACTTGCTACCAGTTCCATCCTTGGTGGCCACTCAGTTGTTTTCATTTGGTACCAGTTGCCACTTGGTTGTTTTTGCAACAACGCACATCTTCTGAATCTTGAAAAATAATTTCTCCAGGTCCTGGCTGCACCCGAGCTGTCTTGAATTCCTAAAAAGTAATTTACACTAGAGGACAAAAGGGACATTTCCTTTATAACACAGAATCAAAGTGTCATTTCCCAGCTGAAAAGCAAAATCTTGTTTTACTGATTTACTCTTCAATGCAGAGAGGAAACAGCTGAATAAGTTCCCTCTGCAGACACACACATTCAACCCATCACACACGCATACTGGTGGTGTTCCCTGTCAGAACAAGCACATTCTTATCACTTAGCATCTGTTTCCTTTTTTCTCAGAGTTGTTTACCAGCATTTTCATTGAGAAGCTTCCTTGCAGAGGATAATTTTTTTACTATGACATTCACTCACGATGGCGTTACACCTCCCAGCTGCAGCTATTTTAATAATGCTAAGAGTTAGGTATATAATTTTTTTCTATGTGACTCAGATCCTATCAGAGAGCTTAAATGCAGTACAAAACTTAATCAAAGCTGTTCATAGTGACAGTCAATTTAAACAATACTTTTTTTGAAAATTATGTTTAAAATATTCTTCATTACGAATACTGCTTCATATTCATTGGCAGTAAAAGGACAATGATGGATTTTTTTTTATATGTACCAAAAAATAAAGAGAATATCCTAATAAACAATAATCCACATCAATATTATTTTTTATAACTAGTTAGAATTTAAGAGTTTATTAAAGCAAAAAAAAAAATTGAAATGAAAAAACTCACAGTGGGTTTGTAAAGGTTGGAAAGAAGTTGCTATTTATAGGAGTTTCCATGGAAACTACGGCACTAAGCAAACCTATGTACAAAAAGAAGAGATTTTTTTGTTGTTGTTGCTAAGTGTTCTTGAGAAAATCCACACAAGCATCATTATAATATGTAGCCAAACCAACAGGCATGCTGGTTGAATAATGTATAGCATACAACTGTAGTGTTTACTTTCTGAATACTTTAGAAATGAAAGTTCAGGCATCTGTGTGACCTTAAGATTTGGAGCTGTACAATTTTTAGATTTAGGATTGCATTGTTTAAAGTGTATCAACATGGTTAACAAACAAAATTACTTAGAGCAAACCCAACAGGTTGCCAAATTTTTACATTCAATGCATACTTGATAATCATAGTAAAGGTTCTTAATTGGTTTTGATATGATCAGTTTGCTCTCAGTGTTATTGAAAGTACCCTTCTGTCTTCTAAGGATTTGCTTATATTTGAATACAGGAATTAACACCTTCTATGAACAGTTTTGTTTCCTGAGAAGAGACAAAAGTCTTTTCATAGCAAAGGTGAAAAGTAGGGCAGGCTTTGAAATGAAACCAGAAAATTTTTTGAATAAAGAAATGCTGAGATTGCAAATCCTTTATAGTCACAAACCAGTTTTGAGCCTTTTTCTATTTCTGCATCACCAAATCAGCCTACATGGTTTCTGAAAATTCAGATAATTCCACAGTCAAACTCTAAATGTGAGTGCCTAACATTGACAAGGAGTATGTGAGACTATAAGAGGATTTATGTGAATAAGATGTACAAAACAAAACAAAACTAGAGAAAACTGAACAATATCGTTTCATGCTAATTTCAGAATACAATACCTAGATTTCTGGGAAAAGAAAATATTACAAATTTTACTTTTACTTCTCTTATGAAGTAAGAAACTGAAATTCATGTCCATTTATTGTCCACCATTTTAAGCATTAAGTGCCATTTAGAAATTACTTCATTTCATTGGAATAATGACAGAAATGTCTGTGAGTATGAAATAGCACCACAATGTGTTGTGATTATTGATACGATTTTTCAAACATATTGATTACAATATTTTTTTATAAAGCAGTTATATACTGTAGTGAAGATTTAAATATTTAATTAAAAGTCATGTATTAATAAAAAATGATTCAATAAGTCACCAAATGCAAAATTCTGCAATGATGTCTCTATAAATTATTTAGCAACTCCAAGAGTGTTGGCTTTAATAAATTAAATTCAAGGACATCTGGTCAACATACTTACAAAAGCTAAAAATGCAATTTTCTTTATCAGTGTAGCAGCCTGGGCTCTTATATTTCACCATGGGCAACTTCAAATTTGCTTGATAACTTCTTTCTCAGACATTGTTTTTTTCTGGGAGACTAAACTAATTGCATGAAGATGAAATTACACATGACAACAAACAATATAAATATATAGGCTAATGTCTATTCTCTTAAATATTAAATAACTGTCCACTTAGCCAAAAGCAATAACTACCAACATTATTTGTCTTTCTAAAGTTATCTAGACATCTCCTTTTTTCTTTTCTTTTCTTTTCTTTTCTTTTCTTTTCTTTTCTTTTCTTTTCTTTTCTTTTCTTTTCTTTTCTTTTCTTTTCTTTTCTTTTCTTTTCTTTTCTTTTCTTTTCTTTTCTTTTCTTTTCTTTTCTTTTCTTTTCTTTTCTTTTCTTTNTTATCTAGACATCTTTTCTTTTCTTTTCTTTTCTTTTCTTTTCTTTTCTTTTCTTTTCTTTTCTTTTCTTTTCTTTTCTTTTTTCTGCCAACAGTCTCACTTAAAGAGTGCTTAACTCTGTGTGCTGGTTTGGACAAATTTGGAGAAAAATATCCTCCAATAGAACGCAGGTTACAACCACCCCTACTCCACCAGGTTCGGGAAAAAAAGTTTCCTCGGAGGAAAGTGAAAGGGAAAAACACCTATTTATTTAACAAACATACAGGAAAAGAATAATAATGCTGAATAATAAAACCTGTCACTGTGGAGAGAAACCTGGGAAGATTTCAGAGTCCTTCTGTAGGTGTGGTCTCTCTCCTCCTCCTCGGAGCTGGGTTGGTGTGGGCCCACCTCCGGGCCTCGGGAAAAAATTCTCCCAGTGTGTCCTGATGTTGAAACAGTCCAGAAGAGAAGAAGGGAAAAACTGAAGTCCCAGGAAAACAAAGTTCAATTCTCCATCTCCCGCTGGAGAAAAGGAGCCGAAAGCGGCTGAAAAGCACCAAGGGTTCTTCCCCTGCTCTTCTCACGGCAGCAGGACGCAGAGCAGTGTGTCTCTGTGTCCTTGAACAATTGTTTTCAAAAGTTCACTCGGTGTTTTTCTCCCCACTCTCAGGCTCAGTTTAAAGGCACAGAAAGGCACAGGATTGATTTCTGGGCATAGAGCAGCGATAGGGGATACACATCATGAAGTCAGCCCAAGACACTCTACAAGACCTCGGGACCTGTACTTCTGAATCTTACCAAGACATTCCATTTTCCATATAGCACACGTTGGACTTTTAGTGTACAAATTCCTTTTAAATTAATTTCTATGATTTGTCTAATTTATTTTCAAAATGTCCATAAACATACTCAGCACAGTAGCCTAAGTGGCTACATGTATTAGTTATTTCTATTTTACTAGTGACAAGTTAGGCCAATGAATAACTACACATATTTGATAAAAGGAAAATTGGTTTGTTTTAAAACTCCACAGAATGAGTAGCCATAACAACCTGTTAAATGGAGATTTTTAATCTTCCTCTTCAGTCAATGAGTTAATTGTCTCTAACTCTCAGTATGGAGAGCTCTGGTAATCTATACACTTTAAAAATCTATTTTTTCAAGTATTGTTCGTAAGTAGTAAGCAGGGAGAATAGTTATTTATTCTTATAAAGACAAAGATATTTTTCAGCAACAGTATTACTTCTGAGAGTGAAGAACTTCCTGTTGCATTTGGTATTCAAAAGCCCCTTCACAGTTTAACCACTGCCCGTCAATTGAATTAACTGAATGGTACCGATTCAATTGCCTTTGTATCACAATTTTTCTGCTACATACCTAGATTTTTGCACTTTTTAATTATTATTATTGCTACTATTATGTTGATAAGAAAGCTTCATAGTAGAGTTTTTGTTTGTACATCATCTGAAAGAAGTGATGAAATAGCCTAAAGATTTAACAAAATCTATCACTGTGTGTAGACACTGATAAGAATGGAGGTCCCAGTCACCTAAGAAAACATTAAATATAATAAGAGTTTCAGAACAATTTAGGAACTGGTAGATGTTCTGCTGCCATGGATGTATTTCCTTGTCTTATTGCTATTTTTTAATGCTTAAGAATTAACAATAAACATAAATCAGAATTGTGCACCTGGGAGTGCAGCAATCATCTGCTGAGCAGCAAGCAATCTTATTGGGAAGGTTTATTTTCAAAATGGTGTATGGAAAAAAACCCAACAGGTCACAAAGTTCACTCAAATTTGAAACCCTTTAAGGCTGAGGGAGCTTTTACCCACAGGAATCTATGAAATGCAAGTCTACCTCCACTAGAACAGTTTAAACAAAATGCAAAATGCTCTTGATTGCATAACCCCTGAACCCTTTCACCACACCTTTGTCTCATTGTTCTTCAACTGCCTCTCACCATGTCACAGTTGCAAATGAATCAGGGACAAAGGGCCAAGGGAAGCAGGATCAGATGTGTGGCTACAATAACAGCAACAGCGATTTACATCATAGCTCCTAAAATAAAGCAAATTAAAAATGAAAATGCTGAATTTTTCAGAGGCCTAGAACTTTGAAATGTCTCTTCAGTAAGAGCCCATGTCTAAGAATTTACCATATCAGGATGGTTCCATGATGTAATCTCATCATTACATGATTAAATACACATGTTCAATGAAGCAGACAACAAAAATTTGTCCACCCAAAACCAGGGGTAAAACTACTTCATCAGGATGAGAATTTTCTGTACATTCCATGTCTGTGCAAATCAAAGAGGACTGACTTACGGTTTTAAGTTCTTCAGGTTTTAAAGCATCCATCAGCACTTTCACCCACTTATCCAGTATCTCATGGGATACAACAGAATAAAAGAAAAATCTGGGGTTTATTTCACAAATTTATTCCAGATTCTTGTGGTTTTAATTTACTTTGGTGTAGATTTTTGAGTTAATAATTTGCCTATAATGTCAAGCATCTGTGGACTAAGACCCTGGGTCCATCTACTTGAATCATGATGCATCTAGGAGCAGTCACTGATGCTTGCTACAGAGTAGGAAGGAATTTGGCTATTTTATCCTCAGGTAACCCACACTTTAGAACTCAGGGAATGGATAAAGATACATGTAACACAGTCTGTGGCCACTTTCTTTTTGTTCTCACTGAAGAAATGCAAGAACAGCCTTAGCACTCCCTTAGCTCAGGAAGATCCTTAGACATTTGATCTTCAATGTCATCAGGGTGTAGAAGATGAGAAAGGGATTTTAGCCAGCCACTGCAAACAGTTTATCTATTTACCTCATACCCTTTCATCTTAGGAAGAAGAAAAAAGAATACAGGGATAAATTAGCGTTTTAAGTTCAGTTTCCATTTCTGAAAGCAGTTTTTCTAATGGGACCTGGTCACTGCTTAATAATTCTGACTGATTAACCCATTAACTTCATTATAAACACTAGCTTTGCTTTACTAACAACAAAAAAAGAAAAATACACTTTATCTAAATCATTCATCAATAAAGTTAGCTTTTCTTTTGACCAGCTAGGTTTCCATAATTTTCATTACATTTGACTGAAATCAACATTTGTTTTAAAGGAGAGTGCAATACCATTTGTAAGTAGAATTTTTATATTAATCTACAGGCAAATTTCAAATTACAATTGATAGCTACTTTGCTGTAGTTTGGAATGTATAAACAGTTTTGCATTTATCCTTGTATCCATGAGAGGTCTCATAAAATATTGGCAGAGGTAGTTTCATTCATACAATATTCTTAATCACTAGAGAAAAAGTGATTATGTGTTCTTAACTCTTGTTGAGTTCACTGGCATATTGCAAGCCATAGTGATGATAGGGGCAATCAAAGATAAAGTAGTTGGCTAATTGAAAGAAAATTTTGTGCTGTCTCTAGAATCAGGAAACTGGTGAGTCTGACCTCAATTTTTTCACCTCGGCTTTCCAAGAAACATTCTGTTCTAGGTGAAAAGTAGATTTCTCTCCTGGCAGGAAAATTGGATATGACTGAGCTGTAGAAAGAAATATCCTAGTCCCATTGAGATATACTAATTAACATTTAAACCAACTTGAATGAAATTACTATCCTGTGTAGTCTTTATGGACTACATGAGTTCTGTTTAGTACTTTATAGCACTATACAATCACCAGATCAATGTCAATGAGATTCAAACGTGTCACAGTGGCACATTTTGCAGACCACGTAATTTTGACAGATCCAAAAGCAAAAATATTGTGTTCTGTGTCTGACCTACTGTCTAAATTATATTGTTCTAGGCATGAGCCTCCAATTCAATAAACAACTCTGTATATTTAGAACAGTTTCAACACATGCACAGAGTCCAACACTTTTGGGACAGACTCGCTTTGTGTGAACAATAGGATTTGTCTGTAGACACAAGAGTCATTCATCCAGAGAATCATTAAATCACGAGACAGAACAGTAGCGTAGCACATTTTTGCAAAAGGTGATGGCTTCCTACCAAAATCAGGAGGACAGTGGATCTGGATTTGTAGTTGTGGTTTTCAAAAGAATTAAGTGGGCTCTTCATAATGGAGAAAGTTTGCCTGTGGAAAACAAGCCATTAACAAACAAAGCAATGGAACAGTCCATTGTGTAACCCAGCTTTTTTCTCAGATACATTATGGTAATTTCCTACAGTGCACTTGGGATGCTGAATGGGAAAACTGAGCTGTAATATCCATGCACAGGGCTTAATAAGGAATGTACTGCAGGCTGACAAGGCGGATTATGACAACCACTACAAGAAGACAATGATGTCCAAGTCAAGAGCAGGTTTGCCAATGCTACTCAAAATTTGTGTTGTTAAGATGAGAATATTCAATAACATTACTGCTATTCAAGGCAGTTCTGTAGCAAACGCTTTCCACTTGCAAAGTGAAAGTGGGTAAGATCTCTTTAAGGCAGGATATGGATAAAAAGGAAGCAGCTGTTACACTAGTCTGAGGGTCCCACTTTAAGGAAACCTGAAAATGAAAACAGAAATGAAGGTCTGAATCTCGTATGTGTTGCTACCCACTATGACACAGGTTAACACTCTAAAACACGTTAGATGGGAATCTGAGAAGTGTAAAGCTGTTAAAAACCTTAATTTACAACTACTAATTTTCAGCAGTTACAATGGTTCATAACATTATACATTATTATACTATATATACATATATATAGAGAGAGAGAGTAAACTTTTTTTTAAATCTTAACATATTATCTGGGAACTCATACAAAAATATTTAAGCTTTAAAAGCAACAATAAAACTATAATTTTGTTTCATAACTTAAAAAATGAACATATATTAGTAAAAATATGTTAAGGAAACAGTGGCCCATTGCACTTTGCAAGGAAATATATCTAATTCTGAGGTCTAAGGATCAAAGCAAGAATTATGAAGTGAGAACTTAACTCAGGAAGAAGTTAGGATTTGCAGAAACATTTGTATATTCAAAGAACTATTAAAGCTTCTTCGTAGAAGTAACAGATAATTATTCAAATACATCATAAGGCAGATTTAACACAGTTCAAACAGAAAACAGTAAGTGAAAAAAGGGAGCTCTCTGAACCTTTTGATTTGTGTAGCAACCTCCTCTGAGCTTATAATCACTGAGAAATATCAGAACTGACAAAGGATTTGCGGTTTGATTGGAGATTATTTGTTAATAAATTTTGGGAAAATCTAAAATGTTTCGGAAAACACACTTGAAAGGAGCAAAGTAAGGTAGATATTTGTTCTAGATGCATTTCATACATAGTGTAAATCACAGATGAGTCATAATTCAAAAGATGAAACAACAGCAGCTATTATATTTTTTTTTAAAATAGCAATATCCAGAAATTTTTTCTCTCTTCAACATGGATCCTTGAACATAAATTATAATTTTCCTTTAACTGTGCAATATAAATTTCCTAAGTGAGAAAATACAGCCATTAGTTAACTTTTACTTTCACGTTAAAAGAGGATAAAAAATTTTGCCATGTCTATTCTATTTCAGAGACCTCCTTTGAACAGTTTTCCTCTGGTTTTATTCTCATCTAACTCTAGCAATGTAGTTCACTTAAAAAGTTGACCTTAACTCATGGCAATCAACTGGAGAGATTCTAACCTGCCCTGCAGGACACTGTTGTTAGATTTATTTGAGAGAAAGAAGTGGAAGACAAAGATCCTTTAGACTATGTGGCAATTATATCTCTATTTAGAGGGTACTTATTATGCATTTTAACACTGATTAGATCATTTAATATCCCAGTTCTCAAGTCAAATAGTAAACTATCTCAGGAAAGAAACGGGTTTTTTTAGAAATGTAATTGGTATACTCTGGCAAAAGAAATGTAGCAGATGATCATTTGCAAAAAAAAAGCCAAAACAGAATGAAATGTTCTCTACTAGTTAAGAGAAACTCTCTCTTTCTAATTTTATCCTGAATTTCTATTAATTTGGTTTTTTACAAAACTGCTTTTACTACTCTTTTGGATCTGTATAGCTTTTTTTTTCCACACATTGTTCAGGTAACTTAAAATCTACTTCCACCTTTACTAGAGGTACAGTAGCTTCCTTCCTCATTCCTGAAGTGTGCATCATTGTACTTTCATGAGGAGAACTAAGCTATCTTTTCAAATCAAATTTAAAGTGCATACCATAACATATCCAGAACAGAATGTGACAGCTTGAACCAAACATATTAGTGCCTTATGCAAAACAGTGGGTATTTAACTTAGAGTCTGCAAAAGTTTTACACTATATTTAATTACCCTATGGAACAAGTCTTGCTGAAATCCTAGGTTTGGACCACAAAAAATAAGAAAAAATTACCAAAATGTACTGGACGAGTCTTTCCAGAAGTCAGTTCTGAATATATTCTTATTACTGGAAAATATTAAAGAATAAGTCAGTAGATAAAAGAAAAAAAAGCCTCTTCAATATCTCAGTTGTAATAAATTAGTTATAACAATTAGCTACAAATAAGTACTGTAAATTAAGAACTCCAGAGACACATAGGTATCCCAATGCCCTCAAATTTCTATTTTTTTTCCTTGTACCTTCGGCAGTTTTGTAAAATGCCACGGTTATTAAGCAGTTCAGAAACAAGATAATTAATAGTTGTGTGAGAAGCTAATGAGAAGGTGGTGAGGCTTCCAATAATTAATTAAACAAACAGAGCCAGGAAATGCAATGTTGCCAAAAATTCCATATTCCATGCTTCTTAAGCAACTTGTAGTTCTGCTGTAAACGGTTGTTTATAGTATTTTATTTATAGTCAATCATCAGCTGGTTTTGGAGGCAAAAGCAGACAGTTCAGCTGGCTTCAGCGCAAACCATGTAGAAAAAGGCAATTTCACTAGATTACGGAGCAGAGCGTGAAATGCGTAGGAGTGAGGAAAGAAGGCCCTTGCCCTAATCTCTACCCAGATTTGCCAGAAGTTTGATCCCAGATGAACCACCAAAGATTCCCAAAGATTTTGATGGGTGTCTTTCTTTCCAAAAGAATTGATATAAAGACATTTCACCTGTACTATATAGCACTGGAGTTTTGCATTCCAATGACATTTTGACCTGAATTTTATTTGTCAGCCCCTCCCACACACACACACAAAAAAAGGTATGGCAGTGCTGTTTTATGGCAAAGACATCAGTCCTAAGATTTTACAAGGTGGTTCTGCCCTGTCACAGTCAGATTGGATTATTGTCTTTCTGCATGGTGTATTTGGAGTGTGATTTCCAGTGTTACTGGAAAATAACAAAGGAGTTATTTAGGAACAATGCTGTTGTTTGGATTAATGCTATTATTTATACTATTGTCATATCCTTGCAAACATTACTTTGTCCTTACTGCTTTGTTTTCCTATAATTTTCCCACATATTTGATAGCAATAATAAGGGGGGAGGGGAGGAGTGGTTAAGATAGAATTAATTAGTCAACTTCTTTTGTGTAGCCCATGTTGTGATTGGGCTTTCACAAAGATCTGACTGTTCAGATTGATGAGGACTGCCTGGACTTTCAGAGATTGCAGGCACTTCAATTCAATCTACCACCTCAGTTTGCATCCTGGGTTAATGACACTTTTCTCAGTTTCATCTTAAATATTCCCACCAAAAGTCTATTAACCAAATAAAACAGTGAAGCAGATGAGAAAAAGGGTGATATGTGCATATATGTCGTCTGTGAACATGATTTTAAGCCATTAGCACTTCACGTATAGCCAAAGCATAAGAATCATAGTACAGGACAGAATCATACTAATACTTGCAGTTGACTTTTATTGCTTCGCAGCTCAGGAAGTAAGATTCCCCCTATTTTATAAAGCTTCTGCAAATATCTCCTTCACTTGATAAAAACAGATTAAGAAAACCTTGATCTGTCTCCTGTCTTGTTTTTAAGTTTTCAGCCTCCTTTTCCAGGTGATTATCCAGATCTCAGCAGGCAACCTCCAAAATGTTAACTGGCAAATTTGTAATTAAACATTTTCTGAGAGAACAATTCTTTTTTCTTAGACATCTGATTTTAGAGTGAGTGCACTTATTTTGCTTGCTCTTTAGATTATCCTTTGGGACTTTTAGTCCAAATGAGAGATTAAAAACCCTACTCTTTAGGAACCATTTGCCATTACAGAAAGACAAATGCAGAATTAATTTCCTTAGTTTTATTAATTTTCTCATCTTTCAGAAGATTATTTTTTTTTTAATCCAAGCTACCTACCAAAATTATGGTTACAGAAAATGGAAGCATAGATGTTTCAAAAAGAAGATTGCCACAAGTGTATAAAAACTGGATGAATGCTTTACTCAAGCATTTACTCATTTACAGCATTTACTCATGCTGTTCTCTCTACTAACTGCAAACAAAGAATCTGTGCATTAAAACCTAATCTCAATGTGTGAAAGGTTCTGCTTTATTTTATATTTTATTTGGAGAAAAACAGCAACAACAACGGCTTTCTAATGTTATATTTTCTGATTTTTAAAGCAAAAAGTCTATGCTTTTCTGATTTTGTTCTCAAGGGAAAACAAATACAACCAAACCCTAGATTTATAAAAAGCGTTGTTTCTATTACAAGAAGGAAACATTTTTCAAAGTCTCAGAAATCCCCAAAGGAGAAAGAATCCCTTGCCAGAACTGCCAGTTAGGGTATGGATGGGTTGGGGAGTAAGGGGTGGAATGCAGTCTGCATTAAGAAGCATTTAACAGGTGTTAGGCAGGCCCTGCAAGGGAAAAAGGATCAGCTGTTTTGCCACAAGCAAGCAGATCTGAGTTTGTGTGTTGACCGTCCCACATGTGGCTCTCCACAGAGGGTGACTAGGCTTCCTACTCAGACTGCAGGCAGCATAATTCTCTCCCAGACAGCAGGAGCAGTGCAGTTGACATCCAAGGACTCTAGGATGGGAAGACAGGAATTTTGCTGCCCTTATCCCTTCATATCCCTCTCCCCCAGAACATGCTTAGTGGCTACCAACTTGCAAGGTAGACCTGCACACAGACAATACATTTTGATAAAAGTATGGATAAAGATGTGATTGCAATACATCACCACTGCAGCATGGGGCATCTTTTATTTACAGAAAGAATTTTAGTGAAGTGGATAGAAAGTGGCAACTACATTTTTAAATTAATCTGTTACCTGTTAAGCATTTTACTAGAGTGTTTTCCTTTTACTCAAGATAGAGAAAATCTTTAGACTGTATCTAATGGATAGCTGTACCGATGTTCCCAGGGGATTGTCAGACCTAAGACAGAACAAAGCACCACCACTGCTTAATTGGCACAGTATTAGCAAACACTGTATTTAATTCGGAAGCACTGGCCTGAAGCAAAGGGGTTATCTAGTGTTTGACCAGATGTTTGAATCAGGGTTCTGGCATTTTGTTACAGAAATAAAAGATTCAAAGAGAAAAGTAGTTGTTGTATAAAATTTTTGTTCTTGGTTCAAACTGCTGTGTTGAGCTTTTTTTTATTTTTTGCTTCTTTTGGGTAAGGCGGGGGCTGAAATGTAACTTTGGTTGTTGACTGGCTGCATATGCATACTTAATAATGTTATTCAGAATAGTCATTAAAAGCAATTAGGGACCACCTTTCTTTACTCTTGTGTATTCTTTCTTGCTTCATGGATAAATTAAAATTTCAGGTATTAATGGAATATAGCCAATTAGTAGATAAGGTAAATATTATCTACCAGCTGTGGCTACAGTAACATATTCCAGCAAGAGTCAAGAAACAGCATGCCACTGTGTTCATAAAACAGCTATGATTGCAAACAAACTCAACTGACGGTGAAATAGTCTGAAAATCTACATATTTATTAAAACAGAAAAGAAACCCTGAGAGGTTGTTGCTTGTTCTACTTTGAAATTTCTTTGTTATTTCTATTTATCAGTTTTGAAAATTAAAAAAAAAAATATTACTTCTGAGTTTCTCTGAAGCTTTCAAGTTACACTTAGCATGTAACTACAGCGCAGGAAAACTACTGTCCTCACTTTAAAAAAGTTGTATACTACTGAGCATCATCTAAACATCTCCCAGGTGTTGCAGGCAGGAAATTGTATACTTCTGTGTACATCAGGGCAGATTAATTACTGCTCTAAACAGTGCTAAGTTAAGAAAGGTAGACTGTGAAAAACTGATGATTTATCATGCAAAGCTATGTTCCCTTGCACAGCTTTGTAAATGATCATAAGGCCTGCTGTCTCTTCAGGATTTTTATTACTGGCTGAAGAGAATGAGGTTGGCAGAGAGCTGGCAGAGGCTGCCCAGGGAGATTGCAGACTCTCCCTCTCTGGAGAGGTTCAAAAACCACCCGGGCACATTCCTGTGTAACCTGCTCTAGGTGACCCTGCCATGGCAGAGGTGTTGGAATGGATGATCTGCATAGGTCCCTTCCAAGCCTAAATATTCTGTGATTCTGTAAAGAGATGAAATTAGAAGACATGGAGGAAATAAAACAGTTCTACTGTGAGCTAAACCTTCTGGGATTTGGTTTTATTCTGTATGGTCTGTGCTGGGATTTTGGTTTATGTCATTGTAGGTTGATTTTTATTGTTGATCTTGTCTTTGTTTTCATGTTGTTGTTATTGTTGCTGGTTGGGTTTTTTAAATGGTAAAACAGTAAATTTCAATGCCAGGATAGAGAATTTCTCCCCTTTTTTAATCTTACTCATAAAATTAGAAGTGTAAACCTGTGCTGCAGCACAACACATAAAGTGAACTAATCTCATCAGTACTAAATGGGAGTTCACAGTATCAAAGCTCAATACATTGGTCTTGTGGTATCATTCTGAGAGATGGGAGAATTTCCTCCTGGAAGTCATGCACAGTCTTCAAGAAGTTACTAAGATTGTGTGTGTGTGTTACATATTCAAGTGCTTTATTTCTTTTACTCAATACATCTGAATATCTAAGATAGTCCCTAGAGCCACCTAAACAGTCTTTCCTTCTTTGCAAGAAGCTTATTTAGAGCTCAGAAACTTCTCCTGTGACAAGCGCCATGATGACATGGTGTCTCTACCTGAAAAAGTCCAGTGCTTTTGCGTCGTAAATAAATATGATGATTATTGGGGGGGTCTGCAATACTGATGAAGGAAGAAAGGGGAAGAATGGCACATTAGATATTGCCCTGTAGAATCCCTCCTATTTTTTTCTATTTATAGAACTAATTTTCTATCAGTATTTTAGCAAGAGGACTAAAGGATTCAGATGCACATCCCCCTCAGGTTATTTGCAAGTAGCTGATCTGTGCTGTTGCAACTGAGTTCAAGAGCTGAGTTTTGGAGCTTGCTTTTCATTTTCCTCCCAACAATGTTCATGGAGCTTCACAAAGTTGTTCCTGATTTGCATTACTATAACATAAATGAGAATCTCAAGTGATCTGTGCTCTCTTTGCTGTAGTTGCTGAGAACATAATTTCTTCTTTGCCAAAAAACCCCAGAAGAAACAATGGAACAGATTTTCAAATCGTAATGTTTTTTGCTGATTTTTCTCTCCTTACTTCTCTCTAATTTGTATCCTCTGTCTATCTCAGGGTGCTTACATAACTCAGAGGACATATTGGAGGGATTTACAGTTTACTTAAAGATTAGCATTTAAGTTGTTGCTTTCAAGTTTTATTAATAATATATTATGTTTTCCATTTCTGCTCTACATTTCTTTTGTGGATATTGCTGAAAGTACATTTGAAGGAGAGAAAAAAAGCATGCTAAAATAGAATGGAAAAAATTTGTTTGCAAGTGATGGTGTATAAGTAAGTAAGTTTATTAGCAAAAACAAGTTATCAATCTGCAAGTTCTCATCTTATGTAAATCTAGTTATCTTTATCTGTACCAGAGAAAGGTTTAGGCTAAACACATCAGTGACTGTAAAGTAAACATAGCTTGTCAAAAGTTAAAATACAGGAATTTTTCTTGTTGTTGCCAGCAATTCTGTGCTGCTCTGAACCATGAAGCAGAGGTAAGAAAATAAACACATATTCCTCACATAATCAGATTGTTGGGTGAAAGACAAAGAATTTACAGCATTTCTACTTCAGTTCTAGTAAATAACCAACATTCTTCAGCTTCTCAGACCTCTAAGGTATGTTCACTCTTGTGAGCACACAGTAAACCACTTCATTTTTATTTGTCCTTGGTGCTAAATCACAGAGAGGATTGCAAAGGTGCAGTGGGGGTGGGGGGCCAGAATCATCTTGTTAATAGAAACAGCAAAGAGCTGGAGGCCACTAAAGCCTCTGCTGTGCGTGACGGGGGTCAAGTCACCTGCTGCCTTTTTCATCATCCTTTGACACAGTACAGAAGAAGTAGACTAACAGCTGAATCTCACTGAAAAGGCAAAACTATTTTTGAATAAAGATTTAATAACAAGCAAATAAAATTAAACAATCTTTTAAGGAATTTCATTCCAGCTGTGCTGCATTTGCACAAAGCAGGGGAATCCCAGATGATAAGATCACCTGCCAAAATAAAAAAGTGAATTTGATGCAATTCTTCAGTTCTACTGTCCTTTTAAAAGTCCAAATTCAGTTTACCTGAATTTCTAGTAGCCAATTTGGCTTTGTAAAAACAACGATTAAGTGCCTTTCAGCTCCTATTTAGGGTAAAACGTGTTGTGTTTTTCTGACATTGCCAAAGTACCATAATTATGACTGTGAAATTATTTTGACACTTTTAAAATATGAGACATCTAGTAGGAAGTGAATTTATTAGCTGTGCTATATGAAGTGTGTTAAAAGGAAAAATATAGTTGATATTATAGATTTGTCAAGAGGGAAGAGTTAGGTGACTTGGAGATGATACAGCTACTGTTGGTCAACAGAGGAGAGAGCTTAAATACCAAGAATAATGGTTTGTTTACATATTTTTATTTGGATGATTTGTTGGTTGATTCCCTGAATGCAGTGTACACCCAAGGGCTGTGGGAATTGTGTTAGTTGTGTCACACAGGGCTGGTGGGACGTCCAGGCTGGACAAACCTGCCTGCCTGTGACAGAGTTGTGCTGTGAGAGGAAGTGCAGCTTGGCTTGCTTACAGCTGATTCAGACAGCCAGGGCATCCCACTGTGCTGCCTTGCTAAATGGGAAGACTCCTGTGCTAAAACTGACAGACACTTCCAATTCCTCTACATGATGCTCCCCAGACTCCTCCTCTCTTGTAAAACCCTTATAGATCTGTGGATGAAGCATCAAGGATTCATTCTGTGCTCTTCATTCTAATCCTGCCGCTGTGCTAATTGAGCCTGCATGTTTGATAGCATTTTTGTTTTTATTTAATTATCCACTACTTTTCGTTCTGGTCATTATTATTGCCCTCATTTCCCCTCTACAGTTATTTTAATTTACACCAGTTAATTTCAGGTTCACATTTCACTTAGCACAGAAAAATAGATGTCCAAAACTGCTTACAGTCTAGAGACAGACAAAGAAAAAATGACATTTGTTTTGGTTTTTTATGTGAGTATGCAGCATGGACCAAAAGAGAATAGATATGCGGAGAGAACCAGTTTGTGCTGAAGAACATTAAAAAGACAGTTGACATTCCAGGGTTGTAAAGTTTGGACTAATTCTCATCTGGTCTTCTGGACAGAATAATTTTTTTGTGTCTAGAGTCCATTAGGTGCACTCCTGGAGCATAGCTTCCAGTTACTTTCAGTTTGAAAGGAATCCTGTTCATGAACTCTAAAACTGTTTCACAATGTGAATCAAAGGAATAGAGGAAAAAAAAAGGGGGAGAGGACAGCAGGGAGGTTGAAATCAGAATTATAATGGTTTATATTATAGAAAAGAGGACAAAGAATTAAATTCTTTGTCTCAGTTCCTCTAGAACTCTTTTACCAGGACTGATTTTGAGTCTAAAATTATTTAATACTAGTAAAAAGATTCACACAAAAAAGCATACTTATTTAGCAGCGCAGCAAATATACTGAAAGAAACCCCAGCTTATCAATTCAAGGCAGGGGAAAAGCGCTTTGCACCACTTTATGTAAGAATATATGCACAATCAATCCTGGTTTCCACTGCTGCTAAACAGAACTGTCAACTGTTGAAAAAGTGAAAAAAGCATCTCCGAAGAGGATGATTCCGGTTTTCATGTTTTGTTGTTTATTAAAGGACTTGAATTCTTATGAAAAATCATTATTTCTTAAATAATTTTGTTTTCTTCTTTGCTGATGCTCATACATATATAAATATGTACAATATTTCTGTTTCACTGCTATGTTCTGAAAAGCTGGGCAGCTACACAACTGTTTTCAGTACTTTCTTTGGATATCTGAAGTTTAAGTATTTGTCTGTGGACCAGCACTGCCCCAGAAAATTCAATCACACTGCACCTGTTAAGAATTTTGCCTCAGTGTAAGTCTTTCATTTTAGCAAAAATTTTCTCCCCATAATGGCTTATAAAGCTTTAGTTTGTATGAATAAACTCAAAATTTCAAGCAACTAAGATTAAGGAAACTGTTGGGAATCTGGAGAAAGAGAAGAACAAGAACTGAAAAAAATGCAAATTGCCCTGACACTAGGGAAAGTCTCCCGATCCTGCCAAATCTAGCAATAGCACATCTAAACTATTTTTTGAAACTTTATCCAAAGCAGAACAAAATCCCTCGTAATTTCAGTGGTCTTGAATCTTTAAGGTTTTTAAAATTCCGAGGTACCAAAAGATTATCATTGTCAGACACATAGATCTATTTCCTCAGTGTAACAAACTGGGTATATTATGGCTGTACCACAAGATTTCGGTCAACTTCTAGTGCAGAAATGAAATACTGTGAATTTTCCTCATCAGGCAGAACCCACTGCTTGGCTGAGGATGGTAGGAGTAAAAAGATTTAAATGAAGCAAGGAATTAAAATCAGTAGCAGGAGCACAATTTAACTGATGGAACCTGTTAGAAAACCTATTTCTCAATTTGAGTTCTATGGTTCAGAAATACATGTTGACACATGCATTTACATAAACACTCATTGACAATTAAGGGAATGTTCTCTAACAGAACTGGTCCAATATTACTGTCACTCTGTCTAAAAAAGAAAAGGGAAGCAGTAGAGGTTCTGTTTCCTTTCAGCTTTGACTTATTGCAAAAGGTGGATTTAGTTTTCCTGATCTAAAATAATATTGTGACGCCTTTATTCTACATAGATCAAATTTCTTGTAAAACCTGTGACTACAGAAAGTCCGAGGTAGGTAACAAAAGCAGTACAATATGTAGTAAATCCTCTGCTTCTTAGCAATGTTCTAAGCTCTGTCTATTGTAAAAATAAAAGTGTAAAACAGAATACACACACCATCTACAATACATCAAAAGTAAAGGAATGAATCCTTATCTACATTTCTGAGCAGGACTATCAGATAATAATCCTTGCTTCAAAAAGGAAAAGAAAACAAGAATCTGGTCCTTAAATCTTAGGCAAACTGAAGGGGATTGCAGCGTTAACAAAACCTACAAAGAAAGTGTCTATCAGCAAATCCTAAATCCAGAGCCATTCCCTTCTTGCACCCTCAGGACGGCACAGGGACCTCCCACAGCAAGTCTGTTTCTGAATTTAGACAAAGACCTGGGTCCAGCCTTTGTAAAAGATTGCAATATTTCTTCTGCATTGTCCTCAAAGGGTTCTTGGTTACTGCAGTTGTGAACATTTATTCTATATTAAACCCTTTAGTACAAAATTATCTCAAATGTAACTCCACTACAGTAAATGAAAGCCAGAGAAAGAGTTATCCTTAGTGAGGATAGTGAGGGAATTTTCAGACAAAATCTATGCCTAGAAAGAGCAAGGGCTGAGTATGTATCAACAGTCTCCACTAAAATGCATACTGAAAAATCAGATCCCAAGATAAACCTCAGATGAAATTCAAATATGTAAGGCATGAAAATATGTAATTTGTTGCTTTTCCCTGCCTACATATCATATTTATAAGTTCAGAGTGGGTTCCCTTTCTAGGGTAAAAAAGAAAGCCAAACATTTTAGTTGGTCTGTTAGAAATGAGTTATTGAATAAGCAAAAATAAATGAAGTTTGAAAACTCTCAACTGATTTGACTGCTGGAGTATAATTTTGGGTTTTGGTTTCCCCTCCTCCTAAAATATGCATATTCAGTGGTTTCAATGGTGTTAGCCTTGATTTACAGCAGTGTAACTGGGAGGAGATCCATCTCCTGATGGAGCACTATCTCACATTTCTTCTAAACACATGCATCACCAGCCTGGGACAGCTAATGACTACTGGGGATGATGATCAGTAAATTAAAAATTCTCTAATGAGGCTTTGATATGGTACAGTGTAATGGCTCCAAAGGAGACAATACGGTCTACTGGGTCATTGATTTGTTAGCTACAAATTCTCTTTGTGTGCCATAACATTAATCAGCTTTAATGGCTCCGATGGAGGCATATTAATTAATTGCAGCTCCATTAATAACTCCCTGATTATGTATTTACCTGACCTAGACTGTAGTGTGCATTTTAGAAACTCTTTGATTACGTTTTACACAATAGTGGCTCCAAGGGAGACTATAAATAGTGCAATGCAGGTGCTCTTATTTCCAAACATTATTCCGAAGGCTATTTGACTAACATTCAGCTAATTTTAAGACAGATACACTGTGATATGTTTAAATTTTATTTCCTTAGTATAAATCAAGTCCATATGGACAGACAGCCAAGAACTGAGGGTAAAATACCTGGATTATTTTTAGCTTCAACTCCTGGAAGTCGCATTTGTTCGCACAAAACAAGTTACACCCTTGGTATGCAGATGGCCCTGTAAGGCACCATACGAGGCCTTCAGCTGATCAAAGGGAAGCATCCTCCTCCTGTCTTCATGAGCACTGAGGGCTCTGTTAACTCTAACAGCCTTCCAGAAAGCACTGCACTGTGCTGCCCAGCTCCTCAGTGGAGAAGGCTGAGGTCAGAGTTGGTAGATACAGGCAATGCACACAGAGCTACTACACAGTGTAAAAAGCCTTGCTAGAGAGACCAATAATTGCTTCTGAAAGGACTCTCAGAGGACACTGGCTCATTTGGTTTGTCCCTCTTCATGGTCACTCTTTAACAGAAGGAAATTCAAAGAACGACAAGCATCCTGAAGCAAATTATTTCAAAGTTTACAACGTTACTGACCATTCCGTGAAACTATTTATTATATTTACTATCATCATTTCACTTGCATATATTTGTGCTCGCAAAATTCCATGAAGATTCAAAATTTTTTCCCTCAAGTTTACATCTAAGTTCTTCCTTTTTCTTTTTGCAAATTTCACTTTCCAGAATTCGTCTTGAATTTTTTACCACTGGTAACATTGCCTGCCTTTTTCCTTCATCTCTATCGAATTCTCACATATAAATCAATAAATAAAATAAAGGTATTTGACCAGTAAAGAAAAATGGAGATTGGATTTTTTTCAATGCATTTTAGTATTGATTTTAGTTTTGGAACTTCTTAAGTTTAATTCTTATTCCTGGACTCTATCTCTTCCTCAAAGTATCTTTAGGAGACTAAGGGAGTATTCCCTTTTTTTTTAAACAGACAGTGTCCACTCAATGCCACTGTGGGAACAGAATATAAATTTCAGCATTATGCAAGAGAATATGAATAAAACCAAGCTTGTTTATATAAGAATGACCTTCAAAAACTAATGTAGTAACTATTGTCATTAAGATAACAGAGTTTATAAAAAAATCTTATATATAAATATTCACATTTCATCTACATGGACTGTAGTACGATATTTGTGTGTTGGCACATGGGTAATAAAATAGAGAAAAAAAGAAAAAGATGATGTGCATGAATATCGTGAAATGACTGTACCTTAGAAAAGGTAACAGGCAAGACTGATGGGAAAGATACTTAAAAGATGCAAAGGAGGTTACTTGTGAAATTCCAGAATCTCATTCAAAACTCACCTAATTTAATATCTTTGGGGGGGGCGGGGGGGGGGAAGAAAGCTGTAGGGGGCTAAGTTTAAAATAACACAGAACTGAGACATCACTGGAGAAATAGCAAAAGAATAGCAAAAAGAATAGCATTCAGAACAAAATGGATGAACTTGAACTGGCAACTGGAATAATAACAAGAGTTTAATGTTGGAGCATATAAGATATAAGGATGGAAAAATAAAGATATTTTGAAGCTAATAAAATATAAGCACCGTTATAAACTTTAAAGTAACACATACATGCATGAGAAATACATAAGACAAAAACTTCACTGTGTGAGAAAACTGACCTATAAATATCCACAAATACATTTTAAAATTCAAATTAGGAGTTTCTAACTCTCGCTGCAACTAAATCCCAACAAAATCTTTCACTTTGGGCAAGTAAATCCTATTGGATTTATCACAATGCTTTTGAGAGGGAAGAGAAAATGCAGTGCACACATTGTGGCTTCCTTGATAGCACAGAAGGACCATGTTTCAGTTGTCTCTCACTTCATGAGTTTTTATGTGAAACAGCTCCTTGAAAGCTAAACCCCCACATCCATCAGGCTTTAGAATCGCTGGCTGTTTTACCTGTTCTTCATCAGAGGAAGACAAAGTTAGGTGTCTTCAGCATCTTGCATTCCATATGGCACTAATACCTCCCTTTGTAGCATCATGACTAATTGGACAGTTAGAGAAGAAACAAGTCAGCATCATCATGAAGTCTTCAGGATCTTACCTTTTTTGTTAAACAAACATGAAAAATGACTGTAGATATAAGCAGATATAAACATTTGTTGGTATACATCTTTTAGGAACCGTGGCTTTTTGTGCCTCTGCAACACAGGATTTCTGAGAAATAATAGCTGCATCTGACAAACAGTGCCACACACTTCAGTAATCAGCACAAAGCATGACTCCTGGCAGGAGTGTCAAAAATTTTATTACAAGCATTTCATTTGCCTTTTAGTTTCAGAAAAGCATATGTTGTGTTCAAGCAACAGGTTACAGCTTTTTGTTGTGGCTTTTTTTGTTTGTTCGTTTTGCTTTCTAAAACCTCTTGTAAGGTTACTTCTTTTATTAAAAAGAGAAGGAATAGGATGAACTGATACTGAATGAATGGGTTTATACTAGATTTTTATCAATGTTATTAAGATCAGTGTATGAACCTTGTTAGAACAATCTCCTTCAGTACAGACTGCTTAAATATAAATATAAACCAAACATTTTACTATTCCAGCCTGATAACTGAGGATGTTCTATAGAAAAGGTCACCAAATAGATCAAATTAATGAGTGGAATGTGAAGAGCTACCTGCAGATAGGAAAAATATGAGCTTGCTCTTGATCTTATAAAAATATTTATTTATGGTAATTTATGTGGACAGAAGATCTTTGCTATATTTTTAATTTCAACCAAAATAAGTGATGTATTTCTCTACATATATCAGAATGCTGCAATAACAGCCACATCTGATATTTATTTTTCAGAAATGGGCTTCCTGAGTAGAGCATTGGGCAATGCAGTCACTCATTTTCTTTTGCCTGCATTTTATAAAAGTGCAACATGTAAAAGCAAGGTTGAGATAACAGTTTATCAAACCAAAGACCATTACTTCTGCATCTACCTCTGCACACTTAGTTAAAGAAAATGAAAAGGAGGTAATAAAAATTTGTGCAAAAATTAGGTCAAAACCAGCAGACTGGATTATATGGAAACATATAAAAGGATTCAAGCTTCATTAGTGAAGACCTCAGCAAAGCAGAATTATACTGTGATCCAAGAAGTAATGAAAGCTTTTAAAAGAAGGAAGTTTAAAAAGAGGACTTACAGTGAAATAGCTAAATCTGCAACAATACCAGAAGTCAGGAAGGAATCAAAGTGAAGAAACTGCCATTTACAAGACAAAGGAATTAATTGTTTAGGAGTCCTTTGTATGGATGTAACCTGAAAACTGTATTTATTTGGACTGCACTCGGTCCAACACTTACAGTTCTATTTATGGAGCCGGTCAATACCACGCCAGAGACTCAGGTAACCTGAATGATGGAGAAATGTCAATCTGGTGCTGTTAGTATTTACCTGCTGGTTCCGTGGGGTCCCGCGAGCTCCCACAGAACCAGGGCAGGTTCAGTAACATGAGTTGGTAACAAAGAGCTGGGAAGGGAATCTGCTGTGGCCTTTATTCCAACAGGCAAGCATCTTCACCCATCGAACGGAAGCGAGCAAATCCGAAGTACAATGCCTTACACACGTTTTTCCTGGGGTCAGGGGAAGGCGGGGTCAGGGAGCAGGGACCAGTGGGAGAGCCCCAGGGGATGGACCGGGGGCTGAGGCCATCAGCCAACCGCGGAGTTTAAACTGGAATACATTAACTTCACAGAAACCTGCAAGCTGGAGAAATACCCATGGCAGCCCCAACACACCGGTGTTCACCAGCTACCACAACTCCCCTTTTCTGTATTAGTTAGAGAGGCCTCCCCCAGAGATCCCAGAACTAAACACTCCAAATAACCAAATATACATAAAACAACAAAACAATCAGAAACACCCACAACCCATCATGGTGCTGTGGCACAGAAGTTCGAAACACAAAGCTTGTATCAACACCAAATAATTTTCTCTGCACCTGGTTGTTTCATGTCAATCTTTAAGGGATTATAACAGTCCCATAGTCACAAAAGACAGGATCATGGTCATTCTTAGTGATGTCAAATGAATAAGAAATTGCAGGGTCTTTAAAGTCCTCAAGTGAGTTAACCCCTTTCCTTTGGATCTTCCTTCTGCCAAGACCTGTTATCTGTACACGCAGCAAACACCATTAGGAGCAAAGCTGAACATGTGCTGCAACACAGTGAGGAGTCATCAGCTCCAGAACAATGGAAGACATGTTTTGAAAGTAATCAACAGCTTCTAGAAGGAAAATCACATTGCAATACCTTCACCTGACATGGAATTCAAGTTAAAAAGAAAGCAAAAGGCATCCCAGAGAGTCAAAGTGGAGTGATCTGTGAAAATGCTGAGAGGCCAGGATTTTGAGGCATAAAGACACTGCCTCCTAGCAAAGAGTGGCCCCCAAAGTGTGGCCCACTGGAAGCACTCCTGAAAACTGCTCGAGGTTGGACTGTGAGTTATACAATCTCCCATGTACTGTGTAACCATTACAGGTCCATCTAATGGTCTCTGCTTCACCTTCAACATCCGAGGGGATAAAAGTCTCTTCTTACACACTGTTTTTGGTAGGAAATGATAAATGAAGGTATGAGAAAGGAAAAAGTTGTTGGGACACAAGGGGCTGAAAGAGGGACTGAAATTGCATTGGGACACTAATCACCTGGGATAAGGTGTCAGTGGCTCCTGAAGGGGAGGATCATTCCTGGTGCTCTGGACTGCCTGTAGCTGGCCTCTCAGTTCTGCTCTCTCCACGTAGCTGGAAGGTGTCCTTGACCATTCTCCTTCCTTTGGTAAGATGTGTGTAACTTTGCCTCAAATGTGTTCTGTTTTGTTTCATTTATGTTTAATCTAGCAAATCTTTCCTTTAGGGGTCATAGAGAAGGGCATCCCAAATATCTGTAAAATTGGTTTGGGAGAGAGATATCTGTGCTCCTGGGTATCTTAGCTCAGCTGTCACCTGGAGGGTTCCTTTTGCCATTGTTGCTTTTTACCAGACACATACTAGAAGGCAGCTTTGTCAACTTTTACTCTGTCACAGTCTTATATATTTCCAGCAGTCTTCTATACTTCCTTTATTTCCGGCTGCATAGTGACCAACAGCTTAATTGACGTGAGCAACGGGAAAAAAATATTACTTGTATGAAATTGTCTTGTGAAAAACTTAAAAATAGTAGCAGCAATAAAGAGTACAATGATTTCGTCTCTGACTTGATCCTGTTTTCGGCATTTTACCAATTTTAATCTCTTTTCCTATATGTTTGTGTTGTAGCTTCATCTGGTTGTTTTTAGCCTATTTACCCTTAGAAAATATTTCCTAATTCCTGCAGTAGTGAAAAAAATGACCTACAAGTGCTAAAGTATACCTTAGGATGGTTTCATAATTGATACAAAACTGTCATCATATATGATGCTTATATTGTTTTCTTCTGCTGTAAGGATTTACACTTCAGATACTTTCTGTTTTCATAACAAGCCTCATAAACCCTTCAGGAACAAATTCGGTGCTCAGCTTATGCCAATACAAATTACGATGCCTTTCATTCACTCTCAAACTTCAAAAAACCGCATAGCCAGCAAAGCAGATAGATAATTTTACCTATGCCCCATAAAAATGAAATAAAAGCCCCTCTTTAGAAATCCTAGAGATTACTAATACTCCTGTAAGCTCTACACAATTTAGTAGGAGCAAAATAACAAAACACTCAATAAAGTAAAACATTAAACAGTGGGATCCTATGAATTTTCTTACAACACCTGCGCTGCACACAGACTAGCACACTGTGTTTATTCGTGCAGAAAACAGACTGTCCCAGACTCCCCATTTTTAATTTTCTCTCTTTTTTTCTTCAAAAACTAGAGCAGCACTTCTGCCTTTCTCAGATGTGTTTCTCTAACATCTGTGTGCTTTCGGGGTATCTGTGAATAAGTCCCCATATTCAGCTGTTGCATATCCACATTTCCCAGGGATGCTAGGGAGTCCAAATACATAAGTCATAATTTCTAGATGCTCTTAAGTGACATAGCAGAGAAAACTTTAGAAACAATTCTAAACACGGTATGATAGGGATATTGAGACAAGTTTACTGAAAGAAAAAGAGAACAAAGTTTATAGAAATCAGAGAATTATTAAGAATGATAATAAAAAAACCCTCTTTCTTCAACCTATTTTCTCTCCAGCTCAGCTGGTGCGGTCCATTTTGTGCTGCTGCAATGATATGTTTTAAACACTCAGAGCAGTGTATCCTTTTTCAGGTATGCTGTTGATATTCTTGTGAACCCATTGGTATGACAAACAGGAGGGATTTCAGGAATGTTTGCACTGCTCATTCCAGCCTTACAAGTAGATGCTATCAGAAACAGATGACAGGATTTACCAAGTTATGTAAGGGGCGAGGAATCTGGAAGTGTTCACTGTGACAGAAACTCAAATTCCAAACACAGGGCTCTCATTTCAGGATGTTTCACTGTCTTCTGAAGCCTTTCAGCACTGCTCTTAGTCTTAAATTCATATGGCTGATGCAATGATTTTAAATTAGAAAAAAAAATTAAATCAACAAATCAAACAAATGGAGTAATCAGCTCTCTGCAAACCACACAGGATGATAGGAGACAAACCAAAGCTATTTGGAAGCTGCGGAACAGACACGTGCACATGTATACACACCACAAACCTGTAACTGTGACTGAAATTTTCTTTCCTTGAGTTAACTATTTTGATTGACTGTGCTGGAATATGGTTTTGCAGTTGCTCTGCATAGATTAAAAAAAAAAAAAAAGTGCATTTTATATTTATAATTGGAGAGAGTTATTTGGCACAAGATCAATATAGTGCCAAAGAGCAGAAGGAGTCATCCAGCAGGAAGGAGAGGTCACCTTAAGACTGTGGCGGTTGCTTCCTGTTGCAGAGCATCCCTAAATTTCACAGTGGCAGGGCAGAGCTGTGGTCACTCTTCCTGCTGTGGGGAGGGTCTCCAGGCTGACTTTACACTGCTCAAGCCTGGGCTGGTTCAGGGTGCACAAAAGATGTGCAATTGTCTAGCACATGTCCTCTGTGGCACAAAATACAGGGGTAGCACATAATAGAACACAACACAAGAAGGTCACTGGCCACCCACGCTAAGCCCAGGGTGGCTGAGTGGGGTTGTCTGTCTGCTACACAAAGGACAAAAGAGCAAAAATAAAATTCTCACTGCCTGTGATGTTGCTCAGATGGATGTTTTACTCAAGGCTGCAACATGCTGCACAGAGGTTCCTGTCTTTCCCCAAGGCAGAGCTGTGCTCCTCCTCCCTTTGAAAAAAGTGGTTGTTCTAGAAGGCTGCATTTTTATTCTTATAGATGTTAAAATAGAAATATAAGGACTTACATAGAGGAGAAAGCAGTAGTTTTGTAGTAATGATGTTGGTTTCAGGTCTACAAAAACTCTGTACTTGTAAAGGGGATTTTGTTTTATCCATTCTAATGAAAACAATGGAATATTTACAGAATCTTGCAGACCAGGAATGGGCTCTGCTCTGAATTCAATCCTCACATGTTAAAATTATCATTTTCCCATTATTCAGGGGCAGAGGCAGTCACAGCAAGCAAGTCAGTAATCAAAAACAGCTACTGCAAGTATTAGGATAAATTAATGTCTCCATGTGACCCATTCTCTTGAAAATTCCTGTAATCTCATTAAATCAAAATTCCTGTTACAAAAGCAAATATGGAACTTCTTGCAGTTGGTAACACCTGATTATGAGAATGTGAATTTTGTACCAAATGATCAAGATGTTTTTCCCTGCTATTTTTATGTCTGACATTAAGACAAGGAAAGTTCCATGAAGAAGTAGGATATGTATTTTAATATTTTTAAAATACACCCCATGGGCATGGCAAGTAAGATGTCTTTATCCCATCACTTCAAGGATTTGGTGACATGTTCAACATTTACATCTTTTTGTGTTCACTTTTTCTCTTGTGTAAATATATATGTATGTATATATATAAAATTCTTCTTTGATGCAGTGTTAGATCACAAAAATGGCTGTTCTTTTTTGCCTGATAAGGCTGTGATTTATTGCCAAGGATCAAATATTTATTAATCATTTGAGCTCAGGATATGAAATAATTTTTCAAGTTGTCCAGCTGAGCCCATCCAGTTAAATTTTTCCATCAATTGTAAGAGATGGTGTAAAGTTGGCCCTGAATGTCAATCTGTCTTCAGGAACAGTTGTAATTTCAGTCTCAACCCTGCATCAATGCTTAGACAGTGAGTTATGAATTTTCAGTCTCCTAGCAGACCAAGTCCTTCACAAGTTCACTTCTGATATCAGAAGTAAGATCAAGCAGAGTTTTCTCAGTTTGATAAAATGTCTCTAATTAAATTTAAAAAAAAATTTAAAAACCCAGATGGTTCTTCCTGAGATGCAACTCTTACATCATTTCTAGGATATCAAGCATGTCTGATTTTAGCTGTATTTCCCCTTAATTTTAAAGATATCACTCTTTCGTACTGGAAATGAATTTGTTTCTGCAGAGTGGGAAATCTTGCAGGCAAACTCATTCCCTTAATAATTCCCAAGAGACAAATACAAAAGCTATTATCAACCTGGTCTCTGACGTGATAGCTTTAATGTTAAGAAATGGCATTAGTACCTAATTCAATGCCATAAAATATGGTTCTGTAAATGATGGAAAACAATCACTTAAGTACACTGCTTTAAACTGATTAAATAAAGAATACAAAGATTTTCCTGAAGGATAAGATTCAGATTATGCTACTACAAGGGCACATTCTGGTGATAAGCCTTTGATAAAGAAACAAAAAATCATTTCCATGAAACTTTTGGAGAAGTTCTAGACGTGCTATCACAGGAACCCAAAACTTCCTAATATAAATCAAAGTATGTAACTGTATTACATCTCTCTTTACTATGTTTGAATTTCCTAAATTTCAACTGCATTTTGCACCAGTATACTGATATAATGACATGTACGATAAAAAATTATGTTTTGCTTTGAAAAATATATGATAATTTATTAGGGACAAAAATTTCTTTTGAACATCAAGTTACTTATGTTCAAAATATTTTTCCAGTTATTTTTTAGAAAAATGATCAGTTGTCTGGATCACATACACCAAAACCCCACAATATAGAGTACTTTTAAACTTAAGCAATGAAAATTAAATAGCCATTCTTAATGAAGTAAGGAAGTTACAGACAATTAGAGAGAAAATATCCCACCTTTTGCCTTTTTTTTTTTTGCATTTATGTCTTCTGATCCAGAAAAAGATCCTGAACTAACAATACCCAATCATTTGGAGCCATAGATTACTTACCAACTTAATTCTTTATAATACCATCAACTGAGTAACAGTCTTTAAAAATTTATTATCTGTCCAAAATAGTTCTATTTACTGATACAATTTTATATGTACGGAAAACAAAAATTTTCATATCTTTTTCAATCCTACTGTTGCAGCCCTATACACCGATCTCTGGTGGTAATCTCACTCTGTGAGATTAGTCATATTTTCATAAAGTAAAATTAAAAGGCAATATAAAACAATGAAACAAGTGAAAATAAAACTTCTGGAAGAGAAGAATAGAGTAGAATAAGGATAGGATAGGATGGGATAGGATGGAAAAGAAAAGAATAGAATATTTCTGTTGGAAGGAACCTACAACAGTCCTCTAGTCCAACTGCATGACCAATGCAGGGTTTAACAAAATAAGGGCATTGTCCAAATACCTCTTAAACATTGACAGGCTTGTGGCATTGTTCACCTCTCTAGGCAGCCTGTTCCAGTGTTTGACCCTCTTGCTAGAGAAATGCTTCCTAATGTGCAGTTTAAACTTCTCCAGCACAGCTTTATTGCAAGATTTTTTAAATTAAAGAAACACAAATGATAGGCCAACACTAATCTGGTTTTCTATCTTTAAAAATAATAATAATGCATTTTATTTTTGTGTTCTTGTTATCATTTTCTGCTGCCTAGTTTGGCCTAGCTCTTTCCAGCCTGAAAATAACTGCACTTATCCACATCAGCCAAAGGTTGTATTCTGAGAATAAATGTTCTTTATAAATTTTGGGATCAGTCAGCGAAAAGAGTTATTGATGACTGTGCCATCATCACAGCTGAAACGCAGTTGTTGTTAAGTATTCTATTATTCTTTCAGGAAAGAGACCACTGTAGAGTGCTCAGCCTATGTCAGCCAATTTCTCCAGTAACAGTGATGTGGTGGCCAGCATTTGAAGCAGCTCAGACATGATGCAAGAGCACTCCATCTGTAAAGGAACTTCCCAGCTGAGTCTGCCAGGGGTATCAACCTCACCCAGGGATTTGCAGGGATTTGCTGTCATCTGTCCACCTGCCTGCTATGGTTACACTCCAGACAGTTGCCTCCTTTGCCCTCTAATCAGTAGTGGATTTCAGTTCTGAAAGCAAGCTGAACTGCCCTAGACAAACCCATAAGGCCTCTCTTCTAAATGTGAAGTGTGATTTGAGGTATCTTTTCACACCACATTCTTGGCATCTTCTCCTGTCTGTGTGGCTGCACTTTCCTACGCAGAAAACTGCATCTTCCCTCTGCCTGTGTGCAGAACAAGAGCTTGGCAATGTTTTAGCACACATGGGTGTTCTTCCTCCCAATCCCATCACTTGCAAAGTCTGATTGACACAGGCACCATAATGCTGTTATCACACTGTATTAGTGGCCAAATAAGAGCTTCTTCAACTTCCTGCAGTGACAGTCTCCTTCTGACCATGTAGGCAGAAGTAAATGCTCACAAGCCTCTCTAAGTTTTTGATACATGCATGAGAATGAATGGGATGTTTGGGTACCAGAAGTCACTGACTATGCCTGGTGTTCAAGTGCAGATCTGACAGGCTGGGTCTGCTTCTCATGAGCCTGCACACCAATTTCAGGGCTTTATACTGGCTCGTAAACCTGTAAAGGCAACGACTCAGTTCTCATCTTTTTTATGGTTTGGGCTTTTGTCGGGTTAATGGATTATCTGATTTGAAAGAATTATGTTTTATGGCATTTGTGCTTTTTTGGATTTAATAGATTTACCAAGTAATTGCTTTTCCAGGAGTCTGTGGGATTTTTTCCTGTAGAGATATCATTTGATACAGTTAAATATTTCATAGTGTACATTGTTTGTATTCCAGGCAAGTCTGGTTTATTGTCCTGAAGAGATATGGAGCTGGGCAAAATTTAATAGTGTACCTTTGCTCTTCATAGCTACATCAATAATCACTCCTATAGATACTTTGATAACATTATACCACCTCACATACTTACAAAGGAGAAATCTTGATAGTAACAAATACTATTTACAGCTAACATGCTTGCAGTGTATAAAAGATATTGCTCATTATAGAAAAAACTTTGCTCTTTTCCTAAGTTTCTGAGGTGTGCAGACAAAAAAGACAAAAATAGAGGACTTTTGGTGTAATGAGATATTCTTGAGGTAATGTTTTTCAGTTGCCTGGACTGCTCGTGAGTCGGCACATCTCAGACTGTCAGTGCTTCTGAGTGCAAAGGAGAAGTAAAAAGCTGTGAAAAAATAAAAAACAAGGAAAAACCCCAAAAGGCTGCTGTGGTTGATTGTGCTCTTAGCAGGGTGTCAGACTAGATGATCTCCAGAGGTGCCTTCCATCCCCAGGGATTCTGTGACAGTAATTCTGCAGATCTTAAGTTCAGAGTATACGAATGTGCAGATTAGTTTTCTCAATAAATATTTTTTTTCTGTAGAAGAAACTGTGATTCGGTATTTATTTATTTTTTTTTTTATTTTCAATATATTGCTTCTTATGTTTTCAAGAGAAAACTTGAGTTCAAATGTTTTTGTTTAAGAAAAGGAGGAGAAAATATAGGACATAAGAAATTTAGCATCCGTGGCATTTACTTCTGCAGCAATCCAGATCTAACTCTCCGTTGGAACTAGCACACCCTCAGAGTGATCTCTGAACACAGAGCAACGAAGATTGTTGTGATTTACATCTGACAGCTGGGATTGTTCCCCAAGGAGTTCAGTCTGGAGTCAATGTCTCTAAAGGATTGATGACCACTAAAGCAATGGCATTATTAAATTTAAACGGGAAAAAAGCCAATGTTTTACAAGTGACCATTTAATTTGGAAAGAAAGCAGCATTGAAACTCTCGCCCCTCTTCATCATGTAATTACACTTTAGACAAAAAGTTGGTTCCAGTTGCCTTATAAAGCTCCAACAAAAATAGTGTGCAGCCAGCCCAGGATATTTCTGTCAGTCTTTAAAAGCTCATTCAGCGCCATTGTAGGATTGTTTTTGTGAACAACAGGGAAGTCTTGAACTAACTAAGGACTTAAAAATCAAATTAATCCTCCATTAAAACACAGCCTCCTCACCTTTTTCTAACAAGCACAGAATGTCAGGAAACAATTGACTACTTGTTATTGAACCAAGTATTTTTCTCATTAACTTTTTAATTTGATCCATAAACTAAATGTCTATTATGTGGAACAACAGGATTTTCTAATCATGTTTATTTTTACATTTATGAAGCAACATTGGCTTTGATGAAGTCAGATTGTGAAACAACAGAGGCAGCTCACAATCTAGCATTTCCATAGCTCCTCTCCAGTCAGAGAAATATCATAGATATAAATCAGAGAATGATCTGCTGAAATGTGAGGAGAGGGGAATAAAACAAGGTGCTATTGGTTATTACTTTGGCTATTTTTCTTTTAAAATACTGCAGTACTATACTGCTACACACAGAGAGGTTGCTCACTAAAATGGTACACACCAAATGAATGATACATAGACATAAAAATGAGGTGGGTTGTTTAGTAAAGACCTCTGACTTTCTATTCCCCTAAAACGTCATTTTACAAACTCACATGAATTCACATGGAATGAATGCTTTTCATGTATTTTTCAAAATATTTATTGCACATTGCTATTTTTAGAGGAAGAAAACACTACAAGTAGGGCAATAAAACATACCACCAAATAAAACCCACTGTGGGCAAATGGTGTTTAGAAAGCCATGATAAAGCAAGGAAACATCATCAATTGCTGACTGAAATAGCTGGAACCATGAGTATGTCAGTAACCATGGCCATGACTCTCGTCAGCAGAAGTCAGTGAACACAAGAGCCAGGTGATGCACCAGATTTCATGTGGACACAAATGTGTGCCCGTTTCTTTAGTGTCATGCTGTTCCTGAAGAACCCTCCTGGAGAGCTGCTCCTCCCATCTCCCTAGTGTGAGGGAGTACACTGAAAAGTGAAAGAAAAGAACACATCTGAGTCTTTGGATTTAACAGGCTCAGACTATGCAATTTGGGAACAAGCTTCTTATTTCTTTAGGTCTGATAGCTCCAGTAACAGATATTTACAGGTGATCTGAGGAAGGAAAAGGAAAAATGGAGAACAAAAGAAAAAAAAACAACTCAATGCAAGAGAACAACTGTGGCTTTAGAAACCATTGATCTCAAGCTGAAGAATCCAAATCTAAAAGTTCAGAAACCACCTGAAAGATCTTGGTTTAGGGTAAATTAAAAAAAAAAAAAGGCAAAAAAAAAGGCAAAAAAAAAGGTAATTTAAGATAGGATGCATCTCATCTGACTGCAGCTGTCTAAAATTTAGGCAGAGTTAATTTCTGAACTAGGCTATAACACACTGAGACATAAGCAATTTCAGAGTCATTAACTGACAAAATTATAGGCATGGTTTAGTATAGAATGATCTTCTTCTGAATGCATTTACCTCTCACGGGTGCCTTTTAGAGCATCATAAACATCAGGCTTATACTGGACAGTCAACATTTCCATCCAGAGAGAGATTTCATGTTACACACCCAACAAGAGTCCCAGAGAATCAAGCAGGTTATCACAGTGTCATGATAATTTATACAATGGAATAATGTCAAAACTGAGAATTGCTCTTACCAGGTGAATCTAAGTGCACACAGAGAAACTAGCATAAAGGAAATTAATTTTCATAGTAGCAATGTCAAACCTCACAAACTCTCTGACTACATTGATTGTTCCGATCATGCAAGTTATCAATTCTCAACATTTTTTTAGCCTATGGACACAGCTGGTATTGTTATGACAATTCCTAGTGAGGCTGTAATGTAGTTATATATACTCATAGTTGTTTGAAACACAAATCTTTCCCTTAGAAATGAAATTTTGAAAGAAGTTAATTTTATTTAACTTGTTTTAGAGACCTCCAATGTCAATTATTTCTAATTAAATTAAGTTAAAAGGAAAGATGTAATGTGCTTGATCATGCAATTTCTTAAAATTTAGATTTCTATTATCATTGTTTTCCAAAAAATAGCAATCTGAATTGTTCAGGAATTAAAATGTCCATTTAGATTCCAGCTCTAAATAATTTTTTTTAACTTCCATAAAAGTATCATTCAGTAATTTGCAGAACAAAGAATCGTTAAAGTTTTTGAAATATCCAAATTTCTGCATGTTGGCAAAACATCTGGCAGTCAGTTGATTTTGCTTAATTAAATCCAGTATGTCAGGGGCATGTGCAGCTTTTATTTGCTGTGGGGGTGATAGAGGACGTTTTCTTCAAAAAGGCAGTTGACTCACAATCAAATATTTCAAGGTCAATTAAAGACACTGAAATAAAATCATTACAGATAACATAGAGCTTTCAATGGTATTGAACTCTATTGAATAACTATGAAATGGAACAGATACCTTTCTATGTGTGTAATAGGAACTTTAGTACAGGTAATGGCTCAAATTGAAGGGCTTGATGTGTTCTTTCTTGTATACACCACATGTTCCTAGCTGTTCTTTATATTTTCATTCTGAATTCCCAATTTTAATGGAAGAAAAATAAGAGTGATTTTTGTCTTGGACACAATTTCGAAGCTTGCACCAATATGCCTAAACAAAAACACAGAGATATCTCAAAAGTTGTGAGCAGCAGTGAAAGGGTGTGTAATGAAAGGTGTTCGTGTCATTGCTGAGTGTCAAGAAAGACTTTTCTCCTCCAGTGTGAAGCGGGGAAACTCTCTCTTGAAAGCTGATGCCAGCAGAGCTGTGATAAATCCCTCCCACCCCCAGAGACTGAGCCCTGCTTCCTGCACCTGTGTGGTGCCAGAACCTCCAGGCAGGGTCAGCCAAGAGTAGATGAAGAAAGGATAGAAAATACTGATTGGAAGAACAGGAACCCTGTTAGCTGAGCTGCAGTATGTTGGTGGATGGTAAAACAGGGGTGGAACAAGCTGCCTTCTGAATTAAAGAGGGGAATCAGAGGAAAATGGGCTGGAGAACCGAAACACATCACTGTGAAACAAGGGAGATAATTTTTCTTTTGTGGCTATATCTAAGGCATTTCAAGCCATTTTAATTTCTCAAAAGGGAAATGAAATAAATCTGTTATTAAATTTATATGAGAACCTAACAAGCTAGCAGAACACCCCCCAGTGATTTACATGAGATGCTCTTATTATCCATGGATCACTGACATGATAGAGCATAATGACATCTGAAAGAGTACTTGGAGACCACTATTTATTGTCAATGAGCAGTTAAGAAGCCCTTAGCTTTTTGGAGCCTCAGTTTATTGTGTCAGTCTGTGGAGAAACAGACACTAAAGGCAGCAATATCTCCATATGATGAAGCCAACTGGCATCCTAACAGCATGCCTGCTCATATTGTACTTGGAAGGGCTTTTTATTCATGACTAGCTCTGTGTGAAATAATCCCATTTTTCATTATATTGCTGTGTGTCCATCTCTTGGAATATTAGTATATGAGTTTGAATTCAATCAGCTCTGCATGTAGAACAACTAAGTTTTTAATTCACAAAAATTTCACATATTTCACAAAAATAGACGTAGCCAGAGTGTAAGCACAGAAGTGTTAATGACTTCTTTTTTGAGCTTCAAAATTACCATGAATAATCCAGCATTTTAAACTGCCATGTTCACTAGAGTTAGGCTGACTTGCTGTCCCTAACTGGTAAGGGGAGGTGCTAACCTTGCTTGCCACCTGGTTAGGTTTTCAAGAAATCACTTTCAGGCTTTGCTGATGTTGCTGCTCATTGGGCTAAAAACTCTTTGAAATTAACTGCAAAGTCTTTTCACTGTCATCCTTCTACTTCTTTCCTGAAAATTGCCCTTTGCCATAAAACCAGAGAATTTGCCTTAAACAAGGCCAGGGATGTGATACCATCAAGTGGACAGTATATTCCCTATATTTCCTTATTTTTCCTTATGCCAAATTTTTGTGCTGTTTGATTTTTCAAGATTTTAAACACTATGAGGGAAGGAAAATCTGTTAGTACAATGTCTTGTGCTGTGAGATATATTGCTTCCTGACTGCAGTTGTTAAGTAATATCACAGTATATCATTACAATAATAAAATCTGTCTCTCTGAAAGAGCTGCTAATTCAAACATCTGTGTCGCCCAGACATTGTGAAATCCTGCCTTGAAAATCCTGGCCTAAGATGTCAGATGTGCCTTCAGTGGTCGTTCCCTCCCAGCCAGTAAAACAGTCCTGATGCACTCTTTATTTTCATCCATGTTTTTTCGGAGTTCTAAATAAAAGACAGCATCAAAAATCACTGTTATTCCCGACAGGTCCAGATTCAAAGCCTTTGGGAGTAAATTCTTTCCACTGGTTCAGGTGGTCTGACATAAACCCCAATATCTGAGGTTTTTAGAGCTATTATGCCTGTAGGATATATCTCTAGAAATCATTCTCATTCTGGTATTAGTAATGGGTATCATAGCAGTATATTATACACAACTGCCTTGTACACCTTACTTTATTTATGTGATAATCATTACTGAATTATGTCAAAGGACAGTTATGAAACATTTAAATAATATAAGATGTTCCCTATAGTAAAAAAAAAACAAAATCCAGGGATTAAAATATGTCAAAGTGATCGACAGATTCTTGTAAAAAATAGATTAAAAAAACAGATCTATCATAAATAGGAAGGTGATTTCTTATGGGATAATTAAACAGCAATGAATTCCTGTCAAGAGATCAACTATTTCTATTCAACCAATGAAACTGTGATTCTGCCTGCATTACTTATGTTTGTCCTCTTTTATAAAGAGAATTATAATAAGCAAGAATCTTTGCCCTTCTTTTCCTCCAGTGCTTATTGTCTCAGTTTGATCTATCTTACCTTTATGGATAATTGAACTCTAATCTAATTTATTTGACAACCATGGAGATTAAAAAAAAAAACTATCTGTATAGAGATTATATAGCGATCAGATATCTAAGTGCAAAATCACAGGGACTTGCAACGTGAAACTGGTGAAACTACTACATGGGGTAAAGTGGTAAGTTAACTTGACATTCTCAAAATAGAGCACCTAGGCTTCATCACTGGCTATCATAGTTTTATTTACTAAGAAACATCAAATAAAGTTGTTTTATTGAAGCATTAACAATTTTCATCATTTTCATTAGACTCTACTCCATCTTAACACACATTCAAGGCATTCAGCACTACCTCCTCCATGGTCATGTACTGTCCAAGTAACAGTGAGGAACAGGTGTGTCATGAAAACCAACAGTGATTGTTTACATCAAAGGGCAAGCAGCTGTGCCGCTCTAAATATTAGTCTATTCAGCTGGAAGAGCTGTAAGGCCCTGCTCCTTGCTTCTAGTATCCATTTGCCAGCAGGCTTTAACCAGTATGATCCTTTGGAAATGCTTCCTAGTCACCAACGAGACAAGTATCTGCTAGTCTGGTGAAGCACACCATGCATTCCTCAATTAACAGAATGTGAATCGCCACATTCCTGATACTTTTCCATCACTGCTACTACAGCAGTTTTCCTTTATCTCAGTTGACCTTAGGGAAAAGACTATCGGGGGTAGGAAAGTGGTGATGTTTCCCTTCTTTAGTTGTCTGTTCTGCAAACAAAGGTATTGGATAGGCTTGGCAGAAATTGTGTTTGAAGAGAGGGCAATTACCACATTTTGCATTCATATGTTTTAAACTTCTGGGTACCATCTCAGAAAAATATCAGCTGCCCAAAAGTTCAGTTAATTTTTGCTTTGGGCAACAGCTCATAATTATTTTTGGAGCCTGCATGCTTTACACTTGGCCAGTCCAGCTGAATTTCTTTCAGACACTCTTCATTGAGGAATGCATGACCACTGTATTGCAAACCAGGGCATTAGCATAAGCTGTTTACAGTTATCCCTTAATGTCTGCAGAATAACACCCAGGAGAATAAGAATTTCCTTTGTATACATTCTTAGAAGTGCCAAGGTCTTTACAATCCTGCTTTTGAAGGGCAGAAACAACAGAACCCCTTTCAGGCTACCTTTTAAACATTAGTAATTTTTTTAAAAAATATCTAAAGTAACAGGATTAGAGATGCTACTGTATCCCATGCAGTCCTGAAACAGTTATTTGCAAGATGGTGCACCAGATACTCTTTATAATTGCCTGATGAGACGGTAGTTTTAATTTTTGCACTGACCCAGATGCTTTCTGGATGTGTGTGTTATTTCCAGTTCCTTCAGAACTTGTCCTTGAACCATCAATGATTGGCATCAGGAGATTGTTTTTTTCACTGGAGGTACCTAATCTTTTAGTTCTCGGTGCTGTGCTTTCTGAGATTATCTAATTTATTTGTTTTATAAGCTTCATGAAGTATTGCAGCTCCCTGGTACCTTTGAAATTGCAATATCTACTGCACATTTTGGGGTCAATTCTGTTTCTATCCAAGACTGCTTTTGGATTGAATTATTTTGCACAACACTCACTTACCATTCTCTTAATGCATCATTTAAACTCGCTCCAAACTGGCAAAGCTCATTTAATTGCTTTAATTGTGTCACATATTCAGCAAATGTTTCATTTTCTTGATTTTATCTCAGAAAGGAAAAATGCTTTGCAATCATAAGTGGCTTTGGGGAGAGGTAATTTCACAGAACTTACACAGTCTCAGCAAATGTTTTGTCTTTTGCTTTAATATCATCTATAATGCTGTGCTACAGGATATCGTTTTGGTGACCATTACACTCAGCAAAACAGCCAACTTTTATATAATATTAAGATCATAAAATAGAGTAAAAATCTTCCAGCATAGGTAGCAGAATCCTTCATTGAACTATCAGGTAAACTGTCTTGTTCAAACAACTCTATGCTTTCTTCTCTTCTACACTCCACAAAACAAAGTCATTCTTAGCACAAACATTGCAGGCATCTGCACACCTGAACAAGCAGTTGCTGTTTCACTGTATTCTGCAGAGTGATTCCATCTTGCTGCTGGCCTGGCTTTCACTTCCCCGATACCAAAAACAAGAGGAATAAAAATTATGATCTAGAAAAGTGCTGTGTTGCTGCTCTGAAAGACTTTTAAAGGTGCTGTAGGGGCAGACATGGAAAGCTACTCCATCAGGTAATACCTCAGTTCTAACCACTCTCGGCGTGGCTCAGTCTTTAGTTGTTCCATCCAATGCTAACTACAGAATTTTCTTTTGCTTATTTAGCATTCAGGGCAAGGCAAATCTGGTGATAAAGCTGGACTTTGGAATAAAGGATGGGGTCGAGTATTAGATGTTACTCTTGTGTGTATCCAGCATGAGGTTCAGGGCCTGAGAAGCAGACGCTCACAAGCACCACTGTAGTGAGGAATGCTGTGTTCACACAATACTACACACCACTAAGTAACTTTTCCAGTCTGGTGCACAAAGCCAAATCAGTGATGGTCATTCACACTGAAGTACTGGGGAGGCTTCAGTCCAAGGGCCTGAAATACATCAGCTGACATTATATTGAAAGTCTGGCTGACAATTCATTTACAGTACATTTGCTATATACACAATCACTTAACACGGATTTTAGACAACACTCAGGGCCGGATTCAGCATTTCATTGAGTAAGGCAGCTACCTTTAGTCTTCAGCATGAACTAGGTGGTAAAGTTCCTTACAGCTGAAGAGTATTTGCCCAGGAGCATAGTATGCTTTATGTATATCTGTATGTTTAGGCAGTAAAGCTGACTTCTGGATACCTCCTTTAAAGTGAGGTAAATAGCTCTCTGCATTCCACCAACTGTATTAAACAAATCTCCAGTGACTAAAGTGAGACCTTCAGTACACATATCCTCAGAAAAAATCACAGTTTGGTGTCAGCCTGTGAGCTGAATCCATTTGTGGCCATGTGTTCTCACGCAGTAACTCAGCTATTGCTGGCCTTAGCTTTTTTATGCACCGTCTTTAAAATTAGGATAATGTATCTCCTTTATTTCTGAGGGCCATTGTGAAAATGAAGACTGATCAAATGCTATAGGGAAGCTCATTGTATCAGAATATAAGAAGGAATTTAATAATTACCTCTTCAGCACAGGTTTTAATATGTATAGGGAATGACACAATGCAACAAGTAATAAAACACTTTTCTTCATATGAGTTTAATAAGGCCAAGACAGTATCAGAGGAGAAGTGTATGATCAGATAGTTAATGGTTTGGTCACAGTTCATGAATATAGAGACAGACTGTGCTGGCAACCTTCACTGTGGCATATCCTAAGCCTCAATATTACTTTGTCATCCTTAGTAACATTTTAAATGTACTTTTTTACATGTTCTATGTGCAGAACATTTATGGTTACATAAAACTTCTTTCACTTCCATGTTTTTCCCTCATGAAAACCTATGCCAGTAGGTTTTCATAACATTTTTATTTCTTAACCCACTACTAAGATCAACAAACTGAAAATGAGGTTATATCTACTTTTTTTTTTAACAATATTGATTTGGTCTGAAAATTATGTCTCCTTCTTCATCTCCTATTACTGCCTGACTTGAGTATTAAAGTTAAGCCGAAAGTCCAAGACAGGCATTACTAGATGTCTTTTTCTTTCTGTCTTAAGCCTGGCACAAAACTATTGATAATAGCAGGAGCCACATCCTACAGGATTGAGACATTTTAGAATATTACTCACATTATTTTTCAATAGGAAATATTGTGACTATTGTCTTGGATTCTTGAGATAATGCCTTGTTTTTTTAATTAAAGGAATGCTGGAGAATTGCAATACAAATAATGTAATTTACTTGAAGATAAATCAGAAACTATTTAGAGGCCAATCAATGATTACCCACTTATATAAATTTGGATATGAGGAGAGACGGAAGCAATTAAAAAAAAAAAAAGCAGCAAAATTGCACATTTATTTCCCAGCTTCAATAAATTGAGAAAGAAAGGGTCAAGGTAGAGAAAAAACATAAAAATGCCTACATGGCTCCTGCTGACATGCAGATCAGACATGAAAGTAACTCATATTTCATCAGGGATTAAGAATAATCTGAAAGGTTTTTTAATAGGCTTACAGAATATTCTAGATGAAATGACTCAGATTTGGAGGAGGGTCTTGATGGTATCCAGGCTGGGGAATGTAACTGATTGCTGTGCCTGAGGTGCCTTTGGCAGTTTGCAGGGTTTAAGGAATTTTGCCATCTGATCTACATAAAATCATTTGTGGCTGATGATTTGTTACCAGTTACCTGTGACCTGCCTTAAAATCCTCACCTATTTCTCAGGATTATGCAACATAATATTATACCAGACGCATTTTAGAAGACTTTATAGATTGACATGCACACCTGCTTTTTCCTCCTGAACACTTAGAGAGTTAAAATTTCTTACTCAGTTTCCTAAATCTCTTCTGTTGTTTGTTTCAAGATATTTGTTAGATGCCTACCACCTTCTGACCACTGTAAAAGAGTTAACAAAACTGAAAATAGAGAAAATGTCCCCAGCAACTGAGCAACAAATTAAACATCATATAACACTGCAAGCTGTACATAATGTTAAAAGGAAAAAAATATATAAAGAAATATGCTTTCATTCACAAAATGAAGTAATTATTTCAAAGGGTGTGTAATTTACATAATTAATGTATTTTCTGTATTTGAACATGATATTTTCTGAGGTTTCTCTGTCACAAAATTTTTTTGGAACTCAATAGACCCAAGAAAGTAATGAAAACACTGTTGTTTCTTCAGTACATAAAAAAATTAAAGTGGATAAATTAGTGTCTATGCTGGATGTGTAGTTCTTGTGACCAGAAATGAAGCTCTTCTCTAAATGTCCATAACCATCTTCAATCGAATTTCCAACCCACTTGCATGTCGTGGGATTTAGGTTAAAATATCTCTCTGGATTCACACTGAAAAAACTTTATAGTATAGGGAAACTTCACTGCGTTCGTGACTAGTTTATTTCCTTTACTCCTTACAACCTCTCTTTACTACTGTCTATCCATGACTATTCATAAATGGTGCTTTTCTACAGAGGTCTGTAAGAATGTGCTTTTAGTAAACTGAGAACAACAAGTGAGGTAAATAAGGCCTAAAATGATGATAATAAATAATTATAAGGACCAGAGATGTGTTCTTTTGAACATAATCTTAGAAGTTATATTTCACAATGTCAGCTATCGACATCATGAGCGAAAGAAAAAAATTTGAATTCAGTCTTCCAAAGTGTGAAGATTTAGAATCCAGTCTAATCCAAATTGTGTAGATCAGCCCCATCTGTACATTACATAAAGCTACAAGGAACTAATGATACTGAACTGACTAATGCTAGGTGTTGTTTATACCAGATTGCTTCAGTCTGAATCTGCAGAATTTTTGGCAGAAATACTGTCTACATTGTTTCTTGATCCACTAATTATATATACAGAATATCATGTGATATCAGAGGGAAGGATCCAAAAACACTGAACTTTGAAGAGACAGAAGAAGGGCTCTTATATGACAGTTTTATATAATGGAAAGCATGAACACATTCCAATGTAATCAGAATCCAAAAACTAGAGTCCAGTCTTGCTCTGAAATTCAAAGATTGTGCCAGGTTTTATGTGAGGAGGTGGCAGTGTCAAGCACAGAGATGAGGAAACTCAGCTGAAGGCTTTGAGGAAGGCAGGCTGGCTGCAGTAAGATATTAAAACATTCCATACCAACAAGTGCAGTTGCAGGACAAGGCTGATAGAAGGTTGGGTTGATTTTTGAGATGTGATGATGAATACAGATGGGAAGCAATAATAGAAATAACAATAAATATGAATCCTCATTTGGGCTGTTTAGGCTCTTTCTGCAGTCATGGAGTCCTTACCTTGAGTGTAGTAAGAGAATTGGACACTTGATAGTTAAAATAATTATTTTCCTACGTGTGTTCAGGATCTCTCCTATAACAGAAGGTCATCAGAGCTGAATTCAGACTGCAGCCTCTGTGCTGCCCAATCATCACGTGCTGGGTCATGAAGTGATAGTCTGGACCTGGCTGCACAGATAGCTTTTTCCTATAAAGCAAAGTAGTCTGGATGCTCAGTACAACTGGAGAGCTCAGCAGAAAGCAGCCCAGACCTGGGGCAAACAGGAGTTTTAACAAGCACCTCTCAGGTGCTGTAAGTGCTGAAGCAGACATTCTGTTCTTAGATGGCACAGCTGAGGCTTTCCTCCTGATAAGCCAGCCCGCCACTAATCAGCTCACTTTAGGACAAAGAAATGCTCTTCTCTTGTCTGTGATGACCTCATGGTCAGAGCATTGAAAGACCCAGTTCTGGCCACAGTCTGAGGGGAATGATATATCCTGCTTACTTGAGGAGTGTTTTAAAGCAGTGTATTGCCTAACTCAGGCTGTTGGTTGCTTTCCAACTCTCTCAGTTGTGTTCTTTTTGTACAGTACTGAATATGATTCAAAATTCAGTATGCAGAGAGAAAATGCAGAAGGAACCCAACTCTGTACTATAGGGATTAAAACAGTCAGGTGAAGGTGGGATTCCATATGTCCAGTATTGCTGTGATGTTTTTAATTGGGAATTTGTAATTTTTAGGTGTTTTTGTTGGGATTTTTTCACTATTAAAGTTGCTATTTTCAAAATTAAATTACTTTTAATACAAGGGACTTGTCCTTTGAAGCATATACCTAGTTAGTGTCCCTACATGCACACCTATGTATCAGCCAACTGTCCTAATCTGACACAAACCTGTACCTTGCAAGAAGAGGTTCTGGGTTCAAATAAGAACAGCCATAAGCTCAGAAGTACATTGTGCCTACAAAAAAGTTGTCCAGACCCTGAAATATGATCCAGACTTCATAGATACATTCCACTGACTGGTCTTTTAACACTGTGGACATTTTCCTCCAAGCTTTATTTTCTCCTCACAACTTGCTTGGCTTTTAAGGTCTTCGTTCTGAATTTAATCATGAAGCAAACTAAAATGCCAGGATCAGTTCAAGCAGTGATTTTCAGTTGTATTAGTCCACCCACTCTGCTGTTCAATCTGGGTACATTCCAAATTTATCCACAGAGAGAAGTGATGCTTTGAGCTAAGCTTGGAATACTGAGGAAAAACTGGGGGAAAAAAAGTGCTTCAAATGTAATCAGCACCAGAAAGAATTTACTGGTATAGAAAACAACAAGTTCCATTCTGCTTCCATGTGTGAGATGGTAAAAAGAAAAATTTCTTACATTTCTTTCCTATTTAGGTGTCTACTGATACGTTTGGTGGTTTATGCCTTAGTGCTAAACTGTCTAAATAAAATGCCAAGATAAACGTGTTAATTTGGGGAAAACAAAGTAGATACTTTGCATTGATTTATATGAGAGAAGAGTATATCAGAAAAGGAAGTCTTTACAAAACCAAAATGCAACTAAGAACTAGGAGAATAAAACGTATTGTGAGCTTCTGCAGTTTTAAAAAGTAAGGAGGGAAGATCTGAATGTTCTCATCAGTCACAAATTAGGATTTGTCCCATTCCATACAGATTTTAAAACTTGACAGGGGAATAATTTATATCTGAGAAAAAAAAGTCTTTCTTTGTGGAAAAAAATAGTCATTATGATAAATTCCATGTAGTTTAAAAAGGTCTTTTGGATATCCCTTAACAGTTATTTTAAGTTATTAATTTCATTTAAAATGCCATAAATTTTTCTGCAGCTGGAAATCCTAGCTGACTTTACAATAGCAAGGGTTATAATGTATCACTATTGATATTGACTGAGTAACTTCAAGCTGCAAGACTGTATTAAAATTCTGGTTATTTTAGTAGTTTTCAGACTGATCTTGCAGTATCAAAATTAGCATATTTATTTATTTATTGTGTGGTTGATTTTTTCATCCAGGGTGAGGCTCATTGCATGTTTTGTGGGCCATAGCACAGATCAGCCACAACTGAGTGACAGATTCTTTGGAAATGGAACAAGAAAACTTTTTACTGAACTCCTAATATCTACTGAGAGAACCTTGTTAGGAAATCTCTCTGAAAGAGTTTATTCATTGTTGACATTATTAATCACAGCAATATTCCCGAGGAATTGATGGTTATGTATTTCATTGTTTTCAGTTGTATTATTGCTAGCCAGTTTTGTATCCCTAATGCCATTTTTAATCTGCTTTTTACTGGTAGTTGAATGACTAATAGGTACAACACTTTGAAAAATGTCTGCAAATGCAGAGCTCATCAGTATTTCAACATTTCTTGCAGATGACATTCTGCAAGTTAGGTCTATTTCCTCAGAAAAGTTAAAGGGACCAATATTCTGAAAAATCTCCTTACAATGTGAAAACAATACAACTTTTTCATAACAAATATAAATCCCGTAACTCTGTTTCACAATGCTCGCAGACTTAGTCTAGTGGCTCAGTTGTAGCAAGATCCAAAATAGTTTCTGTCTCCAATTAGCAGTTGTACAGTTTCTTTAAGAGACTGTTTTATCTTTTCATTTGGTAAATATTAACATGCTAAAGTGCCAGGGGCTTTTGTGAGGTTTGAAGAAGACAAGCAGTAAAGGCAGATCATCGTTAATCTTCTGTGTCACTTGCAGTTAAGTTTGTATTGTCAGTAAACATTGCTGGAGCATGGGAAATGATTTTGAAACTTGTATTCAACAAGAGAATGGACTATATACTAGATGGGAATTTATAAAAGCAATCAGAGGCATTCCTCACAAGAAAGCAACTAAAATATTTGACTTCCCAATAACTTAGCTGTGAAGTTCCTTGCTCTAAGAAAGAACTGGAGACTGGAATTTAGGGGATTTAGTATCTTTATTTATGTAGCTGGATTTACAGCCTGAGACACCCACGTTTTAGGTTTCTTCTGAGTTAAGAAAAGCAGCATTGAGAAAAAATGGCTTCTACCTCTCAGATAAATAGCCTAAATATGAGTCAGTACCTTTTATGCCTGGCTAGAATATGGCCTTGTCTTAGAGCCAGTTAAAGCCATTTTCCACCAGCAATTGAAATTCTGAGAATGTAACATCAAAACTTCTGTGTTTTCAATAACATTTTCAAACTCAATAAATTCGTAAAATTTTAGACAAACTATATTCTCAGACCTCCTCTTACCCCAGAACAACTGACTATGTCTTACAATGTCTTACTGTCTCTTGAAGTTTAGCTATTGAAAGCATTTAGAAAGAATTATGACTGGTGCACATGGATCTATGCCTTGATACTGTTAAGCATATTTATGAGTTTAATGAATTATACCTAGTTATATCTTTTCCTATTTTTAAGAAGTATCCTCAGTGTAACAAAAAACCTCTCATTTAGCACAAGGAGCTGACCTAAATTAATCATGGTCTTGTTGCAGAGTCATGAACTTTTTCATTTTAGAATCTTTCTGTGGCTCTCACAATCACATGAAAAACAGTAGGATTTATTGTCAGTTATGTGACTGGTCAGTAATGCGTGATATGACTGCAGTTTATTAGGGGAAACAGAAGATTTTTTTCCTTTGTTCTTTTCTCTAAAGCATGGATTTATGAAACCAGTTGCATATATTGTCACTTTTGGAGTATCTAAAACTGTATTATAGAACTAAGTGGATTACACCTAACTGAAGTAAATTTAAGTTAACTTATAAAATTAATTAAAATTTACTAGCATAAACTATTCCAAGCTTGTGTATCATCATTTTAGAGGAATCTTTCAGGAGCAAAAACCGTAAAACCCATTAATGTCTTCATATGTTAAAAAGTTACAGAACTGAGTAATTCTGGTGCTACCTCTTTCTTTTGGCTTTCATTCTGCATAGATTCTACTGGCAACTGAGAAATGTTGTAGCTTAAAGACATGCACTTATTCTATTTCCTTTAACAAAGAAAACACTAACCATGTTTACTACAAATCATGAAGTTAAACCAAACTGCATCACAATAACACGCTTCTCTGCAAAGGATATGGAAGTAGAGTTCTTTGAAAGCTGGAAAAACATTGGCAATCAAAAGCTACACGAAAGTAATCTTATTTTTATTACATACAAGTAACATTTTCCCAGGAGTGCTGATGCCTGCCAGAAAATAAATAAGAAACTAGGATAAAAGAAAGAAGGAGAGATTACTTGAGTTAAGGTGTTCGGCCAGGCTTTCCTTAGCTTCACATACCCAGGAGGAGTTGGGATTCTTCTGTGCTCAGCTACAATTGATGGAAATGTCTGCCAAAAGACTTTGTTACAACCTAAACCACAGTTGCAGGATCTCCACTTCTGCTGCATCATTCTATATTCACATTTCTAAGACTCTAAATCTGAAAGCCAGCACCCATTGCTTCTTAAAGAGCAACGGCCTGGTGCCAATACTTCAATCATTAGCCCTGAGGTAAGATCACAGTGAGTAAAAGAAAGAACAAAAATAAACAAAAAATGATTCTTGTTTAAAATAATAATACTAATAATAGTCATATTCATGAAAACATAAATCAATTGGGCACAGGTGAGCTTGGTATTGAAAGGTTTTTGAAAGGAGCCTGTCGGCCAGGAAGCGATGGAAATGGAACGTTTGAAGTTACCATTCTGACTTAGGAAGAAGTCAGGGAGCTCTTAGAGATGATAAAGCCACTCTGAACAAGGTAAGGCAAGACCTGCATTCAGTTTGTTAAACAAGACAAGAAGCTATCAGCACATGAAGTATCTCTCTGCAGGGCTGTAGATAAGCTGATAACTAACCTTAGCTACAAGGCTGTTTCCCTGCTTTGGTGAGGACTGTTCCTGGGGCTACAGCAATTCAGGGGCTGTAACATGTTTTCAGCTTCTGAGGCTGAAAAAGAGCTGCTGAGACACATCAGTGGCTGTTCCTCCTGCACAGATGCTGACCATGCACCCTGCTAACAGGAACTGCTGCCTCAAGCCATGAATTCCTCGGGAAATTGCATGGGGTGGCTTATCCCTGGCACGTCCCCATGATGGCTCACTCCATGCAGATGCAAGTCCTGCCTGCCCTGCTCCCCACTGGCCATCACAGATCAGGAGCTGCAGTGCAGATAGATTTATCTCTAAAGGTTATTCATCCCCCAGGGAAGAGGCTGATCAGATGAGTCCTTCAGGGAATTGCTGGGAAGGAAAGGGTTTAGTCAGGAAGCACTAGGTGCTGATAGGCATCTGGTGTCAAAATGTCTGCTGCAGCTTTGTGAGCAGAGCCCAGACAGGGTTCCAGGTCAGACACAGCCCCGGAATGACTGTGTGAGGGAGCAGGGCTGTGGCAGAGCTGGAGACCAGCTGGGAATCCAACCAGAAAGGCCCATGGCCCTCCAGATGCTGAATTGGTGTTAAAAAGACTAAACAGGTCCAGACAACCAGGATCTGCAATTAGGTGAAATGAGGCATGCCAGTATTATTTGCTTAATATTTCTTGTGGTTCTAGTTGTAAACCTCACAAAAGCTGCTATTTTCAGGATACTTTGGCTTTTTAGGTACTACAGCAAGAATTGCCTTTTTTTTCCCCTATAATTCAGTGTGTCTTCTCAACTCACAAAAAATCACAAAATAATTGGCTCAGGTTCAGTTTGACCTTACAGTCAGTTTGGGGTCAGTTCTTATTTTTACCTATGCTAGTTTTCCCATGCTTAGTTTAAGGATAGCAGTAAATGATTGAAGTACTTTTCTAATTGCAAGTTCATTTCCATGTAAAGTGAAAGACAGACTCTTGGAGATTACCAGACAAGCAGTTAAAGAAAAGATAGATGGTTTCTGTGGTTCCTTAAGGCTTTGCTAAATAAGATTGATTTCAGCCCTTAATCTTTTTTGTTATAGAAAACCTAGTAGATGGTTTTTAAAATTAAAAAAGACCATATTCCCTTCACATTCAAAAAGTAAATATTGATGTTTCTTCACCTGGTGGATATGCCCATTTAATATGCCCAAAACAACCCCCTCCCCCCCAAAAAAAACCCAAAAACTCAAAACAACTACAACCCAAAACAAAACCAGACATGAGATCTCTCCTTATTTTATATAATATATTGAAAAAGACTTAAAATATTTCTGCTTCTGTTCGAAATTTTATTCTAAACAATTTGTATTGCATGAGGGTTTGGGGCTTTTTTGTCTGTTTTTTATTTTTAGTTGGTTGGTTGGCTTTTGTTTTTGTTGAGATGTCTTTCATGTATTTATATTGCCAGTCAGGATATGAATTTTAGTGTTTACAGAATATATTGATTCCCATGTACAAGACTTCTAACCAGAACATATTAGGAGATCATCATCAGTATAGAGGCATATCTGTTTAGAAAAAGACATTAAGCTTTATGTCTCCATTTCCTTTGTAAATTTTAATGGGAAGACATCTGACTACTTAAAAATTCTAGAAAGGTGTTCAGAGCATCTGTGCTTTCTCGAAAGGCAGCCAAAACATCATCAACACATCTCAGATACAGTCTCTGTCAGCTTCGACAACAGACACAAGATTCTGTCCAGATATGAAGATATTAGTAAATACTGGATTCAAATCTGTTTACAAGAGTTTAGTGACAGAAGGCAGAAAATAAAGTCAGAAAGAACTCATTGGAATGATGTGAAATCACAGACAAGTCCTGGTTCATGCTCAGGCTCCATTATTATCCACAAAGGGCCAATTTGCTATGCCCTGTATCCAGTGGGGCACAGCAGCACCGTTAAGATCTTTCTTTTGATGCAGGAACTGGAAAGCCAAAACCTGTAATCACACACATGATCCTTCACAAAAGGAGAGGAGAGGTAAGAAAGAGATCAGGGAGTGACACAGACTCATTTGGTTGAATAAGATCATAGAGATGGGGAAGGAAGAGGGCAAGGGAAAAAGACATTTCTTCTTCTATCTAGTTCATGGATATACATGGTTATAAATACAGATTGCATATGGTGAGACCCAGTAGAAAAATGACACTTGTTGAAATTATGCACCAATCTATTTAAATTAGAATAAAAGCCAGAGAAAATCAGTGAGGTTTTTTCCTACCTGAGGTTCAGCAGGGTGCAGAAACACCAAAGTAAAAGGCAGTGAGCCCTGGATATCAGACTGCAGGCATGTTTCCATTGCCATCTCTGTCTCCTGAATCATGCCAGATCTTCAGACTGTGCAACACCCAATCAAGAGCTAAAATCTCTGTCTTCACCTACCTCTACTCTCTTTTTGCCATAGAGAAAATATTGACAGTCTTTTATTTTCTGAGTCATTTTTGCCAGGCATAAACTTCCTGGCAAACGAATCCATTAAAAGGAATCCTTTAAAAACAACAGGCATATTGGCATCTAAGTGGACCATCAGATGACCCTTTACAAAGCATGGGATAGACAGAGAAAAATATCACAAAATATGCATTTTTTGGTCATTCAATTTTTGTGCATGTTTTGGAAGAAAAGAAGAACTGTTCTTCAAAAAAACCACATTGCTCTTCTTTTTGGAAACATAAATTTTGTTAGAACATTGTTTTCAACCTAGAGATAATCAAATAAAAGCATTCTACATTTTGAGAGCAAAGAGGCACTTAAATTAAGTAAGGATCTGAGAGAATGTCATTCAGAACAGCTATTTTTTTAAAGTTTTAGTCAAGCGACTCCCATTAAAAATGAATAATAGGAGAGAAAATGAATAAATGACAAATTCACTAATTTTACAGCCAATGTTTTAACTGTGGTAATGGCAGCTTTAGCCTCCTTCATTATAATGAAAATTGACACAGCTGTATAAAGTCACCCATTGCTGTTGTGATTTAGTTCTCAGCTGTGCAACTGGCATGTCATTTCAGAAGGGTTAAGTTAGTTATTTATATGAAAGAATTTCTTTAATGGCCTTTGTGCTAATAAAGAATTATTGGATTTGAACTCTGCTCTGCCACACCCACTCCCTTCCTTTGCTAATACATTCCTTCCTCCTTTGACACATCTGGTAATCTTGCCAAAGAAATAAAAAGGAGATAAAAAGCAGTTTCTTAGGATCTGGATGGTTTGCAGTAGTAAGGATTTCCATTCTGACAAAGAAAGTATAAATCTTTAGGGAATCTGGTGCTCAGAACTCTCTATATTAAAGGGATAACTCAAAGATGTCTATCCTGCAGTGTAAGAAAAGCATTTGGAACACAAATCTTTGTATCTAGTTTAAAAATGAAGGGACCTTATGTATTAATTTAATCTCCCTTTCTTTCATGCATTCACAGCTCTTTTTCTATCATCATCCCATGATAGAAAATGATCCCTTGCTCCCTGCAAGGCTTTAGTTTTGAAAAGTAGCCCACTATGAACCTTCCCCTACAAACCTTCATTTACAGATGTGCAGTATCCTCCCTTTCCACTACACACAGAAGCTGTAGTGGGACTGGTCTGAAAATACCTTTTCCTTTTCCCTGGAAAGTCTCTGAGACCCAGCTTTCAGTATAGGAAATGAATGAGTGGCAATAAAAAATAACATAAATTCACTCTGTCGCCTCTTCAAAGTGAGAAGACACCACTTAATTACTGCTTTCTTGATCAATGATAGATTCCTACCAGTGGTGCTATAGATAAACCTGGCACAGTGGAAAAGACTTTACAAGAGATTTGCAAGATAATCTCTGATTTTTGTCCTATTTGAAACTGGCCACATTGCATTTCTCCTCTCTGCAGTTTGTCAGCTACAGGCCCAAGGAAGAAATCTAACACTTATGTCGTTGAACGTAAAAAAACAAATGTTTTGCCTCTTCAAAATTATACTGCTGACTTCCATGGGTTTTTTTCATGACAGTTGCTGAATCATAATGGTGAAGTAACCTCATATATCCAGACTATAAAATATAATGGGAACCTTTGACCCTGCAAATTCTAGGAAATAGCAGCTTCTTTCAGCACCACCAATTTCACTAACGTCAGTCAGACTTAAGATAATACTCACTGTTAATCTCCTGCCAAAGAAAAGAGCAAAACTGACTGAAAAATAGAGTAATTACATTGAGAATTGTCTCATAATCATCTCAGACCTTGATAATGCTATGCTGACACCTCTGTGAGGTGATTGCGCTCCTAGATGTGTTAATAGAACTTATCATTATAAATTTCAAGACAAATTAAGAAAGTTCCAGGTGTCCTAGCTGCTGTTGAAGTCAACATGTAGTGTAGGTTGTCTGAAAATTACGTCATGAGTAAAAACTGAGCACAGATTCCAGGAGAAAGAACATACCAGATGCTAGCATCTGCTTCTAAATCTTAATGTTTACTAGAGAACAGCACTTGTCAACAGAGGAAGACAATAGACAAGGCACCTGGTAACCCACCACGGTCTTCAGGCAGCTATTCTGGAGAAGAGAGTTGCCTTAAGTGAATGTTCCAGGCTTTTCTCTTCTAATACTAAAAAACAGAGTGGTGAATTTTAAATAGAAATCACACATTCTAAACCTAAATAGTTTCCCTCAGCCCCATGACATCAGTTTGCTGATAGCATCAATCTCCATATATTTATAGTCAAAAATTGCCCTAGTTAATGGTAATTTTAGGAAAACTTCATTACATACATTTTTATAAATAAACAAAAACATTATAAATTATGTCAAAAAAACCAAACCCAAGTCTGTTCTTACTAACAGTTGAGTCATACACATAAAAAGAGAGTAAAATATAGCATTGATACATCGCAATTACATGTACCATGAAAATCCATTTATTTAGTGGAATGACTTTTCATTAGTAAGACCCAATTAGTTGAGCTGTTGTGTTCTCTGAAAAAACTTTTATGCAGACATTTCAAAATGAAAGTATATCTTAGGACTTTATTTCAAGAAACCAAATCTTCTGCAAGGGAATTGCAAACTAAAAGTGATTCTTTGCCTCCCATGGTTTGGTAGCATCAGAAGTACAGTTTGGTTGCTGGAAAGTTTTATATCTAGAATGGAAAAAATCCCTAAACTTCTCAAAAGTAAGCAGAACAAAGAACTTCATGAACTGATACTTTCATTGCCTGTCAGAATCTCTCAGGCCCACTCTACAATATAGACAGGACTGAAAATTATACAGTTCTGTGAAGTGATAGAACTAGTGAAGCTCTTTACTCAGCTGAAAATAGAAATACTTACTGTAATTGTGGCAAACCTCTGTACTTGGGTTATAAGCCAACCTACCTGATCCAGAGGCCTGTGAAGTGAGAGGAAATTGTGTCATTCTACCTTCTGAAATTCAGATTTGCCTAGCAGTGTGTCAAACCCAAATATAGGTGGAAAGCAAAAAAACCCAAAACACTTGAAGAAATCATTGCAACAATGATTGTATCTTTCAAATAACTTGTTCAATTTGCTTCAAATTCATAATAAAGGAGACTGCCTTGTTGAAAAACAAGATATGCAAAAATTCTGAATTGGTTATATGGAGTAAGGGGAAAATGTAAATCTGTAAAGATGGGTTGTTTCCTTATACTGATGGAGAGGCTACATTTAACTAACTGCTCTTATAAAAATTGCCTGAGTTAATAGCTCACTGACATGCTAAAAATATCTTCAGTATTTAGTAAAATAGCACACTATGGACTATTTATTTTTAATTTTCCTTTATTTTTTTTTCTAATGCACATTAAAAGTAGTCTTCCATTTAAATATTCTCCTTCTAACTGAAGACGTGATCAGTAAAATAAAAGTCTTAAACCCTCTTTTCTTTTCAATGACATAATATATTGTTGACATACTAAAATTGCATTCTTTCCAAGAATGCAATGATCTCAACACTGTTTCAATGTAAATTTCACACTCTGGATCAGTTGCAATTGAATTTCACGTTAAGGGGCATTAACTCTGGCATTTCATCATTTGTTCTAAATACCCTGTATGAGGTGTCAAGATGGAAGGATGCTGACCTGTTGCAGCGAGTCCAGAGGAGGCTGCCAAGATGATTAGAGGGATGGAGTACCTCTCTTACGAGGAAAGGCTGAGAGAATTTGGTTTGTTCAGCTTATAAAAGAGATTCCTTATGGGTGATCTGATTGCAGTGTTCCACTGTCTGATGGGAGCCTCACCTAGCCTGGCTTTGAACATTTCCAGGGATGTGGCATCCACCACGTCTCTGGGCAACCAGTTCCAGTACCTCACTATCCTCATGGTAAAGAATTTTTTCCTTATATCTAATCTAACTTTATCCTGTTTCACTGTAGAATTGTCCTATCACTACAAGCCCTTTACAAAATACTCTATGCCTTTCTTGTAGGGTCTCTTACTGCAAGGCTGAAGGTGTTCCTGGAGCCTTCTCTTCTCCAAGTTGAGCAACCCTAACTCTCTCAGCCTTTCCTCATAGGAGAAGTGCTCCATCTCTCTAATCATCATTATCGCCTCCTCTGGACTCACTCCAACAGGTCCATGTCTTTCCTGTGCTGGAAACCCCAGAGCTGGAGGCAGCACTACAGGTAGGGTCTTATGAGGACAGAGTAGAGGGGCAGAATCCCCTCTCACCCTGCTGCCCATGGTGCTTTTGATGCAGCTGTTTGGCTTTCTGGGCTTCAAGCACGCAGTGCTGGGTCCCGCCTCTCATTCACCATCACTCCAAAGTTGTTCTCAGCAGGGCTACTCTTGATCCCTTCATTCCCCAGCCTGTATTGTACCAGGCCTTGTCCTGACCCAGGTGCAGCACCCAGCACTTGGCCTGTTAAATCTCATGAGGTTCCCATTTTCTCTCCCAGTTTGCCAGAATATGAACTGAGAAAATGGTTGAAAGATTAGAGAAGACTCTGGAAGTAACCACCCATACTCTGCCTGTCAACTGAAGTGTGGTCCTGAACTGGGAGCATTAGCTCCCTGTGTCTCTGAACACCCAATTATGAAAGGTCTTTTTTTCATCTTGTGTATCAGAACTAGTTGGGAAAAAAGAAAAGAAACTTCAGAAAATTGTTTCTCAGACCAAACCCCAAAATTTTACAGTCAAGAATTGAAACTTCCTCTCTATCTTTAGATTTATTGTAATATTGCCATACTGAAAGTTTCACTGCTGGAAAAAAAAATAGAAGTAGAAAGGGTCACCAGCACTTGCAAGGTTCCCAGCTGGATCCCCCCTCCTCAGTTTGGCAAAAAACATGCTGAACCTGAAATACTTTGTACAGTAGGTTTTAGATTTCATCAATCCTTTTTTTCCATATATTTCTGGTTAAAACCTCTAGAGCTCCAAATCAGAACTTGAGATTGGAAATTGTCATCAGTCCTTGAAAAGTTTTTAGAGGGAATAAGAAGTTTTTAACTATTGAAAATTTCCATGGAGCTATTGCATTAAAGCAATAAATTAATTGCATATATATACAGATATACTCATTGTTCACAGCTACATGACAAAATTATAACAATTCTAGATGTGGAAAATGGGACCAAAGAAGAATTTGCACCGGCAAACTTTCCTAATGAAAACTTATGTTCACATCACCATGGGTACACTTCAAAGATCTCTCTGCTAAGACAAGGTTCCTATCAGTTTGGCTTTTGCATTTCTTACAGAACAAGAACCAATTCTTTAGTGCAGAAGCAGGTCCTTGTGTGTGATGTGAACTCCTTGAAGACTTTTCCCAGGTTATTTTCTGAGACCACAAGACCATCTTTCTCTATTAAAGTTGAATTACTAATTATGTCTTAGTTGTGTCCACACACTGTAATCCAAACACTGAACATGTCAAATAGTAAATTGGGAAACAAGTGTAATGACAAATAAGCAACTTTTGAAAATGTCTGGCACTGAACACAGTTTTTCTCTTTTATTATTTATTATTTTATTATTTTAAAATATTTAACATATTAAACTCAAGAAAATATGTCATTTTAAGGCTGGAGACCAATCAATTAAAGATTTTTCTTTTTTTTATATATATATGAGAATGTTGAGTAATTTGTTATGAATTGAAACAAATGGAGAACCAGAGCTTCTTTAATTAAGAAGCATAATTATAGATGCTATTAAGATATAAATAATGATATAATGTATTTAAAAGTCAACAAAAGAGACAGGAAAAAAACCTACCTCTTAGAACATTGGAATGAAGAAAACATGTAAGCTCACATTTGAATGTAAGAATATGTTCATGGAATATTGGACTGCTTTACATTGGAAATTTGCCTCAGATGAAACTGACTGTAATTCTGGAATTGCAATGAAATCATGGCTGGTAATTACCAGTGGGATTTTTTTCCTGCTGGCTGGAATCCCAGAGCTCAACAGAAGAATGAAAAAAGCAAGTCCAGCATTTGGAATTACATTGGAATAGGGATCTATTTGAAAACTGTCTGGAGTCTGACCTGCTAATTAACTCCTATTTTAAGAATTTAAAAGGAAGATGGGGCTTCTGTGGGTGTGGTGTCTGCTACTCTATGATATTCATGTTAAAGCAGCAAAAAGGAAATTATGTACTAGAGAAAGGCAGAATATGCTGCTTACTGATTCCCTTCTGCCTTCACCACAGAAATGAAACTTATCTGAGTGAAACAGCTTATGAAAAAATCCCCCACACCGAGTTGATTTTATATATAGCTCTTACTTGAGATCTCGTCAAAGAGAAGAAAAGCCTATTTGATATTCAGCTACCTCTTCAAAATATGTTTTCGCATCAGTAAAGCACAATACATTTGGAGATGGTCACATTTCACTTCTTAATGGACGTGATCTGGCGTAACACTTGGGACCATTCCAGAATGAATTATTGAGGGAAATATTTTCATACATAATTCTTGAGTCCTTCAATAGATTACTAAAATAAAATAACAACAAAAAAAGCCCAAAATAAAAGAAATCCACCTATTTTTATACTAATTGAAGAGATAAGAGGTTTTTTTGTTCAATTTTAAATTTGGTTTTCTGAAGTAGTTAATGAAATTCATTAATTTTAAAATCCTCTTATGGTACATTCCGATATTAATTCTGTTAATTCATTTTTTTTCCTTTAAGACCTTAATCCTGTCTCAGTGGACAGAGATCTCACCTACATGACAGGTTAATTTGCAATATATTCTTGAATTCTGGAGAATATTTATTTAATTAACTAAGATTAGACAGCAATTGAGTTGAAACCTATAAAACAATTCTTATTGGATTCCAGTGTAACAAAGTTGGGGGTTTTTTTATGCCAAATGAATTATACAAGTGTAACCATCTTCAGCTGAATTAATCGAATATGAGTGATGATATACTTACCACACATAGAAAGACTTAGACATCTACTGCAATTTATCATAATACCCCTTTAACACTAAGGAGAACTGCATATTTAGAGCAGTAATGTGTAGTATATGATTGCCAAGATAAGTTGTGCTGTGCACAGCATCCAAGAACTGCAAATCCTAATTAATTCTTTTCTATTTGTCCTTGTCTCCTGAAGAATCATTTGGTTCCTAAATCCCCCCTGTGACTTTCAAAAGTAGTCTTAAAGCTAGACAAATTTATGGTTGTTATATGCCAAATGAGTTCATAACATGCATGGTTGCAGGAGTTAGAGAGACTGAGAAAATGATCCACTCTGTATATTGTCAGAACCTAATATTCATGGGGAACTAAACATGTGCAAATCCTCCAAGAGCAAATTCTAAAATGAAAACATTTGCTCTGCAAATAGCAGTATTTTGGAGGGTATGGAAAGGACATTCTGGTTTGTAACTTGGGTACTTTTTGGATGGTTTGTATTAACTGCCTCATTGAAAAGATGAAAGGGTATCGCCAGTGTAAACAAAACCTGTGTGAAACAAACAACCAATTCATATTAAGGGAGCTATAAGTGATCGAACCGGCAACGGGGCATGCTGTGAAAATCATAAGATTTGCATACTTTTCTGAGAACTTCGGAATTAATCCACAATGGCTTTCCTGATCACAACACTTCAGTAGCAACACTGGATATATTATCCTTTTACTGCAAAGGAGACTTCAAAATCTGTTGTTAGTTGTACAATATTAATTAATCTGACAGCCCTTTGGTACCTGGATCTAAAAGATTTAAGAGGCAGCTGATAGCAACTGGTGAAGAGGACAAGCCACCAGCTTGGAAGAACTGTATCCACTGCTATCTGAGACAGTAAAAGTTGTCTCTAGTATAAGTTTGTGCATGTATGTGTGTATATACATACTTACATCAATATTCACTCTAATTTCAAGTGTGTACTTCTGCTTGTTAGTGTTTAAGGTGTAAGGGTTTAAAAGGAGAAAAGCTGAGCTATAAAATACTTTTGTTATGGCACAAAATTGATTAAATGCATTAAAATAACAGCAAAAAAATACATCAAGTGCAATTTAATGTAACATTTCTTGCTCTTTTGGGGAATTTCATTCTTTCTGAGCAAGATTAAATACTGTGAACTGTGGCACAATATTCTCAATAATGATAAAAGCATAAAAGTACAAAGACTGACTGATTTGATGAATGATGTCTGACTGAAAAAGTCAGGGATCCTGTGAAAAATTATGCAACTGAAACTGATGGCAGGGTTAAAAAAGACTGGCTGAGTGATGAGCACCATGTAAAGGGACTCATGTTTCCAAGCCTGAGCCACTTCTGAACAACACAAGTGATGAATGCACACAGAAGTTAAGGAGGTAAGGAATTAAAGTTGCAGGAGCAATTTCAAAGTTTTCACATCATAATTTTGTTTATTTCTTGGCTTTGTCCTTCTAAGACTTTCTAACCCAGTTAATGCTGGATTTTTCCTTCTTTCTTTCTTTCTTTCTTTCTTTTTGTCTTTCTCTTTCTTTCTTTCTTTCTCTTTCTTTCTTTCTGTCTTTCTTTCTTTCTGTCTTTCTTCCTGTCTTTGCTTTTTCTTTCTCTTTCTTTCTTTCTTTTTATTTCCTTCTTTCTTTCTTGTTTTTGCTCTTTAAGCCCAAAGTTAGAATACAGAGAGTTAGAGAAATGGTTAAGACAAAAGGACCTTCTGTCATGCAGGCCGAGTGTGTGACATGACGCAGTTTTTTTACTCATAGGTTCAGTCCTGGATCAAAGCTGAAATTTTACTTTCTTAATTTCCATTGTAAGATGTTAAAATCACAGGGTTTTGGAGCAATTTAACTTGGGAAGGACATCTGCTGGTGATGTGGTCTAACCACTTCCCAAGGCAAAATTCCAGCTTCAAAAGTTAGATCAGGTTTTTCCAGCTCTTGCGTAGCCCAGGTTTTAATATCTCTATGAATGGAGTTGCCAAAACCTCTATGGACGACCCTTTTGACCATGGTCTTGGTGAAATAAAAATTTAAATATCCAGTGAGAATTTCCATTGCTCCATTGCTTTTCTTTTATCCAGTTTCTAAGTGTTTCTGAGGTGAGCCTAACAGACTTCTCTTCAGGCTGAATGGTTCCAGCTCGCCCAGCTTCTTCTCAATGTTCCAAGTCCTTAATGACCATCACAGACCCTCACTGAACTTATTCCATTTTGTCCAGATCTCTCTTAAACTGGGGAAGGATCTGTGGCTGATGCTCTGCCCAATGCAGCCCAGGATGCTCTGCTGCAAGGGTGTTTTTTTGGGTGATATTCAACTTTGTGTCCACAAGGAACTCCAAGTCCTCTTATTCAGTGGAATGCAAAGTCTTATCTAACACCCTTTCACAATATTTGAGGAAAGGAGGTAATTTTATACGTCAGATACATCAATAGAAGTGATACTCTAGGGCTATCAAAAGCGTCTCATTGTGCAACGAGGAAACTCTAAGAAGTGTTTCAATCTGTACTTAGTCTGCTAAATTTTTATTTCTAGCTTGCTGAGGGACAGTGTAGCTCTTTTATTCTTATTTACAGTTGTTCAAAATTAATTTCAAATATATACTTTTTCATTTTCAGGTTTCAATATTTTGTTTCCTTGTTGGGCAATGCAGTACCAAATATTATTAAATTAATTAGGACATATTTATAATGTGGAAACATCACAGATATTCACAGCAAGTGAAAAACTTTACATTTCAGTACTCCTTTGGTATTGAGGTATGCACTGTACTTTTTACTTTCTGCTTAGCAATATAGAAGTAAGGAAGAGGTCTGCACTTCCAAGGGAATTAAAGGAAGTGGTTTGCACCTATTTACACTGCGAATAAAAGACCAGTGTTCCTCCCCCTCTTCACCTGAATAGTTATTAAAATCAGAAGCACAGAGGAAACACTGTACCTGTAAGAGGCTTCATGTATAAGAAACAGATGCGGATAACTTTCATATACTAAAGATATAGCATATAATTCTGAAATGTTACAGAACAACTACATTGAAAAGCCATATTACAGTAACATTCCACTGGGGAATGGTTTTATAATTCCCCATAAAGCTTTCAAGTCCCTTGTTGTTATTTTCACATTATGTTATCTCTGTCAGTAATATGCTAAGACATTAAAGAAAAATCCAATAAATGTTTCATAAAACTATGCAAATTAACAACTAGACTTAATCTTTCAGGATGTATGGAATTTTATATAGTAGCTGTCATATATGACTGACTGAAATTGGCCTTTGCATCATTAATTGCTTTTTAGTGATCCCCAACTAGTTGTACAATGGCTGTTGTTGTTAATTGTCCCTGTTTATTATTAACAAATATAGTTCATACTTATTATTTGTCAAAGCCACTCCCAAGAGACCAAGCTGACCCCGAGCACCCCCGCGGAGTGGCTATTTTCCTGGTTCTTCAAAGATTTTCAATTGTTCTCAGGGTTATAGGAATATTAATATAGGAACTATGTTGTGTTAAAGTGAAAGGTCTAGGCTAACTCAACCAGGCTTCGTAGCTGACAGTTTCCAAAAATAGCTCCTCACCGCCACCCCTGTAACCAGGCTCCATGGCAACCCTGAATACTAATGAGGGGCTTTCCCGCCCTTGAACTAAAGATTGCATCATCAGTCCATCCTCCCCTAGGAACACGAGCACATTGGCGGGAAAGCTTTACCTCATCGGATAAATCCACCAATCCATCAGGACCATAGGGGCTGGACAGGGGCGGTCAGGAGAGTAGCCACTATCGTATAAAAGGCCTTGCGCAGGGCAGGAGCTCGTTTTTTCATACCAATTAGTGGTTGGGAAGCCCAGTGTTGAGGAACCTGGCCTCTCAAACAATTTCATTGGAGTCTTGGACTTGCTGAGTCTCCCCTCAGCACTGCTTTGCTCCCTGTTCCGGGCAACCATGCGGTTGCCCTGGTGTTTTACCACCGCGTTCCCGGGTGATTTTCATTTTTAATTACTATTGTTTTCTAAATTCCTTCTCTTTTGCTCTTGTTGTTCTTCGAATTTGCTGTTAATAAATGCTTTTGAATTTTACAACAAGAGCGAGTTGTCTTTGTTTTTATGACAGTAGCTGTAGTTACAATTAAGTTTCATGTAAGAGGCCAGCTCTGTAGAAGAGCAAGTGCAACTTTCATTGACTGTATTACAGACCTAACACTTAGACTGGTTACAGATGGAATGATAACATCATAAAGTATGAAAAAGTAATAAAGCTATACTATCCTCACATTGATAAAGTTCTAGGGAGCGACGTGAATGGTACAGAGGTCTTGACCCTCTCCTGTGCTGGTAAAAATGCTAACAGCACATTTCTGAAACATGCACTGATGAGAACTGTTTCACCTAATTAATAATAAAGGAACAGAAAAATATTTGGGGAATAGTTAAGAACGTCACATCCTTTGGTCCATGCATTTGGTCTCACTTTCCAAAATGAAGTCTTCTTTATCCTGCTTGCTGTAATTACAAAAGTAAAACTGTGATCTCAGTCTCACAGGTGTGTCTGTCATGAGCTCTTCTTAAATATGTTGATCTTAGGTGTATTTGAAGATTTGGCTCTTTATCCAGAACTCCGTGTTCTCTGTTGCAGAAACACAAACTACCACAGATCTTTCTTGCACTCTGGGTCTTTATCTTTCTTGCAGCCACATGGAAAAACACACATTCTCCACATGCACATAAAATTGTAGGTCCCTTCGGAGGACTGGGAACTGACATTAAGAAAAGCAACTAGAGCACACTCTCAGAAAGGCATGCAGTACAAGCTACATGGAAAACTTTACTTAGAGGCCATGAAATTTCACTGGATTCAAAGATAATTTTGCTGATAAGGAGATCTGAATATCTGGACCAAAATAAATCTGAATTTCTACCTTGATAAATGTTGCTTTTACATATTGCTCTGTGTTGATATTAGAATTCATAACAATGTCAATCGATTTTCTCAGTCATACTGACAGCATGATGTGTCATGTTACAATCTTATTATAAAATATCCTGGGCTGGAAGGGATCCACAAGGATCATCCTACTCCTGGCTTTGCACAGGACCACACCAAAAATCCCATCTTCTGCCCAAGAGCATTGTCCAAATGCTTCGTGAACTCTGTCGGGCTTGGGGCCATGACCACTTCCCTGGGGAGCCCGTTGTAGTGCCCAAACCACCTCTGTGTGGAGAGTCTTTAAGCAGTATTCAACCTAAACCTCCCCTGACTCAGCTTCCTGTCATTTCCTTGGGTCCTGTCCCTGGGCACCACTGAGCAGAGATCAGCGTCTGCTCCTCCTCTTCCCCTCACCAGGGAGTTTTAACTGCAGTGAGGTTTCTCCTCAGTCTTCTCTTCTCCGGGCTGAACAGACCAAATAACCTCAGCTGCTCCTCATAAGGCTTCCCCTCAAGGTCCTTCACCATCTTTGTAGAGATACTTTAGATGCTTTCTAACAGCTTTATATCCTTCTTATATTGTGGCACCCCAAACTGCCCCCAACACTCGAGGTGAGGCCGCCCCAGTGCAGAGCAGAGCGGGACAATCCTCTCCCTTGCCTGGCTGGTGATGCTGTGCCTGATGCCCCCAGGACACGGTTGGCCCTCCTGGCTGCCAGGGCACTGCTGGCTCATATTCAACTTGCCATTGACCAAGATCCCAGTTCCCTTTCCACAGGGCTACTCCCCAGCCTCTTGTTTCCCAGTCTGCGTGTATGTACAGGATTGCCCTACCCCAGGTGCAGAATCTGGCTCATCTGGCTGCCACTGAGCAATTATTATGGTTCCTACATCACTCTTGTACTGACAGAATTTTGGTCTATAATGAAAGAAGTTTCACAACAGAACTGCAGTAAGCTTAACTGCATGTTAGAAAATGAGATAGTTGCACTTCTTAAAAAGCAATAGCAAACACCACCGAGTACAATGATCTTGAGGGTTCCTCAGGTAGTTTTCCCTGTCAGTGAACCCTATTGCCAAATGACTTAGTTCTTGAGATTCTCCAGGTTCTGATCTCCAATTCACTGTCACTATGGCAAGTCTGCCTCTGTGTCTGCAGAATACCTCCAACACTGTTCCAGCATATTCTGTCTTCTTATTGTCTGCGCACGCTCTCACACCAAGCTTAGCATTCCCTCATCAATTTGAGCAGGAAAAAGAAAGTAAATAAGTGCATGTCTGTGTGCATGTTTAATGACCCAGGACAAGACAAATGACACAAAGTGTGAAGTGCAGCTATTGCTCATATCTAGTCCTTTAACCAACCAATGGGAAAACTTATATTAAGTCATGAAATCAGTGTCTTCGGTGATGCTGATGGAGCAACAGTACTTATCAGAAGTTGCATGGAACTCTTTATACAAATTCCACTGCATCAATTTTCAGAGTCTTTTAGACTTCAATAATGCCAGAATTTCTCTGAGTGTTGCAAACCAGAATCCATGAACAGTCATTAAGACCCTAACTTCTGATGTATATGGTCATGTAATCTGATATTATAACAATTCTTACAAAGAGGGATTTCTAAGTGTGAGAAAGTATTTCCTGCATATCACTCACTACCTCTTATGAAGTGTTTTTTCAAAAAGGTTACATGTATTACAGGTATTCATGCTGTGGGTATTCACACAAAGTTTCACAGAAAAGTTTCAAATATGTAAGCATAGAAATCATGAAGCTAAAGTATATCCATAGGTGGTTATGCACACAGACCAATATTTAAATCTTTAAACAAAGGTCTATTAAAAAAAAAACCAAAAAACCATAACAAGTCTAAACTACTCCACACTGATTATCACAGTGTTACACAAGGGAAAAACAGCCATAGAAGAAGATCCGCTCTGGATGCCCATATAATTCCTCTGTATAGAATCACTAGAAAACTCTTTGTTTGTTTTTAAACAAAATGAAACAAATGAAAACACAGATTAATTTCTCAACCTGGAATTCATGTTCTGAACTTTCAAAGGTGTTGACATTCTAGACTGTATGTTTTACCCCATACTAATAGCAATCACAAAACACTCCCGTGTTATAGGTTGGGTCACTATTATATTTATGTACCTTAACTGAATCCTGAAAGACACAAAATTCTTCCTCATTGAATAATTTAGCTCATTGTCTTGACTGCCCATGAATTTCTCAGGTAGGCAATTCATGTTGCTGATCACAAGTGACATTAATACACCAGCTGTCATGTAATGCATTTAAACTTGCCTTTTACTGTACCATGCAAATGTGTTTTCTCTGAGAATTCTGAGTACAACTTAATAGCCAGGCAGGAAATGGGATAATTGGTTAAAGAGATTCACAGTGCACTATTAGTATTTTTATTACTACTGTAATTTTGTTGTGTGTTTGACTTATGAGGGAGAGGAAAAATGAAAAGGCATTCTGTATCTTTCCAGTTCCACTAAAACACTTTGCAACAAGAAATTAAAGTGCTGACTAAGATGCTATAATGAATCTTAGGAATAATCATGAATATTTTTCCTGATTTTGCATTTGTATCAGTCTCAGTAACAAGAGAAATATTGCAAGAGTGTGTTTTTTAACAGCACTTAGAGCTGTATTAGGAGTTGACACCATTATAAATGTTGTCATTAAAGCCTTATTTGGATAAGGAAAAAGAAAATCTTATAAAACTAAGAAAGAATACTAACTGAAGAAACTTAACTTTGAATATAGAAAGTTTCTGTGGCAAGTTGCCTAGTTGAAACTGTAAGTTTGCATTCTCCTTCACAATTTTTATAGCATCTTTCTGCAGTTTCCTTTACTGTGGCATTCTGTGTGGCATATTGTATGTTCTAAGAGATAACTGTTAGTCAGATCCAGATTTTTTTACCCAGACATAATGCCTACAGAAAACAATGGGATCTGCCAGAGCAAATGTAAAATGGAGGATGAGGCATGCTGAGAGAAACATCAGAGGAGTGCAAAGAGTGATGGAGAGTTGAACATTGAGAAGATGCAAAACACTCATTTATTTTCCTCATGCATATTTGTATTCTGATGTTTTTCAACTGCTTTAGAAACAACCACAGATTTAGAATGTCTATGCAACACCAGCTATTTACATCTCCTTCCTAGCCCTTTGACAGGGTTCAGAAAATGCATTTTGTGGCAATCTAAATAGAGGAAAATTGAAATTAAGTACGATATTGAAACTCACTAATCAGATAAAAAAATAGACATAAAATATCTCATGTCACTAGAAAAATATTAAAATTCGTTACTAGGTGGATGGAACTTTCTGTGTGAGTCAACAACAGTCTGAATCAGTCTGTGAAAGGTGATGTTGTCTCAGGACAGTTAGCCAGATCCAGACTGGACAAATATAGTCTAATAAATCTCAGAGAGGTTACTGGAATTCAAAATGTGCTCTTGGTGGCAGGGAGAAAGAGGAAAAGTAGTCCTGGTCAAATAACCAGCTTGTGATAGCAGACGACAGGCCACATGTGACTTTAGAGGGCTAACAAGAACAAGTCAGTACTGCTCATTTCCAGATCTTTAAAGGGATGCAATGGTCAACTGGAAGAGCTTTGACAGCTAGCAAAAATCCCACAAGTGGTTTCTACTGATATTTCATTTTTGTTGCCTTTTCTATTAAATAAAAAAAAAGTGTTTTCAGAATTGTACATTTGGACAGTGTTGATCTCTAACAGCCTTCCCTTTCAGACTCCACAAGAAAGGCAGTTAAATTATGTTTCTCAGTCTGGGAATGACTTTCTGGAAAATCACAGATGACTTAGAAACTATCAGAAATGATCAGGGAAGTGGAAATTTAAGTCTCTGCCTGTGTTACTTACTGCTGTGACTTACCTCACCTCCAAACAGAAGTCACAGATCAAGTCTGAGTCTATTTCACACCAAGAAATAGCTTTTTCTTTCCTTAATTTGTTCAGCAGAGCTAATGGTTTACTGTGAAGTCATTTTCAAATTCTAGTTTACTAATGTCAATCTGTCTACCTAAAATACCTTCTTCATCGCTAATTGGATATATTATTATTCCTTTCTTCCTGCCAAAAACTGTTACACAGTTTTGCTTTGTGTTTTTTAGCAGTAATTAGATTTCAGATGACTACTAGTGTTTAAAAATCTGAAGCTAGCTTATGTGTTATGTCTATGAAGTACTTGATAACAAAACGCTTTATATACATTAATATTATTGTTCTCAGTAAGGACTACTTGGCATGTGCAGAGCTGAATTATTGGCGACTTCAGAGTTCCAGTCTTTGCTTCTCTTGTCTATAAAAAAAGGTCTTGAAAGGCTACTCACAATTGATAATTGTTGTCATTTGTATTTCATATCAAAACGCTTTCACTTAATTGTGCTGTACTAAATACTTTTTCCCAAAGTGGGGAGTTGAGGATTCTGACATGGACGTCTGTGTCAATCACCATCTGTGCTTTTGGTTGCAAGCCTATATCACCTTCCTAGCTGCACTTATTTTAAAACAGAGCTTGCCTGTAAAACATCATGATTTAGAGCTGATCATATAAATATCCAACCTTCTGTTGTGTGCCTTCTTGAAGAGTACTGTTTGTACGTTCACATTTTCAAGCTATGATGAATTGTGCCCCTTTCCCTTGCTGCATTTTCAGGCATCTGCAAAGCCCATATTTAAATGTCTGAGTGAAAAGATTGTAAAACATATTTTGAAATGTAAAAGTTTCCAATAAAGTGCATTTGCCTGCCTTGTGAACTTTGAATTGAAGGCTATCTCTCAGTATATTACATTCACTGCTTGCTTTTATTATCCCAAACCTGTAGTGACTTTGCTTTCCCTTTTGCTCTGTTTGCTCTTATTTGTTTTTGTCATTCCTCTCAAGGGTATCATGCCCTGGGTAATAATAAAATAAAAGGTTCATTCCTCTTGCAGCATTGTGCACACTGACTGAATTGTTCTAAACTCCAGAGGCTGAGGAAGGCAAACCAATGTGAATGATGATAGGTGAAAAGGTCATTGTTTCATTCCTATACAAAATAATTTTTGGTGCCCACACTTTTTCACTTTTCCCCTTCCTTTCCTGAAGGCTTTTGTTTTAAGTCTCTTTTTAACTCTCTTTAAATGATTTATGATCTCTTTCACACTTTGTTACCTTTCTCTGCATTGTAAATGCCAGTGTGCCACATCTGAGAGATGGGAAGTTAACATGCCGTGGGGTTTTATTGACGAGTCTGTGTCAGTGCAAAAAGAAAATGTTTTTAGCTGGTAAAGCACTGCATTTGTTATCCAAAACCTCCTGACAGTAGTAATGATAACACATGAATGAGATGAAATACTGTCAAGACCTTTTCAGTGTGCTGGAGCAGAAGAGTGAGACAGGGAGAAAATTCCAAGATTTCCGAAAGTTGTTTCTTTAAGAAGTAAATCCCACATCACAGCCTATATCAGTGCATCTACATACCTGGCATTCACACAGTCATGTTTGCATAAAGATGCATATCAGAAGACAGTATTCTTTTATTCTCCCAGCTGAGAATCATTCCCAGATCCCCATTGAAACCAACTGGGATCTCAGCCCTGCAGCTACGTCTCTATCAGTTACTAGCCTACAGCTGACCTTGAAAAATTCACTTCAGCTCTCCTTTCCCAGTCTCTTGATATGCAAAATGGAATTATTGATCTGCCTCTCTTTGGCAAAATGCATTTGAGAAGCACTAATAATGCATGAAATAGGTAGAAAAGCTGTGAAACATCATATACCCATATTTATAGCCCCGAAAGATGCATTATGGAAATGAGAGCTGGAAAAACTTTATAGATCATCTTTCACAGGTATGTTTCCTGACTGAGGAAACGTAATAATTCTGTGTACTTGAAAGTCAACGAAAGAGCTTCTCCCAAATTCACAAAAGGACCTAAAAAAATTATTTATAAAATCTTCATATAAATGAAGAAATTAACTATATGAGTTACAAGAGAAAGGTTTCAATCCCTTATTCAAATTAGGCATGCACTCACTGTTCACAGTGTCTTAAGATAAATGTCAAATACTGTCACCACTGAATTTCTCTGTGATGGCCACACAGTTAGCAGGGCACACAGTCAGCTTTTTATAGACCCTAGAGTTTCCCCAAACAGAAAGAAGGACTAAATACATCTTTTCATTTTGCAGTTTCATACGATTAAAATGTGCCATTCCACTGCTGCACTAGCTGATGGAATCAGCAGAACTTAGGTTTTCTTTCCAAGAATATGTACTTTCTCTTAGCTCCTTTATGGCACTTCAGTTTATCAAATTTCTGTTGTAGCCCATGAACTTCCATGGCAATAACAATTAATATCTAGTTTGCATCAAACACCTGATTGATTTCTAAATCCTCAGCTGTTAATAATTCTAAAACTATAATTCTTCAGTTATAACACTACGTGTTATAGATATGAATACATGCTCACCTTTATGGGGTTTTTTTCTTTAGGAAAAATGTTAGAGACAGGGTTGGTAAAAATTTGCCTTCCAATTATTTTGCAATGGAAAAATGGAGGTTTGGGTGAGCTTTTGTCCAGAAAGGAAGGTAGCCCTTTTTTAGGTCAATTAACTGGTGTGATGGGTAAAAAAGTTGACCACATCCTGTTGTAAAAGAGCAGAACTATGCCTAGAGAACTAGCATTAATTAAGAGCAAGAAGAAAGACAAACTTGGATCCAGCATAGTCTGAATGATTGATCTGAGTCCACGGCTGCAGACAGAGGAAGTTCAAGTAAATTCTAAGGTACGCACCAATATATTCCTTGGTCTTAAAACAAGTTCATTCAGGTTGCTCACCTTGGTTTGCAGATGGGACATTTGATTATTTCCAAATAAAACATCTGATGAATTAAGGGTAAGTAGCTGGAAGACCTAAATACTGAAGAAAATACAGAAATTAAATTTTCTAGTAGGTCAAAGTGGTGATAAAATGGCTATGAGAATTCTAGAATACACAGTATAATACAAATATAAGAATGTAGAGAAAAACACTCTATGCTGCAATTTTGGAGACACACGTCTTCTTTAGCTCTTTTATTCATACATCTTATGTCGTTAAAAATACAAAGAAAAAAATGAAAAAAATAAATAGGAAGAAAAAATGAAAAAAGAAAAGTAACTTGCTATAAAGAAAAAATATCTTTTCTATAGCTAGGTAGCTGTCATCAATTGACCCAATCTGAGTATCTTTCTACCAGACTGTAGAAACCAGAAGCTCAGTGGTCTTGCAGTGCTTTTATAACTAGAAGAACAAGAATCAAGGCAAGGTGTAAAGTATCCTTTGACACTGAAACACCTTTTGTGTTCCTCCTTCCTCTTATGGAGCTTTGTGCTTGCTCCCAGCTTGGCTCTCAGACTCCTTGTACTGTGCACAGACTCTTGCAGGTCTCTGGAGTAGAGCCCAAACATTCCGTAAGGTAAGCAAGGCATTCTCTATTCTATATGTTCAGTTTCCAGATGTAGGCAGCTTCCTACCAGTGAGCACTGAAGTAACTCTTAAATATGCAGCAAGAGCAACTGGCAGTACATATTAATGAATTTTATACCACAGAGTACTAAAAAAGAAGAAAGAAAAGGCAGAGGCAAGTGGATAATCGAAGAGTACAACTGTTCAGAGAAATACTCAAAGGAAATAGGACTTTAGGGTTGTATCACACAATCAGATAAATAACTTAGATATTTGCCCAAAGAAATGCACACCAACAATGATAAAGGATGAAAAGAAAAGTAAGAGATAGGAAAAATATCTTGAAGTGTGTTAAAGATACAGAATCTCCTTTTGCACATTAGGGGACAGACAAAGCCTCTCAGTGTAATCAAGAGAAAACAGATACCAGACTTCTTTGGAGAAATAAGTGTTCTAGCAGAAAATCTGACAAAGAGAGAGATCTTAGGAAACCATGAAGCCTCATAAACTCAGTAGTTCTCCAAGCAAATTTAAAAATAGCAAGCACTGAGGTAGGCATGAATGCAGAAGCTACATCAAATTTAGCTTATTAAATGTGAGAGATGGAATATTTGCTATGGCATTTGAGGAATAAATAAAGATATCTGTGGGAGCAGGGACAGTGAAGGGGCAGACCAGGTTTAGATCAACACAACTGCTCAGCTGCTTGTGTTAAAAGAGATGCTGAGTAATTCCGCAGAACAGAAATTAAGATATTGCTAAAATTTGATAAACTTTAAATAGGCTTTTGATAGTATATTAAAAAAGCAACTTTGTAAAATGTATATTATTCTTTAGAAATCGATCAAGCTGGTATTTTACCTTTTCAGTAAGCTGAGGGGTTCAGTGAGAATAGTTAAAAGATTGACTGTCATGAGACATGTTCATTTTACTACTAGAAGAAGTCATATTTTTAGCTTTCAGATGTGAAATAGAAATCATGCTCTATAAGGGAATTGTGAGGAACTGATGGCAATGAATTCACAGTTCTGAGCAGACTGATTTATCAAGATTAGTTTATGATGGAGACTGAAAAAGCAAAAAATATGAAAGTGAAGACTACCAGGAAAAATTAAAAAAAAAACCAAAAAAAAAAAAACTAGAGAGCAGACAAGACCAGAAGAACAATAAAAACCAATATAAAAATTAAGAAACCAAGGACTAAAACAGATAGAGAAAATAACACTTTTGAGAGAGAGTATGTTTTTCTGAAGTTATCTGAGAAGGGGTTTAGTTACTGCAAAATTAGTAAAAATCAACAATATTTGAAGGAAAAAAATTGTTTTTATTTTGGTTTTTTTGGTTTTTTTAAAGTACAAATACGTCATTAGAAGTCATGATTTTGTTATACAGAACTACTGTTTCACAGATTGGAATCCAAAAAGCTAGACAACAGACAAAAACACTGACTCTACAAACAAGTTCCCTGAGGGGAATACCGTAGGAAAAAAAAAAAAAAAAAGAGAGAGAGAACTGATAATGAAATGGTTTGGACAAGAAATAATAACTTTACAGATTATCTAAGTTAGTTGACTGTGGTTAGGTCTGTTTCAATTGTAAAACTAACAAATGCTGGACTTGATGAAACCAAGTTAAAGCAATGAAACACAGATGATCAATGATAAGATGGGCAGATTAACGAGAAAATAATATAAAAGAGAAAGCTTTTAAATTATCAGTAAAAGACAGGAGGAAAAGCCTGTTAGGAGTATTCAATTCAAAGAGATAAATTATACACATAAAAGATTAAGGCATGAGAAAATATATAGAAAAAAACATGGGTGAAAAAAACAGTGTTGCACTAGCACAAATAAACTTCTTTTTGTGGTTTTTATTTCAATGCAAGGAATTTACAATAATTCTGCAAGTAGAAACCCCACTTAGGTTGAAGGATGCCATCACGTTTTAACCTGAGCATTAGTAATGTGCTTGAACATATTTGTAGCTGAGAATGACTGCACACAAGCATAGGACCCCTCTCTCTGAATTTGGTCTTTTTTGTGCGTGCCAGTGGAGATCTCACTGAGACATAGGCCTAGAGGGCTGTTTAGAGCACCAAGTGTTTACTTGACAGTAAAGTGGAAAGTTCTCTAAAGTTTCTGTTAATTGCATTCATTAGATGTCTGCGCTGCATTTCTAGCTTATATTTAAGGGCAGGTGTTTGAGTTCATTTCTATGAGCTAAACCTAACCTAGAAGATCAGGGCAGTCACTTGCAACCTACTTTGATTGCTCACAGGTATGTACTTAATGCAGTATCTAATAGAATCTGAGATATCCTACTGTGATGGTCCCTGGGACCTGTGGGAGATCTGTGACATTTAGATGGCAGAAAGGAGCATCTGAAATGTCACTAGCCAGCAACATGTGGGCAATTGAATCAAGCCTTCAAGAGATATTACATTTATCATATGCAACATAAATGAACAATAGAATGGAGAGCAGTCTGAGCTTAAGCAACATTCAGCTGGCTTTGAAAAGAGAGCAGAAAAAAATTTAAAATAGGCTTATAGTTCAAAGAGTTTAATATAATGCTAAATAATATATATACCATTTCTTTTCATTATTCTTAAAAAATAAAGCAGCAAAACGTCCTTCATGGAACATGTGCCCTTAAGTTGACAATATTTCTTACACTTTACTGAAAACAATGCACTTTTTGACATTTGTAAAAAATGTCAATTACCTGTGGTCAGAACAAAAAACCCAACAAATAGAAAGACATGACATATTTTAAATACGTTCAAAACACGCTTAAAATTGGTTCTGCAAATACAGTTACTGAAGTGAATATCTGTCAAAGAAATAGACCTGGTCAAAATATCCATCACCTGTGAACTGAACCACAGCATAAGCCCTGTGCTAGACCCGTGCTGAACAAGCACAGTAGCTATTAACTCCTTTTCAGAAACTTCAGCTTCACTTGTCTTTCATGTCCAGTTCTTTGCCTATTGAAGTTAAAGGCAAATTTTATAGCTAGGAAGAAAGCTCAGCTACTATGTAAATTGTTACCATGTACTTGTATTCTCTGTTATTCTCAGCAAAGAAAAAAAAACAAAAAAAATTAAATATGACCCTGATAAAATTAGTGATGCTTTTTTTTCCCTGGTAATTTCTTTCAGGAGATTTTGGGGAAGGCGGGGGGATGTAAATTGATGATAAAGAAACAAAACTTTAAAAATTCTGGCATTGACTTACACAATAATAGGTCAACCAAAATGCTGAGGAGAAATCAGAGGTTGGAATGGGAATGTGTGTTTAAAATTTTTGCAAGTCTGAAGCACTGTATAATGCTTAATTGTGAGAAAATAACTTTGCTACTCAACATGTATAAATTCAGTAAGTACAATTAGCTCCCTAGCCTTAAAATATTTCTTTAAAACTGAATTATAATTGTAAATGTTAATAAATCTTCTAATGAATGGTATTAGAATAATTGCTAGAATTGTTACAAACTGAAACAAATGAAAAGGTGAAATAACTTTATAAAAAAACATAGATAAACATAGAAAATATGCCTTCCAGCAACATTTGTGCACTTAGATGGTTCCAAAAGCAACAAAGATGAAAATCACATAAAAAATGTTCAAGAGCATTTTGTGTTTTGTTTTGGTTTGGTTGGGTTTTTTGTTTTGGGTTTTTTTTGGTTTTTTTTTTTCATATTAACCCGTTCAAGTAAATTTTATATCTATGTCATTGCAGAGCAGGGACACTACACTAATTTTGGGAATAATCCAAAAAGCTGTTAATGTTTCTGCATTTCCTGTTAATTAAAGTAAATTAAAAAACGTTTAAATTGAAGGCTGCAATGTTAATAGGCAATGCTAAGTTCCAGTCATATTCAGAGTGAAGAAATAGGAAATAAAATGTCACTATCCACTGTTTCATGTTTATTTGTTTATTGTTGTTGTTAGCAAGAGTTTCCTTTGAATTTTTTGTTCATGGAAGGCACTCAGTCACAGAGGCTGCAGCCTCCCTTTGGTTTATGAACCAGCCCTGTTTTCCATGTAACAGCTTTGTCAGTTCAAAAGTGCAGGCACTGAAGACTCAAACTTTGGAGATGAATAGTGGAAAAAAATCTTATTTCCCACACAAGAAAAAAATTGACTAACAAGGCTAAATGGAACTTGTGCAGAAAACCCATAAAAGTACTGTATCCTTGTAACCAGCTCCCCCTCTTTCATCACTTCATGTGGGATTATGGTCACGAACAAATATTTTTGGTAGTATGCTGCAACTCTTAAGCAAGGGGAGTGCGCTGTTTTCTTTACAAAGTCCTTGTTTTTCAATTTTGTTGTATATTGCTTCAAAATACCGGTTTTACACAGATAACAAAGGGGTTATCTGCTTTCAGTCAAGAGAAAGGGCAGAATAACTCATCAAGAGTGTGGTGTCACTCAGAGAAAGGGATTAAGCTGTATAAGAGCATGTACCAGTAAAACAAATGACATTTGCTCATGACTGTGTGCTACAGGACCCTAAAGCTCTGTTATTTCTCATGCCAGTGCAGTTTCCTGAGGAAATGCACACCTGGTGAGATGCTGGTCCCTGTTGCGGGCAAGTAAGTACCATGCAGCCACTCACACTGCACCAGCTACTAGGAAGAAAATTAACTCTACCCCATTCAAAACAAAGACAGTCTCATAAAGAAATTTTAGAATATTAAAATACTCTTTTTTCTGTCTCTTTGTTTTTCCCAGTGATTTGGTGCTCCTTGTGCAGACAGAGAGCAAAACATGCCAGTGGTATCTGGGCATCAGCTTCCCTACATACCAGCATGTAGCTCTCTTTTTTGTTAGCTGGGCATTCCAGATTTCCATGTCTTTTCAGGAAATTTCTAATGAATTTTCTTTTCAGCACCCTTATTTGGCAGTCTCTTAATCCAGATGTGGTTTTGTCTGTCTAAGCTGTCTCTGAGATCTGCTTTGCTTGAACAGGCCAGCTGCAACAGCATTCACATGATTTACAGCCATCAATGAAGATCACCCTTACTTTGCTTACTTTCCCCAAAGGGAAGCACAGGAGGCCCGATCAGCCCTGCCATGCCCATTTTGGATTCCAGAGAGCATCAGAAACTACACTATGTTCTTCACAGCGAGGCAACAGCCTCAGAAAGGCTGTATCTAGTCCCGTCACACCACACCAAGTATGACAGAGACCTGGATAGTGAACAGATTTCTTGTACTTTTCATTATCAATTTCAAAGATGTCTCCAAGGAGGAAGAAAGTCCCTTTCCATTAATAAATAAATTCTACGTGCCCGTTTTCATTGTTACCTTCTTGGTTTTTACTGGTCAGGTTTTGTTCTTGCTTGATTTTACTAGGCATGCAGAGAAAATGAGAAAGGGTATTTAGTATGTAAGCACTCGGATACCAGGGTGTTGAAGTCTGCTCTACTCATATATGCAGCTGTTACTAGGAAATGTGGTACTTACTTGCTCACTTTAAACAATATATGCTTATCTAATGCTTTATCTCTAGGGTCCACTTTTCCTCCCAAAGAATTTCTGAAAACCTTACTCCTTGTTTGTCAGTGTGTTTACTGTGAATTTACTGGGAAACAATGATGGCAAATAGTACAGGAAATTCATTTCAGCACAAGGAATAAAATAGAGAGTATAATGATTTTCCTTATACACTGTACATGCAAGAGTGTCTTGTTCAGGTATATACTTATAAATGGTGACTACACACATAAACACACATGTGTGTATATAAATATATATGTGTGCTCATGTGGGTATTTTGTTTGTAACAGCATGAACATGAGTTTTGATCGTGCTGGAGGAAGGTCACAGAATGTGGCACAGATAAATTGCAGATGCGTGTCACATAATTTCCAGGAAATTATGGCATGATGTTTAAAGGTATTTCATTATGATACTTTTCCGGCATAAAATATTAAAATCCATGTGTGTACAGTACATTTACAGATGTCTATACATATGCATGCATATATTCAAAGAATGTGTTCTTTCATTTGGTGTTGAAATTAATTATTACTGATATGAAATAAGATATATGATGTTAACTAATCATAATCAAAACAGATTCCTTAAATTCTTTGTGATGCTATCATTCCAGTCACTCCTCCAGGCAGAAGACAATGAAAATTTATGAGAAATAAAGCATCTAAACCTATCTCTATGTGGCTCTGCTCGCTACACTATTTCTTGGTATGTGCAAATACTACTGTTTGGTGGTTTTTACACCTACTTGGCAGCAGTGGTGTGCATCAGAGGAGTCAGATCCTTTGCTGCTCTCATTTCCTACTTTTTGTTCAATTTTCTTTCTCATATCACGGTCAATTGTATACTACGGGCTTTTAGTAGGGTAGTGAAGTAATTCCAAAGAGTTATTCCAAGCCTTGAAATGACAAAAACAAAAAAAGTATTTCTTGATACAGAATAATATAACTGTATAACAATTCAACTCTCAAACCAGTGAAGGGCAAATAAAAGGAGGGGGTGGGGAGTAGAGAAACCCAGCAAGTATCTCACTGTCTGCTCAGTGAAATGTATGAGGTCAAGGACTAAACCTTTTATCTAATTTCTTCATGGATAATAGTGCAACTATTTCAGCGATGTTTCAGAGACTAAATTTTTAAGACTGGGGACACACATCTTTTGGCTGTAGCTCTGCCTCATCCTCCTTGAAACTGCATCTGCAATCTCTCCTTTAAACTTTTTCAGTCAGAATAAATCAGGTGACTGCTAACAGCTTAAATAATAGGCAAAACCTCTTAACCTAAAGAACTTTAGTTAGAGGCCTTTTGTCAGAGACCTTTTGTTCCTATGCAAAAGGTGGCAGTGCCAGTAGCACACCTCCTGTGCCTCACCAGTGCGGGGAATGAAGCTCCCGTTCCTTTCACTGCCTGTCCAGTCAGTTGGTTTGCCCCTAAAGTGAGACATAAAGGCACCTCCTCTTGCACACAGGTTATGACAAAACCAGGGGGTGACCTTAAACCAGATGATCTTATACCTTCAGTGACTCTTATTAGAGTTTCTTTATCTGTTGTAAGCTCCTCAGACAGCCCCTCAGTGACCAAGGACTAAGTGTTTTCAGGTAAATTAATGTCTCCTGAATTTCAGTATGAGGTTTGTCTAGTTACACTAGAAAAAAGAACCTTAGAAATTAGGTGTTTGGATTATCTTTTATGCTAGATATTTTAACTCAACTCAATCACACAACGTTAAGTTTTAACATGCATTTTGTTATTGAAAAAGATATTTTTCCCACTTTAGCTGCATGACCATAGAAACAGTTGATGCCTAACAAAAATGACATCCCATCTGCATATTAAACGTAAATTCTGAAAACATTAATCCTCTTATTTTATTAAATGTCCATTAAATTGGAATGTTTGATGTATAATTGTTGAAGAACAGCAATGGTTAAGACATAGTATATGTATTTTTTTTTTTGCATAGTTTGTCAAAACAAAACAAAAATAAAAAACCAAACCAAACCAAACCAAACCAAAACAAAAAAACAAAAAAACCAAAAGAAAATCTAAAGCTCCACAAACCCCTAACATGCAAGCAGATTCTGAATAAAGGGCATCATTGATTATTTTTATTCAGGCATTTTCATAATAATATAATACGCTTTGTGATTTCCATAAAATTACTTCAAACTACAGTGATTGTCCCGTGTGAGTCAGAAGGCTTCTCTGAGGTATGCACATCACTCTTTCATTCCATAAAAAAAGCAGACTGATGCAGAAAAAGGTTCATTTTCTTATTTTGAAATGTCTGATGTTCTGCCTTCACAGTTGTTGTGATCTGAAATTCTGTATACTATGTAGAAAAAAATCACTTTTTAATTATTACTCTCGAAGAAATGAGAAAGCTCATTGGTCTGATCACTGAGACAAATCCGTCTCTTTAGCATTTTTCATAATGAAGAGACATTAGATTAATGTCCACTTATACAACATGATTAATGGCATGATCAGAAGTAGCCCATGTTGGAACAGAATGAGTGCAAACCATCTAATCAAACAAAATGATTGGGGGTTTTAATTGTTTATAGCAGGATAAGGTCATATGAAGTCCCTTCGAGTAACTCATCTTTCTCTTCCTGTATTTTAGTTCTCCTTTTCTGTCCCTGAGGATGATATTAGTTATAATTAAAGGAAAGCAAAGCAGTTAGCTTGACAAGCTCAGGATTTGGGAATTATTATAGTCATTAAAGGACCTTCTGATAACCATATTAAACTTCATCATTCACACATTCACATACCGTCATGTTTCTCTCTGTCATACACAAAGCAAAGTACATCAAGTACAGCAGTGTCTCAACAGAGCGGAGAAAATGTATCACCTGATTTAACTTCACTGAAGTGAGTGGAGATACACTCCAGATTAATTTTGTCCTGTGAATTCTCGACATTAAGATAGCCAAGAGTGAGGCCAAACTGCCTGACTTAGAGGGATTCTTTAAGTTCTTGCCATTGTTAGTGTGTGGTAATCTCATATAAGAACCTCAAATGCACCCTTAGATTTGATTCATTGTTCAGCCTCATGTTCTGGTTGGACTTCCTGAGCAGAAAGTTTCTAGAAATCTAATTTCAAGAGCATGTTGCCATTTTAATACCACCTAAGTCCCTGGAATTAATTTTGATTTCTTACATCGTTTTAGAGTCACATCCTAGTCAGGATGAAACATCACTACTTTCTGAAAAATGAATAAACATATTCTTGAATCCATATTCATATGCAGGTGATTGTATTGGTAAAAATTCATGATTTTTACTTTAAAAACTTGCCAATGAAAAGAAATTATGGCTAAGACACGAGGAGTAAGTGACCTATTCAGGAACAGTATCTTAACCCTACAAACATGGGGAGAGGCAAAAATTGTTCTTCCTGGTACAGCTCTGAACCCCTGACCCAGAAGAGCATAATGTAGTATTTTAGCAGATCAGTCACACAGCACATTGTTACTTCACACAGAGCACAGTGGTGGGCTTCAGCATTTGCTTACCTGCAAGCCACTCACAGCAGTGGTCAAAGGTTACCAGCAAGATGATTAAAAATGTGCCCGCCAGACATCTTTCAATATGTCACAACATGTCATTTTGTGCTATGCATTTCAGAATGAAGTAGCTTTCTCCTTTTAAGACATTGTCATTTGGTCTGTCAGTTTGCTTTAGGCTGCAGAAGTATCCAATTCCTTTTGATAGCAGCTGCCCAAAATATAGCAATTCTGGAAGCACAGAAAAAAATCCCGTTATTTTGTCTACATCTAAGAGTAGTCATTCTGTGAGATTAAAACAAAATATTTCTGGCTCTTAAAAAAATTATTTAATCAAATATAGTAAGAGTGAACTGCAAACACAAATAATACAGTATTTTATCTCTCCTACTCCGCAGTAGCACACCGCACACTTTCCTAGTACATAATAGAAGGAAAATAAGAGAATGAGATTGTGGCTTTTCAGTCTCAGCTGGAGGTGTCAGGCTACATTTTGTGTCATTTGTTCATTTTATATAAGGCACTTCCTCCAGATCTCATTTTTGAGTGTGAATTTTGCAGTGTTATGGAGAAAATTCAGCTTCTTTTTGAACTGGATTTTTCTCCATACAATTTAGTCTCAGATTTCTTTTTACTTGCAGTATAAAATATGATTTTTGCTTTTCTTGCACCCTCTTTTTCAAAGACCTGATGTTAAGGAAACCTTCTAGATAGCAGTAGGAACTGCAGTCTCTTTCTGTAAGCAGATATGCCATATTATGAATGTGCCACGCTGTTGTTGAATAAAAGAATTCCTATCAAATTCAGTAGGATCTGAATCCATCAAAAAGAGAATTAACCTAGAGAAGCCTACAAAACATTTTAGACAAAATTAATGCTTCCCCTCCACAGAGAAATGGGAGGGAGACCATTAATGACCACAAACTCATTAACCCATTAACTAATGACTGACATGAAGATTTATAGCCCTCACTAGCTGTGTTACTTCACTTTCCTCATGCTATGCTGGCAAGAAGTTTTCAGGGGTGAGTTTCTGGGGTGAGGGTGGTGGTGATAGGTTTGTTTGTTTGTTTCTTTGTTTTTAATGACTTTGCTTCCTAAGTTTACACACATGTAATAGCTGTACATACCTGCATTAGAAGAGCATAGAAGGAATACTGCATAAATCATGTACCAGGGAAAGCATCTAAAACCTGAAGTACAAAAGGACTTGGGTACTCACTGTTTGACTTTCAAAACCCGTCTCAGGCACCATCTAACCATTCATAGTAAATGTTTCCTCTTTTTACAGTGGAACTGTTTTGGATGAAGTGGTTAAAGCCAACAGCTTTGATGTAACCATTCATTCCAAATACAAATGAGCACAATGGAATTACTCCTGTAATGGGGTGCAATTCACCAGTACAATTTAGCCAGAAATTAGTTTTGTGTCATTGACATCAGTGTGAAACAGCAGATGACTAATGAAACAAATGACACAAAACTAATGAAGTAGCATGGTAAATTAATATGCAGACCTTTCTATTTCTATAAGCAGCTAAAAAATCTCTCTAATGGCTTTCATTTGTGATTATCTACAGCCAGTATTTTTTAAAGAATCATTGATCATACTCAAGCAAAAAAGAACTGAACCCCACTACTGCTTACAAAAGTCTGTCTTGCCTCCTACCACTTTGACAAATTGAACATGCCAATTGCCAGTTATGCTAATTTTTAGTGGTAATCTACTATGGTGTTTATTACTGATCTGTCCAATTTCTTTTTATTAATATTCTCATTTCATTTTAAAATGGTAATATAATCATGTTCTTTGTCTTTGGTCTTATTTATTTCACAGGAAATACATGGAAATTAAGCCCTTTCATTTTCTATTTTTTCCCCCTGCTGTATATTGTGAGATTATATTCAAACACCAACTTGATCTTTCTTTCTCCATATTGCTCTTGCATTTGTAGGGGTTAGAGAGGTAAAATGTCCTACACAGGGAGTTTTGTTCAGCATTCAACCTGATGGCAAATTAGTAAACTCACATAACAATATCAGTGACATAAGACATAAGGCTAATACATCTTCATAGCGGAATGATTTTTACTACCATTTAGACAATAGAATTGTCTTATAATGTAGCAGCTCTTCATGTATTACCCTGTATTTTTCAGGCAGCTTTTTCACATTTCCTTGAAAAACTTAGTAGATGTCCTTGGAATCCTGGATTTTAGAGTATATTAAACTGTCTGATTTGCACTGAATAAATTTCAGTGAAACACTTGTGACCTTGAATCGATGAGCTTTGTGAAAGCTTTCGTATGCTGAATTTTTACAAGAAATGTTAATGGGAAATGGAGAAACAAAGAGAAATTAATCATGAAAGAAACCTTTCATTTTCAGAGCTTTGCAACAAGTATTTTTACATAGATCCTATTCTTAGGGAGAAGGGTCATTTCTCCCAAGAAAGCCCATCTAGAATGTTCTATCTTTTTTTGTTTCCTTGAATACTGTATAAATTATTGCTTTTGCTGCCTTTCTTGTGGTATTTCAGTATTTCCAAATCCAATCTGTTCCAAAAAAAAAAAGAATTACAGGGTTACAAAATCAAGACAGAAAGTCAGCTGTTTTCTTTTTCACATTAAAATAAGGTCTGGGTCTTTGTCAAAGGTTTTTGTGGAAGAATTCAAGAGAGCTTTTTCTTTCAGTTAACACGGCTCAAATTTACAGAGACACAATCTTCACATATACCTGAACATAATGATTATTCCTGTTCCCTCTTGCCTCGATTTGCATTACTGTCAGATCCATCAAATTTGCTATTGTCCTTTCGTTGGACTCCATTACTTTTTCATAAATACCTCTTTGTTTCAGAACTGTTTCTTCTAATCCAGAAACTAAGTAATCTAGCTCATGAGATATCTTTAGCAAGACTAGAAATGTGCAATTCTTGGAGGAATGACTTTACTGTGAAATGCTGACATCTGCCAAAATAAGCCAGACAGCCTCATAATGACATGTAGTGCATTTAATGATCTAAAAGTTCAAACAAAACTGAGAAATTATTATGCATTAGTTTCTAAGTAACACAAGAAAAATATCCTTGGAATGGCTTTAAATATTGGTCCAAGCAGGTTTTATGCAAATATCCAGGTGGAATTTTCCATTGTTTTTAGAAAATCAAATAATCATATAATGTTAAGGGGTAGAAATGGATGTTAAAGGACCTCTAGTTCCAAAGCGTTCTGCCACGTGTAGTGACACCTTCCACTAGATGAGGTTGCTCAAGGCCTTATCTAACCTGGTCTTCCTGGCAAAGAATCTCTCTCCAGCTTCCCAGTAGATCCTCTTCAGCTACTGGAAGGTTGCCATGAGGTCTCCATGAAACCTTCTCTTCTCTGAACAGCCCCAGCTTTCTCAGCCTGTCTTCACAGGGGAGGTGGTCTAGTCCTCTTATCAGCTTCATGGCCCTCCTCTGGACTTTCTCCAAGAATTCCAAGTCCTTTTTATGTTGGGAGCATCAGAACTGTGCTCCATACTCCAGGTAGGGTCTCAGAAGAGTAGAGGGGCAGGGTCCCCTACCTCAACCTGCTAGTCACGCTCCTTTTGATGCAGCCCAGGATTCCACTGGTTTGCTGGGCTGTGAGCGCACACCACTGGCTCTTGTTGAGTTTTTCATCAACCATCACCCCCAAGTCTTTCTCCACAGAAAGACTCTCAATCACTTTTCCACCCAACCTGTTGGTGTGTCTGGGATTGCCACAATCCAGGTGTAAGGCCTTGCACTTTGCTTTGTTGAACTTCATGAGCTTTGCATGGGCCCACCTCTTTAGCCTGTCCAGGTCCCTCTGGATGGCATCCCTTCCTGCCAGCATGTGGACCACACCACACAGCTCGGTGTCATCAGCAAACTTGCACTCAATCCCACTGTCCATGTTGACAATAAAGATGTTGAACAGCATCAGCCACAGGACTGACCCAAGGAACACCACTCAGCACTGGTCTCCAGATGGACAATGACCCTTGACCACAACTCTGTGGGCAGCCATGGATAGAGCCAGTTCTTTATCCATATCTCTCCAATTTGGAGACAAGGATGTCATGCAGGACAGTGTCAAACACCTTGTGTGAGTCCAGGTAGATGATGTCAGTTGCTCTCACCCCATCCACCAGTGCTGTAGTCCTGTCATAAAAGGTCACCAAATTCATCAGGCAGGATTTCCCCTCTGTGAAGCCATGTTGGCTGTTACCAATCACGTCTGTTTTTCATGAGATTTGACATGTTTCCAGGAGATTCTGCTCCATGGTCTTGCCTGGCACAGAGGTGAGACTGACTTGTCTGTAGTTCCCCAGATCTTCCGCTTTCCCCTTTTTAAAAATAATATTTGACAAATTAATTGAGCTTAATTAAAACATTCTGGACCAAAAGTATTACCATGGCTTAAATAAAACGTGACACCATCTCACCAATCATTGATGCAGGTATCACAGTCACAGAGCAAAACAATTCAAGTCATAACTGAGATAAGTAATTTCTGATATTTTTTTTCCATTTTTCCAAATTTTCTTTCTCTATTCCTTCTTCTCTTGAGTAATAAAGATACCCAGAAAGCAAACACTGATTCTATCAACCCTTCCTCAGTTTGTAACCCACCTTTTACTAACATTTTATTTCAATTTATGTCAGTGCAAGTGCTGATCTTAGGCATACAAGTACAATATAACAGACAAGTGAGAGAATATAAGACTTGAACATAACAAGCCCTGCTTGTGAAGCTTGTTTTTGGATGAAAAATGCCATAGAAAAGGGTAACAGAGGGAGCCAAAAAGCACAATGAGCTGTTGTAAATGTTGAACTGTTACCAGGAGTAAACATTCAGATTCCTTTAGCTGAGCATGAACTGATAAGATGAAAGAATAAAGATCCACTGTCTCAAAAGAAACAGAAAACAACGTCCACCAGAGCGAAATTTGACTTCTGCAGTTCAAGGAAGAGGAATGTAGCCCCACGGCTTCCAATTTTGTCCTCTCACTGAAGGTGTACTAACAATAACAGTAATGATAGTAGTGAAAAATGGTTAATTACCTAAAGATTCCTATCAGCTTCATTGTGAAAGAGGGATTGAGAAAACATTCAAGGGAAAATACTCACCTTATTTTTTGACACTCTTTGCATCTTAAGGCTTTGTTCTCTTCCAGACATCTGCAATTTTACATTTCTTAATGATTTTCCGAAATATTGGTGGTTCAATTTTTTGGGTGCTCTGAGCTCTCTTTTCTGTTCTGTTTGTCTCTAAAGAATACAGCTGTCCCAAGCAGAAATAACAAAGCTGCTTCTGAATTGAAAATTCTCTACTCATGTCAGCACAGCACTCCTTACAAGTTAATTCATATTCAGGTGTGGATCTTGTTTATGCATTTATAAATTTGTGATTCCTTTCGTACTGAAATAATAATAAAATAAACCAAGCCTGGGAATTCTGTGCAGTGTTCTGTCTCTGATTACAAATGAAGCTCTTCTGTATCCTCTGCTACCCCTCTAATCAGGACTAAATTTATATAATTTTCAGAAATTAACCGTAATTTCTCAGAAACCATACATATAGAGCCCCATTCCTGAAGATATACAAGTGATACAGAATTCCAGTGTCCTGATTAGCCATAAAAGTGATAGTAATGCTTAAGATCATGTCACCTTCAAAGTTAGATCAAGATCCTGCTTGTTTGAGAGTGCCCAGTGAATCTTTTAAAAAGCTTTGAAGCAGCTTGTATCCTCATATGATGACTCCAATGCAGGGGAGCTTAGGGCAGACCTTACAAATGACTGAAGAAGGATGTAGCTACTACAATGCTTAGCTGAAATCTTAGGTGTCTACAACTCAAGAATTCCAACTTGAAACCTGCAATTCCTATTTTTGACCTAAGTTCAAAACACGTTGTATTTATAAAAATGTAGATAGTAGCTTGGGAATACCTAGACTGTCATTCATAGATGCTGATATAAAGAGAGCTGAAATGACTAAGCTAGAAAAGAGATAACATCTAGATTTCCAAATCTTATAGTTATCAATGTGAATTTTGCACCAACCGCCCCCTCCCCCAATTCTCTTTGAACATGCATTGTCCTTTTGTGAAAGTTACAAGATAAGCTTCAGCATTTTTCTAAAATTTATTTCCAGGCAAAGCAGTATCTAACCAGAATATTACTTTGTTTCCTTTCTTCTGTCACCTATAAAATCTGCAAAGATTTTTTTTTTTAATATCAAGTACAATGACAGTGATAACAGATCCAGGGCTCTGAAAAACTCACATAAATAAACAGATTCACACACAAAAAGCTTTCCATCTTATTTTAATAAAAATCAGACCAAATACCACATTCTTGGATAAATGCATTTTGTGTATGAAGGGGAATCATATAACTGATCACTAAATGCTAACTTTACTATAGATATATCGATGGCTGAATGAGCACTTCACTGGGGGCTTGTTATTGTTGGTTTTTATTGGTTGTTTTCTTAAGGGAAGTAATTTAGTCTGATCACATCAACACATTACTAACCAAAACCAAGCTTCTGCCCAATGGGGTTGTGCTGAGAATGATCATAGTTTATGGATGGGTACTTTCCACTCAGCAAATCACAGATGGGAGAAAGACAGGCTGGGTAAGAAAAAAAGGAAAAACTAAACAATAACAACAAAAAAAGCACATACTTCACACTGACTACCAAAAGATATTCTGTCTGGCTTGAATTTATCTAAGAATGTGATGAAAACAAAAATCATTAGTGCTTTCATTAATATTTTAATTGCCCCAACGTTTATCAGAAAACTGTATAAGTATTAAATAATACTCAAGAGTATACAAGACAGAGCTCAGAGAAACCTTTAAAAATCCAGTCTGTAACTGCCCTTCCCCCAGGAACCAAACTGTATCTCATGAGAAATTACTTCCAAATGTAATGCTGATTCTTACCTGGAAGGGTGCCATTTACATACTCTGGCATATTTAAGGGCAAAACACATTTGAAAAAGAGATGTTCAGTGCTATCAGAAAAGGGGAGGCTCTGGCAAAGCAATTTACTACAAATGGGTATGCTGGAAAAGATCTTATATCAGGAACTGACAGAGGGAACAAAATATTGATGCCCGATATTTAGTGAGCAGAGCAAATTACCAGCAAGTCAGGAGTTTTGTGATACTATTCCAGTATTACTGAAAACCTGGATTAAACACACAGTTTGAGCTTCTTTTTCATAACCATTTCTGTAAGATGTTAAAGTTTCTGCCAGGGTGACCTTCAAGTCAAGTAAGCGTAATTTTCACAAGAGAACATTTGCACATCCCCTGTCTTTCTATCAGGGCTCCCAATACTTTTGGACAAATGAATCCACAGTTAGAAGTTCCCTCTCACCTAAGAAAAAAAGACATAAACAGATTTTTATACCTGAGAAGCTGATGAAGGACTTCCCTAATGCTCTAGGGTGTTTTGAATGATATCACAAAAGGACCAAGCTGGTGTAAATGTCCCTCATGTTGAAGTAACAAGGGAAGATAAATGAAACAATGGTCACTAACAGCAGTTTCAGTGGGATAAGATGGGTTTTTTCATGATGTAAAACTGACTCATCTTGCCACAATAGCTATTTTCTGACAGAAGTACAGATAGCAAAGGCATTTTTTTACATAGTCTGCCCCAGAGACAATTCCTTCTGGAAGGAAATCATCATTCACTCTCCAGTTCTCAGCTGGACTCACCAGCCTGGCTGTAGCACACAGCAATTAGATCATCTGAAGTACCACAGACACAACAGGTTCCTAAAGACACTCTAAGAAACTCGTCATTTCTGCATGGAAACAAGTCAGCCCTGGAGCACTCTTTTGGGAGCTGCCATTTCAGAGTCTGTGCCTTACACTGGAAGTTTGCCTACTCTGAATTCCCCTGGAAAAAGAGCATTCAAGTTCTTTAGAGTGCAGGATGACAGTTTAGTGGCACCATATGGCAATCTTGTCTGATAATGACATTTTCCAGGTACAGATAACATTTTCTCAACTTCATTGATTTCAGGAGTTGTGATATATGCAAAAGAGGACGAAATCAGTAGTGGAGTGAACATTGCTGTATGAAACACCTTAATGCAGTACAAGCAGAGCTCAGGGAAAGGAGATATCACACATTCTTATTCTAGTACTGCACCATTAAATGCAAATGCATTTTCTGTTACCAGAACAGATGTCATTTTGCATCTCAGTTCAAAAAAAGAATACAGCCAGGAAGGTCACTGTACTCCCACTTTCTAATAAAAACTTCAGATTTGCTCTGACTTTCCTCTTTTTTTTTTTCATTCTGAAATAAGCTCTTCAAGCAAGAGATACACCCTATTCAGAGAGAGTGCGGTAATGAAAAAGTAGTCACTGCTTACTGGAAAAGTCTTAATATGGAAGAGATATAGATGCCTCTATACACACATTTGTGTGAGAACCGATGCTCACACTGTTCACAATTTAGTAGATTACATAGTGTTACACTACACTTTCCTGAGTTCTAAGATTTTAATACTGTAATCTTTATCAAAAAATATTAAAAATTCTAATGAGGGTAACTAATTGAGATTATTAAGGTGTGTTATTATCCACACTAACAACACTTAGGGGCATAGTTCTTAAGTAATCTAAGCAGAGACTCTTTTGCTAAATTTTGCACATATATTTTCTCTATGTCCAGTCATAATTTCCTCTTTTTCCTCTAAGTAGCAAATGTTTTCTTGAAATAATACACATTTTGTTATTGCCCTGCCTGCATTTTGTTGACTTAATTCTTTTTGTTTTATGTCATTTATGTGTAGGAAGTACATGTTGACCTTTGTTACTGATCAGTTTTTCCATGTATAAACTAGGGAATATATTATTCGTACTTATGACAGAAATTCTACAGTCTGATTTAATGTACTTTGGGCTGTACTCTAAAATCCTAAATGCATTAAGATCTGGCAAAGTCCACATAATGTTACTCAAGATCAGGCTGCTCTAAGGATGGGCTAAGGCTTCTTTGCACCTCCTGGGGTAACATATGAAGACATTACACTATGAGAAAAATAGCCAATTTTCGTAGCATTCCAGGCTTGTGAGTGTGTTTGAATCAGTGTAAATGTGTCTGAGGCACATAACTGCAGTGAAATACAGCATATTAGGAATGTCACATCAACGAGGAGTCTTGGTGATATTTGCAGTTAAGTAAATCCAGACGTGTTTTTTATGCATGAAAAACAAAAATAATTTTCAAGTTTGCTTTTCTTAAAAGCTTGCCAAATTTCAAAGGCTTTGGAACAAGTGCTGAAAATTTCAATGATCTTTAAATGAAAGCCATCTAAGAGGCATGTAGACAGGGCTGCTGCTTGTTCTGCTATGTTATACAAAAGGATGGAAGGGGGGACTGTCTAGGAGAACAGACATTGTGCAGCAGATGAATGCTGTATCCAAAATTCTCATTTATCCTGAACAAGAAGGGTTTCCTTTTGACCAAGTCACAAACCCTGTAGAATAAAACTGCCTAAAGAAGAATATTTCCTCATAGGAAATCTGAAGATGAACTGTAATCCCAAAATAATGCTTTAGATTCTGTTTTCTTTTTTCATCAAAAAGAAAGTCAATATTTAAGCAATTCTAAAGATTTTCCCCACCTTGGTGAAAGGTTGTCCCCGGACTATGGTGAAAGAAAGTAATGGAAAGAGATTTTTTAGTTCTCTTAATCCGATACATATTCACAATGGAGGGTCTGGTGTGCAATCAAATGCAATTTTCTGTTGGTCTATTTAGATTTCCAGTCTTCATAATATTTGAACCATTTGCAATCCCAGCTCTGTTACTGGGCAGAGAAGCAATTGTTCTTGCTTTGATGATATGGAGCATGGGCATGGAGCAGCTCAGAACCAAGGTTTTAGACACTGGGATTTCCAAAATGCACTGATTTTGAAAAGGGTATTAAGCCATAAATATTGTCAGGGCTGTGCTGCTTTGGATTCTTGATGACTGTAATAATCCCACACTGTACCCAACAGTCCATTTGCATTGTGTTCATCATTTCAAGGACTCACGAAGTGTCTGGGTACAGGAGTATCTGTGACATATTAGTTTGCAATGCCAATATGTTGTATCTACTGTCGGAATTTAAGCACAATCTAGTTTAGCTGCTTTTACGAATTCAGAACTGTGTATCTCCTGCTCAGTTATGTATAAATCCATTGACTGGTGTATTTGTCAGGTTTTCCTGGTATTTCAATATGTTCCTTTTTTATGGAAGAACACTGAAAATTGTGTAGTTTATAAAGAGTGTTTATAGTCTCAGGAGCAATGAATATACAAGGTTTCTGTTTTATTTTTTTCTTCCTCCTGAGTGACTGCAAATGACGATTTATCAGAAGCTGTTTGTTTTTATCAGAATTTTATATAATCCATTTGCAAATTGGGAAATAAAATATTTTCTCACATCTCTAATAATAATTAGCTTGACACTCAAGGCAATAAAACAAAATCATTTAGATAATTGGAAGTGTCTAAATAACCAATTATTTGAAGATGTCTTTGTGGCTTAAGGAGAACAAATAAGAAAGTACTCCCCAAGCGAATATCCGATGCACAGTCTCTGCAAATGTTTCCCATGCAGACACTGTTATGGATGCGTCACTTGCAGTTACTTGCAGAACGTTGTCATTTCACATCTGATGATGATGTGGTGAAACAGCGTGTGCTTCTGCAATGCCATGGGAGGAATGCAGAGCATATGTCTGAAACACCTCTGAAAGTCCCTTCCAGATTCTGGGTCCTGTTGTGACATTCTGCTGAATTCTCAATTGCACAACCCTTCAAAATAGTTAGGGGATTCAAGGTTGCGTCAAATCCCCTGCTCTACCGGCCTCCACTGGTATAACAAAAACAAATTGATATTTTTCTGACTACATCTCTCTTCAAGTTGGCTTAATGTCACATAACAAGGTGTAAACAAGTAGAAAAACATTCAATGATGATTCACTGAATAGTTTTGGCTAGGGAGTAATGGGGGCTGTTAACCACTTCCACTTATTATGACTTGTAGGCTGTGCCTCAATGAAGCCAATAAATTGTACTTTTCTGAGAACTCCCAGCCCTAAATTACACAAATAGTTACTCATATGCTCTGCCAACAGTGAAGCACTCAGGTCAGTAAAATACTGAAATTCATTTTGTGTAGCTTGGCACTTTTCACAATGATCAATCTTTCTTCCTTGGCAAAGCTCTCTTCTTGGGGTGATTAACAATAACAACAACAACAACAAAGCATTATAATCTTCCTGCAAAGGCAGGGTTTTAGCTTCCTGCTGCAGGGTAGTGTCAATTGTCAGCATCTTGTTTGGTTTGTTTAGCTGGCTTTTATTCTTCTCTGACATTTAGAGATTATGTGTTTTCCTTTTCCTCCTCCTCATTGCTGGAGCCATCTGTGGGCCTTTACACAGAGACATCCATTAGGAATATCAGATAGACAAAGCTAATGTGCACTGGAGTAAGATGACAAGCTCCTTTTCTTAATTAATGTCATCACTGCTGCTCAAGTGAGGATTGCAAGCTTCTGAAGTAGTTTGAAAATGAATTGTTCTTAATTTCAATGAGCATTTTTCTACTATGTTTAGAGTGTTCTATAAATTAAACAGTAAGGGGTCCTAGGATCCTGATCCCCTGAAACCACATCTCTACCTGTGCATTAAGTACTCTCTGGGACCCATCCTGGATGCTGGACTTTTGTGGTTTGCACTGTTTGATCGTCAGGAGCACCCCTGTTGGGCAGTCAGTCTGCCCAGTGAGTGCTCCAGCAAACCATCCCCAAGGTCCCCCTGCTCAGGACTTTACATGGGCCCCTTCTCATCAATAAACAGTTTGCATGAGATTCCTCAGTTCTGGAGGGTAAGGGAACTTAGTAGGATGTCTCTGACTGTCCTGTGGAGGGATGTCTTAGAGCAACCATTACTTCATACATGCTACGTCCTGGGCTTTCTGTCTGTGCAAGACATAATTGAAGAGGATTTCAATCCAAGCACTGAAAACTGACCCCAATATAAACTCAAGACCCAGCTGGAACAGATACCCAGAGCTGTGACCTGGGAACACTTCACAGCTGCAAAAGGTCTACATGTAGCTGAAAGGAGGAATGTGAACGTTGAACACATGGACCCCACATATCATATTGGCTAAAACCCCAAAATGTTAAAAGACTTATGCAGATAGCAGAGATGGGAAAGGGATTAAAGTCTGCCCCTATTCCATCTTTATATGGCAGTATTTTCAGCATGAAGGAATGAAGTTGCCTACACCATGTGATCACTGCATCTTATCATTATTATTAGCAAGTACCATTTCAATCAGAGAAACTGAGAGTATTTTATCATATTCAAATCTTCCTGAATGTTTCCTTACTCCTACCTCCTACTTACATGCCATTTCAGCTAAGCTAAATCTTAAAATAGTGTCCTTATAATTTCCTTTCATTCTTTGTTTCATTCTTGTATGCAAAATCTGCTTTTCTCATGTGTATTCTGTAATCTTAAAAAAAATATTTGGAGTGTATGTATGATCATTTCTCTTGAGCAGCTATCAGGGAGGTAGCCAAGTTTTGAAACATTTTGACTAGCTTTTAATTGTGTGCTCCAAGATGATTTCTATTTTTATGTTAGTCCTAATTTCATCAGCTATAGATTTTTTCATCTTGACTTTTTCCCACATTGGTCTATAAATGCCTGTGCAATATTTGTGCTAAATATTTAAAATTATTTTAGAAAACAAACCCCAGGAAGCTCAACCTTTAGAATGTCTGAACACTTTACTTCAGACACACATACCTTTGTGAATGTCTGTTCCCTTGCATGAACTTTCATAATTTGAATATATACAAATACTAGACTTTACAGTAATTTAGTCATTGAATTTCATTTTAATTTATGAAGACCCTCTATGCTTTATTGTGTGGAACAAGACATTAATTTATAATATTTAGTTTTAAAATGTCTCTCATATCTACTTATTCCTTATTATATAGAATTGGGTAGATTCTGGGCAAATACATCTAGAAAAGCACATTAATCAAAAATGGGAGATTATTGTTTGGATTGCTTTAGCTTCTGAAAACTTCAGGCATAAATCAGAGCCAAATATTTCTAGGGACACAGACTAAAGGTGAGAATAGGTTAGGATTCTTTATTACTAGTTGAAAATGTAATGATTTGTTTGGTCTGCCAAAAAAAAAAGAATGAAAATATTTTAGTTGCAATTATATCAAACCTATACTTTGTCTTAGTTCAAAATTAACCCACATCGCCATAAAAATGGCATTAAGGTGTCATGTTCCTTTAGTAACACCTCTCTACTGAGATCCCTGACTAACAACTGTGCTTCATAGCGTGCTATGATCTCTGTCTTCTGGCTCAGATGCTGAAGTGTACAGTGATTAAAACTCAGCAGGAATACCTATTCCTCATTAAAGACATTAATGAAAGTCATCCAAACTACAAGACTTTGTAGTGGTTCAGAAGACATTGCAGCTACGTCCATGATAGCAAACTAGTGTTGAAAGAAGCTTATGATAGAGATTTGATTTGCAATTTCTGCATTGCCACAGAGAGAAAATCATCTACTACACTCTGAAACTTGTTTTAAATTCTGAATTAAATATCTGCATATATTTAATCTCTTAAATATATATTTATTTTTTAAAAAATATATGTATGCATATATATTTATTTATTTTTTTAGTGTATCTATGTGTGTGTATATATATTCAGAGTGTATGAATATATGCTCCATAAATACATTCAGAGTCTCTGAACAAGTCTGTGAACACTCTTAGCCTTCTTTTGCCAAGATAAAATAGATTAAATTTTTCACATAGCTTTATGTTGATTTTAAATCCTTTAATCAGTACTAAGGATTGTCTCTGAACTGTTTCCTATTTATCAACACCTTTCTTGAAGCACATGTAACAATTCTAGGCATACAATTCCTGAATCACCAGCATTACCATCAGTCATAAAGTACTGCTGCTATAAGTATTCTCTCATTTTCATGTGCAAGACCCTTAGTCCTTTCAGCCATCCCACTGAGTCTGGCAGTCTTTGTGGATGACTGATCATTCATCTCCATCAGACCCCTCTCTCTGTGCATTTGATCTGTTCAAATTGGACCACTTCCAAAGCATTTCTGGGCAGAGTTCAGGTGCTGAGTATGGGCAAGAGGCCATTTTAAATAGGCTTTTCTCATCTGGAAAACATAGTTTGAAGACTAGGAGCCTTCCATTTTATACATGAACACAATTGTCTACCCAGACACTTGAGTCCTTTTCAGAGTAGCTCCCTCTTCAGGACTCTTTCATCCCATACTGTCCTTGCTTCTACACTCGTGATTTGGTCAATGTTAAAACACACATTTTTTGTCTCTGTTGGTGGTGTTCATCAATCCAGATTGCCCAGCATCATTAGATGGGTAAGCTTTTTTCTGTTCACTTAACACTCTTCCAACTTTCTGCCATTTACACAGTTTACTGGGGATCATCTCAAGCTTTCTAGATCATTGACAAAATAGCATGGGATGAAGAATCAAATTCTGTGAGAATTTTTCAGAAACATCCAGCCACTGATGATTAGTCATTTGCAATTTGATGTAGAGTTCCCTTAATTAACAGGTCTTAATCCTTTTAACATGTTGATAGCATATTGTTCAAGTTCTTTAATCAAAAGGGCATGTGATGCAAAATCAAAAATATAATCGTATTACATGAACACTATTATCTTTATCAGACAAATATTTAATCTCATCAAAAAAGATATTAAGTTGCTTTGACATTATTCATTTTCCTGAACCCATGTTGATTGGCATCAATTATATTTTCTTTAATTCTTTGTTAATTAAGTTCCATAAATCAAGTTCAGTATCAGCCATTCTACTACTATTCGCTAAAGACCATTTCTACTCCTCTGGAATGACTGAAACATGAAAGAATGGACTGTAATCAAAGGTAGGGAAAGATATAAAAAGGAATAAGAAAACAGTACGTGCTTGTTTCCTTAAAGACACTGTAACTATAAGCAGTCACCTAAAATCAGCATTTCCCCAGATTTAAGTCCCACAATAATAACTTCATCATTATTACTGATAATCACTAAGAATGAACTTGATTGAAGTGAAGGACTTTTTAAAGTGTAGAACAGTACCTAAACATGGCAATGAGGAAAGTTCTAACTCAAAAAACCTCATTGCTTTTATATTGTTATTCAAGTGACCTTATAATCAACTAAGTAGGGAATCACTGATATTTAAATACAATTTCTATTTACGTTTATATTTTGATTTTAGAAAAAAATTACATATTCTTATTTTTTTCTGAATAATTACTTTAATCACCAAATATTCAGTTCATATTGTTTTTTAGAAATTATTTTTTAGCCTGATATGCCAATTTAGAAAGAACATAAATTTTTCCTAGGGAAAGATTTCCTGATATTTTTCAGGATTTCTGTTTTTTTCAATAGACACCAGCTGTTTAATTTCAAATTAGGCTTAGTTAAATTGCATTTTCATTTTGTGAAAGACTGGACAAATGTAAAATTCTGTTCCTTTGGGCAAAGAAATGGATAAAACAAGCATGGATATCAAACTCCATTATAACCACAACTTTACAGATGATCAAATGTTGACTTGGCATGACAAAGAATCACAGAGAAATGCTAATTAATGGTGGAGAAAATGTTAAAGCTATGTGCTGGTTTTGGCTGGAATAAAGTAAATTTTCTTCACAGTAGCTGGTATGGTGCTGTGTTTTGGATTTGTGACAAAAACAACATTGGTAACAAAGGGATGTTTTCGATTTTGCTGAGCAGGGCTTGCACCCCATCAAGGCCTTTCTGCCTCTCACCCCACCAGCAAGGATGCTGAAGGGGCACAAGGAGCTGGGAAGGGACACAGCTGGGACAGCTGGTCCCGCCTGTCTGAAGGGGTATCCCACACCATATGGCATCCTGCTGAGCATATAAAATGGAGGGAAGAGGAAGGAAGCAGGATGGGGTTTGTCTTCCCAATCACCATTATGCATGATGGAGCCCTGCTGTCCTGGGGATGGCTGAACACTTGCCTGCCCATGGGAAACAGCAAATGAATTCCTTGTTTTGCTTTGTTTGTGTGCACTGGTTTTACTTTACCTATTAAAATGCTTTTATCTCAGCCCACAAGTTTTCTCATTTTCACTCTTCTGATAATCTCCCCCATCCCATGATGAGTGAGTGAGCGGCTGCGTAGGACTGAGCTGTTGACTGGGGTTAAACCATGACAGACTGTTTGAAAATACAAGGTTAGATGTTAAATTCAGTATTTTACACAATGTGTTCTTATTCATTACTTTTATGAAAAGTAGAATTCGATTAATGAAAGTCTTCTTCTCTTTAAATTTTGACATGTCATTATGCTTCAGGACTTCACATCTGAACTGTAAAATGAGATTCCCTGGATCTGATTCACAAATCTTTCAAGTATTATTGAAAAATACATATCCTTTCTAAAGACATTCAGGATTCAAGTAGAAGTTTAGTTATTATGTATTAAATAAGACAGAAGAAATTTATCTGATCTTTTTTGCTGTTTGCATTGCTTCATGAAAAACCTGCTTTCAAAAATGTAAAGGAAACAAGACTGTATCCTGCTGAAGAATCCAGACATGTACAGTGTCAGTACTCATACCATGATGATTTCACTCACAAAGTAGTCAGTTAAAATCCCTTTGAAATACCCACACCTTTGAATCTCAAAGGATTAGAATTTAGTGCATTTAGCTTTCAAAATTCAGAGCAGTGGTTACCTAATAAAAGTCCCCTGCCGTTGATGCAAATCCTTCCATAGACTTCAAAGGATTTTGGAGTAAGTCCTAACATTACAGATGGTGGATAATTCTCAGTAAATGGCACATCAGACACAAGTGGACACTTTCTCCCTGCAGGAAACATCAATAAGGCCATTCAAATCCAAAACTGTTAACGCTATAATGATTTCTGAATACTTGATTGTGATTTTTTTATAGCATCAAAGGGAAATCTTGTCAAAATATATTAGATATTGACTTGCACCTTTTAAACATACTAAATAAGAGATACATGCCCCTATTATCCATCGGATAACAATGGCTCTATTAGCCCTTTAAATAATATAATGTAGACAACTGACACCACCTTCCTCTGGTGGTTTGGAATCATTGCATAAAGGCCATGATGTTACTTATGAGAATCACTGAACCTCACTAGGAAGCCCTGAACCTGTGAGCAGCCACTTTTTGGTGACTGCCTCCATGTTCATAATCTGAGTAGCAATTTAATTGATCGAGGACAATAATTCCTCGATTCTGTGAGAAAACTGTGAATCATTCAATTTCAGCACTATGAACACTCAATTTCAGCAGTATTAATCACGGAGTTTGAGTCTCTAGAGAGAGGATAAAGGGGTGTGAACAAAATTAGAGCAAGGAGGAGGTTTTAAGAAAGGTGATTTCTGATTCTAGCTTCCCTGAACTGATTTAATTACTGTAACTCAAAAATAGAGACAATGTGAAGGAAATGATAACGGAACTGATTAACAGTGTTTCTTACAATACATACACTTGAGTTTTTGAAGGAGACTCCTAAGAATGGGCTTTGAAATAGAATGGTCTCTATCTCCAAGTAGCCTGTGTGACAGACAGAGATCTCTGAGTCCTATTGGGTGGCATGAATTTGTACAAAGGGAGTTCCTCCCAAAATTATAGGCCTATAGCGATTAACACATGTAGTCTGATATAAAAGTTTGAGACTTGATAGCAATTTTTTTTGTCTTTTAACACAGAAATGTGAAAATTAACCAGCTTCAATTCTTTTCTCACAAAAAGTACTGGATGTATGCCACAGTTATCACATTTAACTTTTCCAAATAGTTATACTGCAGAAAGAAAGAAGGATTCTAAAACTGATCTTTGATCTTTCTGAGTTAGTAAATACTGGTTTAGAACTACTTTCATTACTCTTTCCTCCAAAATGCTATTTTGAAACTTAAAGCCTTACAGACAAAAAATTGCCAAGTGGAGTGCAGAAAGGTATTAAAATGCAGTGTATTTTGCAGTCATTCCCAGAAGTAGTAGAAAACTGCTCCATCTTCTCTCCAGAGCCAGGGATCAAAGAAGAATCATTTCAAATGCAATGAACTTTGAGCCATTTCTTCAGGCAGGTGATCAATACTTCAGTGTGTAGTAAATGTTAACATATTCCAGGGCTAGGAATAGAACCAGAAACATAATTTTACGAGGCGTTCTCCAGACTCATGCTACATTCAGAAATAGAAAACAGGCCTAAAATGAGATTTATCTCTTTTAAAGTATAGTAGAAGTTTTAATAGGTAGGGAAATAAAAGTCTGTGTCTTAGAGAAGGTAGTCCTCTCAGAAGTGTCAGTCAAGGGATGTGCAGTTGTATGGCTCAGTTACAACAAAGGAACTGTATGCAAAAGCAACTAAATTTCAGCTTCTTAAAAGTGATTAGAAATAGGGAGAATGTTAAACCAGATATTCACTGACAGAGTGAAAGCATAGGGGTTTACTTTAAAGATTAATGTACTATTAATGTTCTTGTTTACAGGAAGAAACATACATAACTTGAAAGAAGACAGAGTTGTAGGAATGGAAATTTATAAGAAAGGGGGTATGTGACCTTGGAAAATCAGAAAACCTTTTAAGTAAAAGCTATTAGGTCCATATGTGATGCTTGCATACATTATCACTGGACTTCTTCCATGATTTTTGGTCATAAAAATAATTCAAATGTTTGTGTAAAACAAACTGTCACCTAAAGTCTAATTAAACAATCAGAATTACTTTTTTTTGTGCTGTTCTCTAGGGAGCAATGGGACTTTTTGTGTCTGATTTATGTTTTTCTCATGCTTTTACAGAAATAAACAGACCAGTTCCCAAATTTCCATGTCATCACAATTCCTACTTGGTAAATACTTGATCTAGCTAAAACTAACTGACAGCAATATAAGATATAAATTCTTGGTTAGTACTGCAGAATACATTTCAAAGACTTTAGCATATAAACTTCTTGTTCTGGAAAAATATTTAAAATTCAGAATTCTTTGCCATATCTGAACCTCTAAAATGTACAGGTAGTTGTTACAAATTTTTCAAGACACAAAAAATATTTAGTAAAGATGGGAGGGTTTTTTTACCTCAGTATTTGGCAAAGTTGAAATAGCTCATTTTTAACACTGCTCCATTCATGTGTTGGTGTCATAGACTAAGGGTGCAAAATCTGTTGTCTAACATCTGAGTTTTAAAAGACACACTAATAATTAATTCTGCTTCATTTTAATGGTATAAGGAAATTAGTTCACTTTTTCTGCTATAATTTACTGATATATAGTCTTTTTGCACACAACTCACTCTGCTTTATTTTCTCAATAGTTTCTCTCTTATTTTAACTCATCCTGGAGGACTTATTTGCCAATGGTGCATGGGGAACACTGAGGGGTAGTTCATATGCTTGAAAGATGTTGGCATGGTCAGCAAACAAAGTCAGGACAGTAGTAAAGTATTTTAATTTTTATTGTATTTTTCTTTTGTTCCAGAATTTGCATCTCTCATGACTGTGATGGAGATGAAATACTGTATAGAAGTGAATGAATTTGCATAATAAAAGTCTCTGGAATAATCATAGAAAATTATTAAACACAAAGAAAGTTTTTGCTGATGCACCAAATCCTTAATTAGACTTATAAATGAGACATCACCATCAGAATTTTTACAATAGTCCTCATTATCCCTTTGTCTTGGGTTGTCTGTTGAGTATCCAAGAAGAATCTACTGTTATAGTGGACTAACAAAGAGAACACTGTGAAAAATAAACTGGCATCATGCAAATCACACCTGATAGTCCACCAAACCACACAGTACTTTCATCTCATTTTAAATTTGATGGTTCTAGGTTCTTTGGATTCATGAAAATATGTGTTATTTTTTAAATTAAGCATACTCCAAAATAATATGCAAGATGAAACCTCTTTAGTTCATCTGTCATCCAAACAACAGAAAATCCATCTTAGATAGCACAGTGAATCAAATTATATTCCCAAATATCACCGTACTAAGTATTCTGATTGTTCTACTTCTTCTTATCTTTCATGATGGTCACTGTATTTTCACGTGAGCTGATCCAGTTACTAAATTAAAAGAACATCAGAAAATAATACTAACAATACTGCTTTACTCGAGATTCTAAACCAGCTTTTGAAGAATGAATAGTGTTAATTTTCTGCTAGAAAATAAACATCAGACTCTGTTAAAACTATTGACATCTGTGAGATAGTCAGTCTCTGCATGCAAACAATATCGCTTCTTACCAGAGCATCTGTTTCCTTCTCAAGAATAACCTTGTTGGCTGAAAAATGTGCCATGGATCATCAAGAGGAAAAATAAAAAAGTAGTGGCACAAGTAAAATTGCTTTAAAAATAAATTTTAAAAGCTCCACAGGTTTTTAGTTTACCTTAGGATTTGCTCCTAATTCTGTACTGTAAGGTTATCACACTTGCATTTATCTTAAGAATGTTTTGCCCAATCTGTGAGCCACAAACCCAATTGAAACAAAATAGGTTCAAAGAACATTCTAAGCTCAAAAAGCCACTCTACTCATCAACACAATTCTTTTAATCACCATCATCATCATCACCACCATCATCTTCTAATTCTCTCTAGCTCATGGATTTCTCCATTAATAAAGTCTCTTTTGAGCGTCAGATATAATTCCCTCTGTCACATATCAAACAATCTCAAACTCACTCAAATGTGAAACTTGTCTTGTCATAGTACCTGGAAGCGAGGTGAGATATTAACTGTTCCAAGACGGAAGCATTTTCTTGTAATGAGTACGTTTTGTGAGTAAGTTTTCTGCAGATCAAGGTGTCAAAAAGCTTGTGCAATGACATTTACAGTTTGTGTAGGCTGTGCTGGATGCAGAACCCATAGATGACGGGGTATGGAAAAATGTGACTTTGTAGTGAACTCAGACCAAAGCTACTGTGACCTTTCTGCTGAGTAAATTTTGGAAAAAAAATATTCTCTTGTCATTCTTCACATGGTTCTATCTCAAATAACCAGCTCCTTCATCTTACCCAGCAAACTGTTTTCCAGGAACTTGTTCCAAATATGATAGGTCACATGTCTTGCTATTGGGAATTTAAGGAAATTTAAAAGGAGAAAAAGGAAACAAGTGTTTAAAAATTGACAATTCAAAACTCTTTGAATCTTATATTTGTGAGGTATAGCCTTCTTCAATCTTTATTCTGAAGTCAAGGCAGTTCGTGCCTCACTGGCTGAGGAGTCCAGTTCTCTTTAATTTTTCTCCAATTTTTTCATAGCAGGAATAGATAATGTAATTTAATGTAAGCACAGGAACTAAACCTTTCCATTCAAACGGGAATAGTTTCCCTCATGTCCAATGCAATAACAATTTAATGTCAATAAAATCAGTTGGCTACATCTCTAGTGGTGATTTCTCATAACCTTCCACATGCATACTAACCTTAGGATTAAAATATTGAATGCAAACTGGTGGAAAATTCACAAAGACATATTCGTCATTAAATATGCTTGTTTAACATTATGTTAGACTAAAATTCCATTAATTACATGTTTATATTTCTATTAATAATACCTTTATGATAGTTATAACATTTTTTAGACCTATAAGAGCTGAATTCCACCACTCAGCCCCATCAGGATAAAAGCCATATGGTTCCTATATACAACATGAATTTGATTTTGGCTGATAAACATCATGCACAGCCAAGAAGGTCCAGCTAACCAACTGTCTTGTCTCTGGTAGTGGCCATCAGCAGACACCTGAGGAAGGAGAGCAGAACTCTTCTGAACCATTTCCCATTCTCCACCTTCAAGACCTGGTGAGTCACAGATGGTGTAATTGTACCTAATATTTTCCATCTTTTTTTTTCTTTTTGTCAATTCTTGATTGATTTTCCAACTTATATAAAATTTTTATGTGAACAAAGTCATGGGAAAAGAAATTCCTCATTTTAACTATGTGTGTAATAAGACTTGTGCTTATCTTAAACCTGATACATTTGGTGCCTTGGTTCTTTAACTGAAGGCACATAAAAAGCACCCTGCTCGCTTGTAACTGTTTCTGCACACAGTGAAGAACGAGTTACCTCGCATTAATATCATGTCAGTATCATTACTACATGCTGCTTTAGTATTTTGTGATTTACTCTAAACCCACATGGTTTTCTTAAGCAATACATATTAAATTACCATGAAGCATTTCTGGATTTTGTTGTCTCTGCACTCCAAACCAAGTATTTGCCAATACTCCAGATTCCTTATTAAATATACTTTTACATTACACAGGATAAGAAGGGCCCTTAGAGTTTCATATATTAAACAGGTGGCCTTAATTGACACAGCATGCTGTCTTCTTACACTACAAAGTAAGCTTAATATCTCATGCAATGGTTTAGCTTGGTCTTTGCTGCTACAAGGTGTGAAATGTATACTCACTTAGAGGATGGAAAGCCAATGTGTGGAAATGAAAGGAGCAAGGTACTCTTATAAATGTCCAACTTTGCAAGTGTGTCCTTTCTGCTGTTTATATAGCTCCTCCACAAAGCATCCTACATCCTTGCCGGTATGAACAGAAGATCCAGCTCTTCCTGTGGAATTAAAATATTCATTCCAAGTTAATTGGAACGAGGTTGTTTTCTTTGTTTTACAGGTTGATTTGGATAAGAAAGCTGCAGGGATGTGAAATAACTTAGTCCCTCATGCCTCAGCTATCAAGAAGAGTGACAGCATCACTGGGGCTCACAGGTGCTCTGGAGTTTGCTCTCAAAATGTTCTCAGTATTTGCTCTCTTCTCAAGCACCTTGCAGCCATTTTCTGCTCACTGCAGTTGTCTGAAACAGGAGGGATTTCCTTCAAAGTCCCAAAGCCAGTTAGATTTGAATCAAAACCTGAACTATTTAGATTGACTCTCTAGAGCTTTACAATAGCACCAGGAACTGCTGGTTTGACAGCAGCCTGTGCAAACCTTTTCAGCCCTTTTCCTTTGTTCACTCCTCCAGTAAAACAAAAGGACAGCGGAGTGGGCCTGCTTGAACAGACTTGGCTAGCTTAGCATTTTCCTTCACATAAGCACCTTAACCAACAAGTAGCCACAAGGGGAGCTGAGTCAATGCTACTCATCACCTCACAGTTTTCCTTAGGCCCATGAATGCTCCTAGCATTTACACTTAGTCTATATGCTGACAGTAATCAGAAATACAGAAATCTTTTACAGGGGCCAGCCTATTCCTTTCCTGCAAACTTCTACTGTAATTGAAGTGCCATCACTTAAGGCTCTGATGTGCCCTATACCTTTTCAAATTTAAAGAAATCTGGACAACAGGAGGCAGCTTTTTGCTCACAGCCTCAGGGAATTAGCAGGTTTCAAATTTAAAAAAAAAATATTTACTTAACAAAATATACCATCCCTGAGGTATGTCTAAAAGACATGTTGATTTCATCCTTTTCTTTAATTATGCCACTTCCTCAGCACTATTCTTGCAGAACCAGCAGGAAAAAATATATATATAATGACTGGGTCAAATGCTAAAGAAAGCATTTGCAGCCTTTTTACTGAAATCTTGTGGAGCGCAGACTCAGCATGATGAAAACCATTGAATTTTTTCTATGCCTAACTGGTGTTTTCATTACTGCATTTCTATAGCAATGTTCTCCATCTCTACCTTCATACATGCCAACTGTCCCATTTTCAGCTAGACAATTCTCATTTTTCTTATCTGTTTTTGGCTGTCACCTGCTTTATCTGTCTTACTTGTTTTGTTTGGCCATGCACATTACTGCAGCTGAGGCAGTTAACAGCCACGCTTCTGTGCAGCAGGCCTGGATTATTGGAGGGTGCTGTATGTGGAGCAGGCTGAATTAAACTGAGCACTACTTGATCTGTTCAATTTGAAGGTGCAGGGTGTGGCCAGCTTTTCAGTTTTATGGTTGTTAGCACTGCACTAAAGATAGCTTCAAAGCAAAGTAAAACCTCATGGCATACTCTGTGCACAGCCTTCGTGTAATGTAAGTTGAAAAGAAATATTTATGTATTCATACAATGGTGCTTCCTTGTTGTATAAAACATCAGAGCCCTTTTTAATATATGACATTCTGATGCATAAGTCTCAAGCAAATGAATCCCTTAAAGCACAAATGAGTACAATCATTTTAGGTGCCCCTTTTTCTTCTTTCAAAAATAAATGCTGCATTAAATAGATTTTGGGGACAAAAATACATGAGATGAGAGGCCTGAAGTACTGATCTCCTCTGATACCTCCCAGCTCCATTCTTGAAGCCAGCTTTTCAAGTGGCTAAATTAAAGTCCAATACTTTTATTATCATCACATGTTGAAAAAATAGCACACTATGTAATTGCCTCTTTCTGAGAGAGACAATTCCAGGTTTCCTGGCACAAATAATCCCATTGATTTTGGGGTATAATTTTGTGACCCACCAATACATTGACATGAGGATTTCCCACTTGCTTTCTTCTTTAAACGTCCTGCTAAGTGGAGAGATCTGACTTGAATAACTAACCTCAAATGATTTCTGTCAATTTCTTCCATGGAATAATAACAAAAGTAATAAGAATAAAATTAACTACAACAATACTAATAACAGAGAGACCTCTGGTAGCTCTGTTAAATAACCCGATAGGACTGTCAGTGGCAGGCATCATAGCAAGAGGATGATTCACACACCACACATGAATGCTTGTCATCCTTAGGGGCAAACTACAGCAAGTCCTATTAATGATTCATAGGGTGGAGTTTCCTGGTAGAGCTGCATGTTCCAGCTTAGCAGACTGACTTTAACATTATCACTGGATCAACAGCATTCAAATAAATGCTGAGCTCACTCAGTCCCAGGCAAAAAATTCCAAAGGGGTACCAGTTAGATACATGGCGCAAATGAAGGGAAGGAATAATTCAAGCCACTGGAAGCAAAAATCTCAGCTCTGCATTCATCATAGCCAATACACACTAGTGGCATATTTGAGGCTTATTATTACAGCTATATCTGGTCAAAAACACCAGGGACGTATTAGGGACACAATATTCTAGGGACATGTGCATATGTCCAGCAACACAAATAGGGCAAAATGGGCCAACCCCACATTTTGTTTTATATGGGTGGTTTTGATGGCATCCCATCAAAGTGCCAGCTGTTTCCAGTATCAGTGTACCTGCTGTCCTGGCAGGCTGCTGGGACATCATGAATTTACATTTCCTAATCAGATATGCCAATCAGATTTGCTTTAGCCAAGAAGCCCGTCCTGTCCAAGGACCTGACCTAGGGGAAGAAGCCACAGAACTGGTTTCCAGGAACTGGGGACTGTCTCCTTCCGAGGCTGCTCTCCTGGAGTAGAGAGCCTGAAGTGGAAGCTTATATCAGGACAGCTCTGTGGGGTTTGACCTGAGCTGGTGACACAGCTGGAGTTCACTCCAGAAATCACCATAAATCTGCCAGGACTAGTGCTCTCCTGGCCTCTGTTAGCTCATTACTTGAGCTTCAGAAGGCCCTCAGGGCTGTTTCTGGTCCCAGTTTCTCAGACCAACTCTATCATCGTTCCAGGGTTTTTTCTTTTCTGAAGGAGAAAAAGGTGAAATAGAAAAGAGAAAGAAAGGAATTAGGCTGCTCTTAAATAAAAACTTTTTTGAATTCATTTCTGTAGAAAATGTCAGGATTTTACTATTTGTACACCAGCCCAGACTAAAAGCTTTGAAAAATACCGAAATACCCTGCATATCACCAAATCAGCATTTGACCTACTCCAGTTATATTCACACGGAATCATCTTAATTATAAAGGTCTGTTGTAGAGGGATATATTATTAGTATATTTTCCATCTGTCTGTATTTATTCATAATGGAACATGCCGTCATTTCCACATTTTTTTATTAATAAAACATATCAACATTCTGTGAATTTGTGGCATTATGGTGAAGGATATTTTGCTTTTAAGAGATTGATAGCTCAGGAGACCAGCAGATGAACAAACAGATGAGTAGAATGCTCCTTGCTCTGAAGTTTACAGGAAAAGCATGCAACTCTACTTGTCTACTTTGAAGCCAGACTTCAAAGTAGTCATGTGTTAAAATGTACACAATATGACTATTTACCATATTAATGAGAGAATATGGCAATACTCTCTTATTAGAAAAAAATATTTGTGTCACTTCTTTTCTTTTGAAGTCAGCTGTTGATTTTAAATCAAGCGGTTAAACGTAAGTTTTGTCGGTCCCATTCTGGATGTATGTGGGTCACTGTGTTTGCATTAAGTGTCAGGATGGGAAGCTGCCTTCATGAAAATTATGCTTTCATGTAGTCAATTTGAAAGATATTCATTCCTCCATTGCTCATGTTTCCTCATTCCGTCGGAGAATGATGACATTCTAAAGCAGGTAGTCAGACATACAAAGGGAAGCACTTGGAGCCCATCTATCTTGCTTGGAGGAAAATTCAGAGGCCTAATTCACTACAGTTCTTTGAAATTGTAAGATGAAGACACCATAGAATTGCAAAGTACTTTTATTATTAAGGGAGCAGGGGAAAATTTCATCTTTTAAAATTCAAAATAAAACAGAGAAAGTCTTCCCTCAGGAAACTGCACTGGCTCAATCTGCTTCATTCATCATCATTTTTAACCTCAATGTATACCTTAACCTCCATTTTTACCCCCACTCCCTCCCTCAAACACCCTCCTGCTCTGTTCTTCCCCTTTCTTCATTTGAAGTTTCTCTGCAGAGTCTATATTTTGTCACTCTCTTTGGTGCTTAGAAGAGTGGGAAAACTCCCCTGCCAGATGTTTGTCTAAACCTGCTTTGACAAAATTCCCAAGAAGAGGAAACCACAGCCTCTCCAGCCAGTTTGTTCAAATTATGCTCACGATAAAAAACAGAAATAGAATGGTTTCTCTTATGCTGAAACTGAGCCCTTTTTAGTGTAACTACACATTTGGAAAATAACTGTCACTTCACGTTTAATCCACGTAGGTGAAGGTTTCCGAGGCTTTTGGAATTTCTTTTCCTGTCAGTTTCATTCCAGAAAGGGGTTATAACGTTTTGAAATATAATTTCCCACCACATCATGTAGACATATTTTAAATGATCCAGTTTAAAGTCAAGCTTTATTATTTGCTTCATCTCTTCCGTGCCACTGCAAATGAGTAACAGAAATCACAACCAGCTAAAACAACTTGTGTGTACCCACACAAGTCCAGTTTGCTTCAGCAATTCCATTTACACTCTTTCTTTAACAGCACAGCTATTGGAAAATGACTGGGATTTGCTTGTGCTGCTGAGATATGCTGTATAGCACAGAGCTCCCACTCTTTTATATTGCTGCATGCCAGGCTCTGTGCACAAAGCCAGCACACATTCTATTTCCTCCCACTTGAACACACTGTTGTAATTAGGTGCAAATCTCAGAGAGCATTGCTTTTTTCCTTATCCTTGAAATCACAGGTCAGAGTTTGAGTTGCAGAGTAGAGAACTAATTTCTAATTTCAGTCTTATTTCTTTTCTCACTATTCTTGCTGCTAAAAAAAATAAGGAATATATTAAGGAATTGAAAATATTGAAACACTACCAATAGGATTTTCTAAATATAGTTTCAAGCACAAATTATTTTTTCTATTTAACCTTAGTTCTGGTCCACTTGGGCAAGAAGACCCAGAAGACCAGGTACGGAATCAGAAGACTCACAGATGGAAGAGAATTATTGCACTGCTAAGATCAAGAAAGGCAGTCAGAGACTGGCCTGTTAGGATTCTTTCCCAACCAGACGATTTTCTGCCATTCCCAGAGACAGGGACAGAAGAGAGCATGGGAGTCAGAGCCAGAGCATGAAGGTCTTTAGAGATTTCAGTCTGCACTATTGCACTTTGGAAATTTTAAATATTTTTAAAATTTAGTTGATTCCTGGAAAAGCACTGAGAGCAGAAGAACGCTATGGAATCCTAAACCCAGTGCACTGTGTTTGGAAGTTTGCTTCTTAGATTTCACTCTATTAAGCAGTCCAATCATAAATTATTTGTGATACCATATCCAGATTTTGATTGATTCCTCTCATTCCCTGTATTCCATTGTGAAGACCAACTAGGTTTTCCCAAGCATTCCTAGACAGTCAGTTAACACCAGCTCCCTTGGAGAAAAGAAAGGAAGTTTATGTAAATTATGTATGTCTGAAAAAATTCTGTATGAGTAGCCAGTTAGAGCTTAGTGTTCAGATAGCTTCAGATCTGACTAAATATCTAATATGACAGAATAATAAACTTCAGAAGATGTAATTCAGTTGCTGTCACTGCCCTAGAATTGTTGAGATCTTTAATCCTTCAAACACAAAATTATTCTTGCTGAGCTCACAGCAGGAGATTGCAGAGAAAGTCTGTACAGTATTTACTTTTTTAAATGCATATTTTTCCATGCAGTATTAAGAAAAAAAGATGGTGAATGCACAGCAAAAAACCAGCACAGACTTGATTTCATTTCTTTAGCTAGAGTATCCGAGGTGATACAATCTGATATCCCACTCAAATATAACTCTTCCGTCACATATCTACAGCTGCAACCTACTAGAGAAAAAGATTAAGTGGAAGGAAATTTAAGCCACAGTAGGCCTAGCAAGTCACCTGCTAAAGACTTTGGATGAGAGTCAAGAGGTTAGCTGAATTCCCAGTCAAGTCATTCTGTATTCTTTCTCTAAAAACATCTGTGCTGAGGAATGGGATGGCAATGCATGCATATGGACTTTTTAAATTTCTTGTGCTTAGCTAAACGTATCTGCAGAATGATGATGTTTTGCAGATTGTACAGATTTGTTTACCTCTTTCTGAGAAGCATGGGTATAAATCTTTTCCTTGATATGCTATCTCATTTAAACCACTTACTTGCAGTTCTTTGAACATGACCACAAGAGGTAAATGAATAAAGATGAAAAGACAAAATTCAACTGTGTTACTACACAATCTTATTTCCATTGTTTCGTTGATCAGGCAGCAAGTTCTAGAGTCTTTCAGTCTGTAATGGAAAAACTAAGAAAAGAACAAAAGTGTGTGAAGGTGTATTTTTTTTCTTGTATTTCATGTATTTATTTTTTCCTCATGTAACCTTCAATTAAATGTGACAAGAAAATGAAAATCACTTTGAAAATGAAATAATTTCTTTTAATAGGTGATACTGTAGTCAATGAAAGGAGTGGGCCACAGACTAGAAAGTGTGTTAATTTTTGTCCAAATATACTTCTAGTCTAGGAGGTAAATCACTGTGAAAGCCCATGTCTACCAACAGTGGAACACAAAATGTACTGCTGGCTGTCACTAGTCCTTTGTCTGCCTGTATTTTTGATGCCGTTTTGATGCTTGAATGAAGCCATCTAAATGTCTTTAGGGAAGCAGAAATACCACTTAATTATTATATTGGTTTTAAGTCTTCTTTGTTTTAGGAAAGGAGCTATGAGACAGCTTTAAAAGTTCAATAAACCTTACTGATTTAAAGACTTCAACATCCTCATTTACTTTCCCTTCCTTATATTCCAGTTAGTACTCTGTCAAACTCAGTCTTTTGTTCTGAAATTTTTCTCGTTTCACAGTGAATTCAGGAGTCTTTTACAGTAGGAATGTGGAACTGGACAAGACCATGAGGAACTTATATATTAATGATCTTGAAATTATAGGAAATACTGTGCTTGATGTCTAATTTCAAGGGATCCAAATAGTTTCTGCAGTACATGTGCCCGTAGAGTATCTTTTCCACCATCCATTTAAAAAATATATAACCTGTAATGAAAGATTAAAAAGAAGAAATATAATTTCCCAGGGAAAGAGAGCCGGAAGGAACAAGAAATAACTCCCAGGGGTAACAAAGTTTGATATGGAAAAACAGCAATGGGTCCAGGGAAAACTATTAGGATCACTTATGTTCCTGTGGAGGACCCAGCTGAAGAAATACCCGCAGTTCCCTTCCATGTGACCTGCTCTTGTGCTCAGTTAAATTTTGAAAATGCAAGGGAAACATGCTACTAAATTTTGAGAAATTGAAATTCTGCTTGTTATCTTTTCACACCTTGCCTCATGTCCCTTTGTGCCATGGCACATCTCTGCCCTACAGGAAAGCACAAAAGCCACAGAAGTAGGAATTGCCAGGACAATTTTCCTTCCTCAGCCATTAAAGCCCACTGCAAGCCCCAGAGCGTGGGATTAATGTAATTTAAGTGCAAAACAAACAAACAGTGATCCTGTTACATCCAGCCACATCCTCTTTCCGTAGGGCAGGGGGATCATGGCAAAGCCAAAAATGTAGCCTTTTTGTGAATAGACAATGAGAAAAAGACCTAGAGAGTCATTCCTTCCTTGGGAATGGGACAGTTATAACATCTGTGCTTATAGAGGCTGACTCCTGTGGGATGATAGCACAAAGGTGAACACACAGAGTCAGTTGTTCCTCGTCTCGGAAGTAAGAGCTGAACACATAGTAATATATTGGCTTCAAAAAGGAAAGTAAAATTAATTTTCAAGTATCTTCTGCACAATATTCAAGTCATCAAAATCTATTTCCAGCACAAATAATACACATTTTCTATTTTTCATATGTTTCCCAATGTTCTTGAAGTTGGGATTTCCACCAGAATAGATTATAAACCACAGTTATAGTTTTAGTGATGGGGAAGATCCTTACGAATTTTCACAAGAGGTAAGAAGAAATAGAGCTACAATGAACCGTGCACAGTGAGATGTTAAGCAAGATAATCAGCTTTGTCTGACACACTTTTCACCTTGATATCCATTATTTGTCTCAGATCTATTTTTGTCCAAGGGCCAAAATTATCACCAGATGTAAAACAAAGTAGTTCTCTTGAACTCAGTGGAGATGCATCAAATAAAATTGATAAGCATGTCTCTTTCATTTAAATACAATCAGATCAGATGTTAATAGAATAGGTTTTAACACTAGAAAACTTAACCTTTCAATGTCATGCTTAGTAATTAATTTATTGATATTATTATTGGGAAAGAAATACTAAGGTATGCTTCAAAGCATAATTTAGCCCACACCAGGATGTCTAAAACAGGTTATGAGGTCTATGCCAAAATTGCTTTTGTCAGAGTAAAAGGCGTTTATATAGACCCATGCAGTATAGCTTTGGATCTTCAAACAAGGAAAAAAAGGCTCTACTGTAAATAGCTGGTTTGCATATTTCTTATGAACTGTGATGAAAATAGCTGCTTTGCATGCTGTACTGTAACATCGTTATGAAGATGTTAAAGTGCTCTGGTGAAAACACAGCAAATAGACCCATGCATTTCTGTTCAACTGAAAGATTCAAATGAGGGCATGGATCACTGTAGAGGAAAAGAAGGTTGAAAAGCAGTTGAGAAGTGATAAACAATCAATATTTGTATCAAACTGATTGAATTGCCTCAACACAGTCAGTAGATTTCTAATTGTACTCTCTGCAGTCAATATTTGTATCAGACCGATTGAATTGCTTCAACACAGTCGGTAGATTTCTGGTTGTACGCTCTGTTGGAATGGTAGTGCCACCAGTGACTCAGTCGTGGGGAAGACACCTGTCTTGATTCTGGCCAGAACAGGGCTAATTTTTGCAGCAGTCAGGAGGGGCATGACCAGGACCTTGGGGTTGTTAATATCACCTCACACCAGGCCCGGGGGGTGGAGGGGGTGGTGTTCTTTCTAGTTTGCTGTGGGGTGTGGTTGGGTAGCACCATGTTCTGCTGGGTGAGCAATCACCCATTAATCGTTCACCTACCTTGGACACTCTCTTACCAGCACTGCTATTGTCACTATTTTCTTATCTCATTGCTGTTTCTGGTAAATTGTTCTTATTTCAACCCCTGTTCTTTACCTTTTTGTGCCTCCAATTCTCCTCTTCACCCTGCTGTGAGGTGGGGAAGTGAGTGAGCAGTGAGTGCTCTGGGGTGTTTCAGCAGGAACAATAAATTGGGGGACACCATTCCTAAACAATGACAAGATTTTAACTGTTTCATTACTATTAAACATGGAGAGACAACTCTTGTGGGGTGAATGCTGCACTGGACTTGAGTGTACAAGTACAATAAAATAAAAGGGGATAAAGAACCTGTAAAAATGTCAAAAAGTGAAGGTTTCTTCATTTCTTTGGAACCATGTTATGGGAATGATGTTATCAGTTAAGTGAAAATCTTGTGTATTATACAAAAACCTCTCTTCAGAACCTGTTTTGAGCAATTAGGCCAAATTTTGGATGACATTGACAGGTTCACAAGCAGAAATCCAACAGGCTACAAATACTGACAGATCCTGCCACCTCAGTGGAAGACCTAAGTAAGAATCAGAAAATGCCACCCAGCCTAATTATAAATTAATCATCTGTTCTAAGAAAGTAAAAAAGACAACATAAATACCCTTTGGTGAATAAGTTCTTTAGTACAATGCCAGCAGTAGAAGGAAAATTAAAACCTTCAGCAACAGAAGTCTCAAGGGATGTCAGTGGTTTGAGACTATGGCTCCTAGTGCAATTTTTCTTATTATCTTTGAATAGCACAGGCAGCTCCAGCCAGAAAGTATCCTGGAAAACAGAAATAGATGGTCAGAACCTGGCTCTCTTAAAAGTTCCTAATTTTCTCCTGAGTAGGACTAGTTTGGACAGTGAATCTATAACTTATAAAATAATACATTTTGATACACCATGGCAGAAAATCAGCATAGAAAGAAATACTGCATCATGGTTGCTTTGTAGGTAAAATGTGGTTTTTCTTTCTAACACGTTCAGTTTATTGAAGTGGACTTGTTTGTTTTGGCTTTTTTGTTTAATTCTGGGACAGAGATAATTTCTTCCTTCTCAGGAGAATGGAAGTCACTAGCAAATGTGGTCTTCTGTGGCATTGCCATAGAAGTCTATAGTTCTAAGGAATATCAAAAGATCCAATTTGTTTTCAAATTTAAATGAGAAAAATAGTCAGAAAGTTTTTGCATAAAAGAGTGTTCTTAGGTTGTATGTAGCTATGTAATAGAACTAATCAAATAGACTGAAGTATTTATTTTATTAATTGTTATTTATTAGATTATTACAGTTTCCATTCATGTAACAACATTAATTTTCATAAAGCTGTAAAAGCTTGAAGTCCTACTGGGTAAAATCCTGTAAATATAATGCATTTCTTAGAAGAACAATGTATTAACTTTGTTTTCTGATAGTGTTAGCTGTGTAACAGATTTCCAGTGTTCTTCTAACCCCTTAGGGCATCCAAAGAGCTCCAGGAAACAAAGGTATCTTTCAGTACCTTCTGTTGTTTCTACAAGCATTTAATATTTGATGTAATATACATGCCCTAATAGTACATGAAACACTATAGCCTGGTGTGATCACGGCATATACCAGATACACAGTGCAGCCTCCTGTTTTTTCCTATTTTGTTTTTCTATTTGGTATGCAAATCCATTCCGGGGTAACCTTAACCATGTGCTGCTTGTTCTGCTCATGCAAATCTTCGTAGATATCCTGGATTCTGATGCCATCTGCATCTGCTTACATTCCTTGCCTCTAACAAAGAGTCAGGAGTTAGCTAGACAGATGGCACAGCAAAACTATTATCAGAGATTATCAGGAAAATATGCTATTTTAAAGACTTTTAAAAACGTAATCATCCTTATTCAGGGTATCGTTAATACAGTAACATATTGTGCAATTACTGTTAGAGTTCCATTGCTTCAGTACAGACAGCATTACAGCAGGGTGGGAAGGAAAGATATTTAACTTTTTAAAACATTCTCAATGGCCCTGTTTTACAGCAGTTCTACTGTCAAGGGATTGCAGTTATATTGAAATGATTTTGTTTAGTAATAACTGCACCATCCACTTAAAATCTCTTTTGAGAGAATACTAAATGATGCTTTGTTGACAGTAACTGAGCATCACTTACTGGATTCTACTTCTGTTAAGAATCCTACTTCCCCACCAATTGCTGAAAGGAGAGGCATCATCCATGAAATGCATGAGGTGGTTGACCTGTAGTAGCCAAATGCCCTGTGTAGGAGAGCAGGTGCAGCTTAAATTTACAGCTGTGAAGAAGCCTTTCAAGACAAATCTTGTGCCATAGAATTCATCTTTAATATTTGATTTCTAAATGGTATATTTCAAAGTCTGCATTAGTCAGTCTTGGACCTCTGAATTGTCATTGAAAAGAAATAGACATTTGAGATCAACACACCCGATCTATCTCAGATAACTGTATTAAAATCAGTCGATATGGAAAGTACCTCCTTGCTCGCCACTGATCATAAAAAGTACCTTTGTAGACTTATTAATCTAATATTGGACACTTTGGTGAAAATATATTAATGGTCCACCTGAGACATCTAAAATTTCAGTACCAACCCTCATTTCAGAACTATGTATGTTCTTTCCATATTTCAAAGAACTGGATGTTTTAAAATCCAAGATATACAGGTAAAGGGTTTGCCAGGGAAGTTGGAAGGGCTGGCATGAGGTTCCTCACACCTCTAGACCATGGCATGATTTAAATGTTCATCTCACTTTCCTTTCATATAAATCACTGTGTTGACTCAGTTGCTGACTTGGTGTATACACCAGGATAAAGGTGTGCAGCTTTTGCAATTTTTCTTGTCTTGTAATTATAATTCTGAATATGATGGACAGCAGATCATTTACAGTGTTTTCATTTTTAGGCAGAAGGCTACTGCATGTTTTGTAGAAAGTGATGCACATCATGAGCTAACAGCAAGTATCTGTCTAAACTAATAAAAGTGAGAGAAAAAACACAGCTCAAAGTGCATTCTCCTGAAGTTTTCAACCCATCAAAGATGCAACAAAAAAATCAAATATCATGCTCTGTGTTGGACTTCCAGCTTTTATTCAAGTTGTGTAAAATGCTTAGAGGAACAGGATAAATTCAGTTCAAACAGTAAAAGAATTACCCAAACTAGGCATAGAAGTGAGAAAACAAATCAGAACTTCCGTAAGAACAGCTGTAGCCATCTGTCTTTACAGAATTACAGAACAAGTCAGATCCTGAAACTTGACAAAGAAATCACACAGAGAGGTATCAAGCAATAAGAAGCATTTTATTAAGGTTAGGATATTCAGAAAACTGTGTAAAAGTCACCAAGTTGAAAGATATCAGTGCAGTTTTACTGCAGTCAAGGACCTCACACTAATTTATCCTAAGAACTAGAGTAAGTCTAAATTCAGTAATTAAAACTATTTTAATAGTTTATCAAATTCTCCTCATTCTGTTTCTTAATTATTCTCCTGGTATAGACAAGTTAACAGAAAAAAGTCATTATCACAAGTCTTTTGGAGTAGTAATTAATTTCTTTCCCCCAGCGTGTTACTAAACCCATTTTCTCTAATACTTCTTTAGCCTTCTTACATTTCAAAGGCCTTTCTCATTGTCCTTGTGCTGGCCGCCCTTCTTGGCTCTTTTTGCTGTTTACCTTCAATCATTTTCTTAGTTTCTCACCCCTTTTTTTCTTTTTTTGCTCCTCTACTCTTTGCAGAATAATCAATTCCATTTTAAACATCAGAAGTACGTTTCAAATCATTTAACTTCAGCCTATTTTTCTTCCTGGTTACTTAAAACCTGTTGAACATATCCAATGTTTGTGACCTCAGAAAACAGTACCTCTTCTTAAATGGAGATGATCAATTTAAGATTGATCATCAATCCTGGAGAAGTGAAACTAATTGTACAGTAGATACATGTGAACCAGCTACACCTTTGCCTAAATAACTTTCACATCACTCGGTGATTTTAATTTGGAAAAGGATTCAACTGCTACAAGTGCTAAGTTTGTATGGATTTTACTCCATTTATATCAGCTTATTTAAATTAGTACTTTTTTTGAATAGAGATGAAGATAAAGAAAAAAAAAACCTGAGCTTTTTAGTATAATTATTGGTCTGCAGTACTGATTGTCTCTCTCTCTGCTTTTAACTTTGTCATGTGACAAGACTTTTAGAAGAATTACAAAATGCTAAAACTTATTAATAATTTCATTAATTCATATTAAGTCTTGCCATTTCTTAACCATAAATAAATAAATGGCAGTTCTGTCTCTTCTTAAGGACCATGTTTCATGTGTATTATCCCTACACTTGCAGATAGACATCTATTTTTTCTTTTTACAGAAACCCAGTGTTTTTAAATATCCCTGACTTTGCTAAATCTGCTATCAGCAAGGTAAGTTAGACTGTTATTTCCTATGGATTTGTAGTCACAACACTAAGTGAAGGAATAAAATTCAGTTGTGTCAGGAGTTGTTCAAATACAGAATAAAATTGTCATCTCCCCAAGCTTGAACAGAAGGGACAACACACAGAGAAGTCAGAAATGTATGTTTAGTTTTAATTCCACTATTTATATTAAATGAGCTTAGCAGACCACGTTTAGTGCTCTTCAGAATTAATAGGGCTTTGGCAGAATGGCACCAATGTATTTTAAATTAAAATAACATTTTTTTTTTATTGTCCTTAAAATGTATTTTATTAATGCTCCATTTTGTTCTATCTTCATTTTAATGCTACCTCAAGAGCACTAACTCAAATCTCTGGAGTTAGTTACCATCATCTAAAATCATATAGCTTTAGAGAACAGAATCATTCTGTTTATCAAAAAGAAGCCTTTTCAAAATTTTCAGGCAGAAAAAAATAATCATGAAAGCACAGAGGTGAGAGATGGAAAAAGACTTATTAAACATATTCTTGCTGTCTGTCACTGCAATGTTTTCCCCTACAGTCTTTTATTTTATCTTGTTTAGCTTTAAGTCTCTCAAGGCTTTCTATTCAATTTTCATTGGGAAATTATTTCAGTGTCAATCTGCACCTCAGGAAATTTCCTCCAATGCTCAGTTTATGTTTATATTACATAAAATGGCAGATATAAAATGCTTTTTGGTAAGCAACTTACATATGTTATTTTCTTAATCTTATTCAGACATTGCTGGAAGAGGTGGTTGAATGGGGAAAAAATATATTCATGAGCATGCTTCCTAACACTGATTAAATTATTCCACATTTGTGTCTCTTTGTATAAGGGTTTCCATAAAGTTAGAATTGATATTTTGTATTTTGATATTGTGGTTGGAAGCTGGAATATTAGCTGCCAGAAAGAAGGCGTAGAGTATGAGACTGAGGAAACCAAGGATCTGCAGTGTGATACACTGAGTGTCACTTTCTGCAGAAATAGTTTTGTGAAGGAGTAGGCCAGACAGAAGAGGCTGATGCAGTAGGAGGCAAGCCCATATGCATAGCCTACTACAGCGATGCTTCATGTGCATAAGGAAAAGGGCTGTAAGGATAAGGAAGCAAATGAACAAAGCTGGGGGGAAAAAAGGACATTTTACTGAAGAAACATGCCCTTTTTAGGCTCAAAAAAATAGAAAATTCATAATGCTTTAAAAAATAACGTTACTCTTTCAATTCCTATGATTCATTTGCCGCCCAATTTCTTAAATGAAAGCTGCAGTTTTTTGGAAAACTGACAGTCAAAGCAGTTAACAAAACCTGAAGAATATCTAACTTAGATAACAGGTCATGACGAATTATCTGTAGCTTTCACTTGACAGGTCAGTACATGGAATATATCTTGATGGCATATATGATCTAGTGAATTATTAAAAAAATTCACCCAGAAAAATTGTACTGGTTGTAGTCAAAAATGCTGTAGTTAATCTGTCCATTGTTTCTTGTGAGCAAACTACCCAGCTCTCTGATTGATAGTGTTGCCATGCATTTCTAAAGTGATATACAATTTTCCACAAATACACAAATTCTAGATGGATGTAATGTGTAGCTACAAATCCTTATATGTAGGATGCTGATGTAGGTTAATATTCATGCTGTGTGCTGTTATTTCAGCATCATAGATCATGGCTGTTAGAAGCAGGTATGCGGCACAGTGCGAAGGAACCCAATCACAACTTCCTGCAGAAAAGATTTAAAGAGGAAAACGCCAAGCTTTTTGTTCTGCTTTGCATTCTATTTTTAAGGTTTGTTTAGTTACAAGACAAAATGGACACCTGCTTTGGAAAAAGTCTTTGTGTAATTCTAGACTGTAGGAATGGAACAGCTGTGTTGACTGTACTGAAAAAAGTAGGACATCCAAGAAAATTTCACGTAGATTCATACTTTGCACTTGATTTGTTTTTTTGAAACTCAGGTTTAGAAACTTTAAAGTTGAAATAACTTTAATGCTAAGTAAAGCCACCACGCAGTGCAATAGTAGCAGTTGTTAATGTTCAGGAATGTTACAGTCCTTTGCATGTATTGAAAGTTGAGGAATTCATGCAAAAGATGCCAAGTTTCCTATAAACTATATTAAAGGATGTTTACTTTCAAAGCAGGAAGAGAGTACAAATAGGAGTTGTGAGAAAATAAATCAGTGAGTCTTAGAGCTCCATGTCTAATTGCCCTTGCTGATCTGTGACCAATGGGTGAAGCACAGCTGGTGAAAAGCATAAAACAGATTTGTTACCAATGATCAGTCATTCAGACATCTAAGGCTGCCACAAATGCAGCAATCATCTGTCCAGGTAACTCCCTGAAAACCTGGCATGAGTTGTAGACTAAAGAGCACAAAGCTCATGTAGCTGCTGATCTCAAAAAATATTAGCAAAAGGAAACCTGAATTCGGAGTAGTCTTGCGTACATCAAACTTTTAATGTGCTGTGACTGGGCTGTTATGTATTGCTCACTGCCCTTTTTGCTATGCTGAATTTGATCATTTGTCATGACGTATTGGCAGATATTCCATTGTTCAACCAAGAATCTAATGTGCCATACAATTTCTATTCAAATGAGGCTGAATTAGAAGGTGATGATGTATTTCCATGGAAAAAAATGTTCTCCCTTGGTCCGACAGCTGGCCAGAAGCCACAGCTATAGTTGCCCAAGGACAGAACTTTACACAGAAAAGCTTTAAATATCCTCACTTTACTGACCGGGAAGACAGAGATGAAGCAAAAGACATGAGTTACTTTAAATTTCCAGCTATTTCCCTAAAGATGAACACATGCAGTGTAAGACACACAAGTACAATGAATGTTCTACCTTCACATATTTTCCTGTGGCTTTGTTGGTGTCAAGTATTTTATAAACAGGTCACGTAGGGAATTCCACATATGCACCAGACATCTGGTTCCTCTGAAACTGGAGTGTTCTGAAAGTTGTATTCACCAGGAATTTTACATCAGTCAATTAACTTGCAACTTCTGTCTTCGTAAATGCTCGTAATAAAAGAGTTTGTGCATATTTTTCATCATGGCATTTTGTTTCCTTTTGTTTTTTTTCAGGCTGAATGCAGTTTATATAATGAAATGTTCTGTTTACATGAAAGTACACCTGACTGCAAGATTTTCCAAATACTCTTTCTAACAAAAACAAAATAAAACAAAACAAAGCACACTAACTCAATATCCCCCCTAAAAAAACCTCAAAAAACACAGAAAAAAATCAAAAGCAAACCTTTCAAGTAGAACACACATATTTTGTATCACTTCATGGCTGAATTTTTGTTTGATTTTGGAGAGACCTTTGATCACATTCTCTCCTTTATCAAAAGTTTTCACCCTGAATTCTTGAAGGTTGGAAGCTGGACTTCTAACATCTATTATTCCTCAAAAAATTTAATTACCGAACAAATAATCCTTGGGTCTGATTAATCTTAGGCATAAATTGAAGTTAATCGTAACTTGGATATTTAAAGATCAAATAAAATGGAATATTCAGTCACATAGTTGTAGGTATTTGGGTGATGGTATGAGAGGAGCACTTCCTGCACTTTTGTGTGTTTTTTCTGCATAAGAAGAGCTGGGACTGAATGCCCATCCTACACTTTCTTTGACCTCACAGAGCTTTGACTTCAGCTTCTTAATCTTTCTGCTGCAAAAGCAAAAAAGTTCCCTGAGGAGTTGGAATTGAATAGGAGAAAATCTTCTTTGACCTTCAGTGTCTTAGGTTTCAGTAGATACTCTGCCTGTTTGTATGTTCTCCCTAGGTGGAGTAGGACCTGAAGATTCAAATTAACTCTAATTATTTAACTATTACCATCATATAAATTGACAGAATACATTAGTAGAGGTCTATGTTGCTAATCATTGCTAGTCCTTAATCTCGCTAGGGGAATAGTACCCCCCGAGAATTATTCCTACTGTTTATCATCAATGCAAATGTATCTTTACTTTTGTACCTCTACTGCTCTGAAAAGTGGTGTGAACAGATTTTTTAAATCTCAGTTATGTGTATAAATTAGAAAATATTATCACTGAACTTCTTCTGTTAGGATGTGTTGGCCTGCCTGTTCAGAAGAGATTGTCCTTCCTGCTCTGTGTGCTCCTTATCATGTCTTGCAGAAAAGGAAAAATCTCACTGTATAGAGCTGGGACACCAAGTTAGAGAATACCACAAGTTAGTAGATCAATTCTAGCAGATGCATATATCTTATCTGATTAGCATTGTTCTCAGTTTCAAACTGAACACTGTACCTAAAAATGACTAACAAAGCAGCAAATGAAAATCACTTGAAGAAGAAACTATTCTGTAATGTGCTCTCTATTGCTTCTGTACTACATCAGGCAGCAGTCTCTCTTCTCTTACTGCACTCTATCTTTCATAATCCCCCTTAGATCAAGTTTTTAAAGGATATTGTGTGTTTAGAAGGAAGGCTTCTAAAATTTAATAAATGTTGCTGGGCTTTTTGTAAATCTAATATCATCTATCTTCAAAGGGCCGAAAGAAAAGCTGCTGTTACCAGCTGGAATCTCTGACTTTTAAAACGAAAAAGAAACTGAGCCCACATTCCTTATACAGGTCAGGGAAACAGGATACTATTGTAACTCTGGTTAAAAAACATCAGAGAGGGAACTGAAGAGGCACCAAGTGAATTTTTCCTCCATTTTTTCGTTAACTGTCAAAGTGATTTGTAACAATTCAGACAATGACAGTCTTCCTCATTAAACTAAGCAGTGGACTCAGTCAAAAATACCCTGCCTTTACTATTATTCTCCATGCCACAGTCAGTGTTTTCCAAGTCAAAAGATATAACTAAAACAAGGTTTGCAGAAAGAAGTAATGCCTTTTAGGAAGCTGACTGAAATGTTACAATACTTGCTCTTTCAAATCATTGTGGTAACTGCAGCATTTCTATCTCTACTGTGGTAGTGAAAGATACCACACAAAAGATTTCTCCTAAATGAAAGTTATAAAGACAGGTAGATGACTGCTTTAGAAAGAGACATTTGAGGTATTTTGTGCATGTAGTCTGAATTTCTGGACTGTATTAAAATATGAATATGAAAAACATGATTAAGTTTTGCTATTCTAAAGTTCCTTCTAGGTTCCTATTGTAGCAGATACATTTGCACAGCCTTACTCATGCTGTTGTCCTGACAAAGCGATGTACTGTACTGAACTGACAAAACCACCTCAGTACATACATTTCCGTGGCTCTCAGCAGTGTTTGGATTATGAACCACCTATAGCTTCCCTATTGAACTCAGAGCTCCTGTGAGATGATCCTGTGATCATTCATATTTTCAGAGAGTGAAAGGAGAATAAAGATAACGAGGATGGGTTACATTTCCACATTAATCATCAAAACATCTCAAGCTTCTTCAAAACTCTGTGGAGAGACAGGAACATCTGGAAGGCAGGACCACAGACAGTGTCTAAAAATGCTAATAGATTCTCCCTCTAGAAGTGTTTCTTTCTAGTCCCATTGGTAATTGGGGAGCATAGAAAACAAGTTCAAATATTTCAGAGGTTAATTTAAGTGAGAGAAATTCTAACCAAACATAGCTCATCATAGTTCTATCTTGTCTAATTATTTCTTTCAAAATCTAAATTTTATACTTACTTCTTTTTTTAAGCTATTTTTTTGATGTAAACCAGTCTCACATGGAAAAACTTGTCCCACTCTTTGAGGCCCTGCAGTAGATTTTTGAAACGTTCAGTCACCATTGAGAATTTCTCATTTTCAGCTTTTGACTGTTATTCTTTCTTTACACCTTTTCTTACTATAAGAAGTAATTATTTTCCTGCAGTGCACATGAATTTCCACCAGAAAACTTGACTCAGGCTTTCTACTTTCTGCTCTGAATTTAAGGTACCTAAAGAAGAGATAATGGAATCTGCCCAAAAAGAGGATATCAGCCCTTTGATACTATTGAATGATCTGTTTGGCCTTTAGTCTAAGAAGCTTGGAATTTGTTGATCTGGTTGCTCCTAAGAGGGGTTTGCATCCAAATGTTGACCCCACGTAACCTTTCTTAGCTTGTGAATTGACAAGATCGTAGTACATGATTGTATGGTTCCTCTTAATTAATTTGCCATTATATTTCCACAGTTTTGAGATAGAAAGAGATTTGTAGTGCTTTATTCATTTTCTAATATCAGTCCCTTGGCTGCAGTCCTGAAGTTAATGCTCACTAATAATGTGTTCTTTGTCTGCCCAGTTACCAGGGTCACCGTTTTTCAAGAGGTCTCCAGAATGTAGAAACGATTCTTCAGTCACTGCTTTTCTTTTTAACAGAGACCTTTTCTATGTTCCTTTTTCCTTTATAGCCTGCAGCTCAGATGTTTTGCTCTGCCAATTTTTTATTTGCTGCACAATCCAATTCTTCAGTCATTAGAGAGTGAACTTTGCATTTGATTGTTTTACTAGACAAAGTCACAGCAGAAACTGGTATAAATAATCCTAACCAGAGAGTATTTTGATCTGATTTTAGTTTATACATAAGCACCAAAATATTTAAGTTTTCTTCTTTTAATAAGACATCATTGACAGTTGCAAAGATATTAGGATGAGTATGGGTTTATAAAAAAGAAAAGAAATTACAACTAAAACTGTTATCCAGAATGAGGTGTTCTGGTTACCTCCGTGGAGAAGAGATATAAATGAATGGTTTTTTTCAGTAGAATATTGATTTTTTTCTTACTTTTTCCATATTAAAAAAAAAGCAAAAAAACAAACCAAACAACCAAAAAAACCCCACTACTACAAAAACTAGAAAATATCTTTTCTATCCAGGAACTGAAACAGTCTAAAGTTTGTAAATAATTGGAAAATTGAAGGCGTGAGAGCATAAAAAGGAAACAGTTCTTTAGATTTCATCAGCAGACTTTGGGCTGTGTGATGGCAATTTCTGTGGTTTCATTCAACGTTGTACCATGATGGAAGAAAAAGAAGAGCTTGAAGTGGGATCTGAAAAAACCCTAGTTATGGTAAAAAATATTAGTTTCAGTAGTCTGAGAAAGACTGTAATAGATTAACATATTTGTAAAGGAAATTGTTCGTTTTACAAATACAGTGGACATATTTAGCTTTCTAAAACAACTTGCTATTCTGTTCACTCTTAAAAATAGAATATCCACAATAATTTTTCTTAAATTCACAATGTAGTGTATCAAAACTTATAATTATACATTTACTTGGGCATGAGTTGTGCCTGTCATTTGGTGATGATGAGCCCACCAGAACTTCACATCCTCAGACAATAATGAAAGGAAAAAGATATGAGGATTCTGGAGTTCAGAATTACAACTTGATAAGAAAAAAGTATTTCCACATGGCAAGGACCTGAAGTCCTACTCACAGATTTCCTACTGGGATGTATTCAAAAGCCTTCAGAGTACTCCATGAACTTTAAATTTCAGCTGACCTACATCTCTGCATTTAATGCCCTTGATCTTTTAAAAGCTTCCCATTCCTTTTTATTATAAAACCCCATCAAACTTCCGATGATATCTCTATCCTTTCCATAAAGTGGCATAATTTAAGTATGCACCAGTAGCCTGCTAAATTCATAGAATCACAGATTCAAAGATTTGTTTGGATTGGGAGGGACCTTAAAGATAATCTTGCTCCATGCCATCGACAGGAAGAGGGACACCTTCCGCTAGACCAGGTTGTTCAAAACCCCATCCAACCTGGCCTTGAACACTTACAGGAATGGGACATGCACAAGTGAGCCACAAGTTCAAGTAAAATCAAACACAATTTAGAAAGAATTTAAGTCATTTTCTATAAATAAATGAGAAGTTTGTGTAAGGTAAACATGAAACTAAGTCATGTGCTGAAGATTGTTTCAGGTGCTTAGGCATTTGGCAAGCACTCTAAAATATTTTTAAATATTAATCTGGTTACATTATTGACATATTTTACATTCAGTTCTTAGATAAAAATACACACAGGTATTCAGCCATTCAAGAGCTGGTCATCAGTTATTTCAAGTTCAATATGATTTATCTACCTTTCTAAAAGTACTAAGAAAGCCTACTTCTTCACATTCTGTATTTTCAAGAGAGTTTACGGTTTATGCAGGCTGGTCACAGTTGAGTATAATATATCTATGTGTCAGAAATTGGAACAGGCAGTAGACATTATAGATGAATTGCCAGGAAATTACCCCAGTGTGCTGACTTCCCAAATTCCTTCAAATGACTTAACAGGCTTGACATGGCAGCTCAGTGTTCAGTTTGCTTAGGGGACTTTAGGAGAATCAGTGGTTCCAATCCATTGCTAAGGTTTGAGTTTTTCACATTTACATAGCAGTAAGGAGCTTAGGGAATCTATAACTGGCAAAGAAAAAAAAAATTAAGGCAGTATTATTGCCAATAACAGTGTTTACGTTCATGGTACAATTAAAACTAAAAGCCTTTATTTTTCTCAAAAAATTAAATGGGCAGATGATATTATTATTGCTGAATTGTTGATAAGCAGCGTCACCTTTGATCTGAATGGCTTTTGGATCACAGCAGCACTGGAATAGCCGACACACTCATTTTTGATGAAACAATGAAGTGTGTAGGGGTGACAGGGTTTATGGCAAAAGGCATCACATATCTTCCACAAATCACTCATTTGTCTAGTTTGGGATGGTATAATTCTGTGATCTATGAAATTAAAAGCAGAAACCCTGATTTTCTCTTTATATAGCTCCTTGCATCATGCAGGATAGAGGATAACTCAGGCTCACATTGCTACATGAAATTAAAGGCATTTTGCAAGCGTAGCATCATTCTCCTGAGATTAGGGAATTCCCCTCAAATGTAACACGCTGTGGTCTAGCATCTGGGGACTTACACATAAAGCTGTGAGGTGGATAAAATAAAATAAATTTTCTTGTTTATAATAAATTTGCCCTTGCTACATTTTCTGCTGTTATTTCACACAGCCTTTAAATTAGCAAAAAGCTGAAGCAAATAAAGGTTGCCTAGATCTAGTGAGTGATGGGAAAATGGCCTCCAATGAGATTCTTCTAATAACAATTGTACTTAAGGTGTGTCAAACTGTTGTTAATGCTACAACTAAAATATTATACATGTTGTTAGAGCTTGGCTGATTTCCAAAACAACCATGGTCTAAACATGAAAGAAAACTGAACCGAAAATTACAGAAAAATTGTACCACATTAGATAGACCAATAAAGATACCAGGAGGTAATTGTTTTGACTATACCAATGTCCCTTTTTTGCTGTGATATAACTGTACAGCAATTAGGTTATTCTTGTAAATGGCATGGTGACTACAGCTGCAAAAAGACATCACTGCCATCTTCTGGTAATAGCTCATTCAGCTTGCCAGCATGTGGGTTTTCATTTATTTATTTCTCTTTTTATAGAACACTACACAGGCAATCAGGGTTTTTTGTTTACAAGACCAGGGAGATGTAAGTATTGTGCTTTAGCATTCAGAATTTTTTTGATCAATAAGTTCATGCTGTTTCAGAATTCCTGCACTGCTATATGACTCCTATTGGTGAAACATTCTTGAGACTGATTTTCCTTTGAGGATGAAGATACCAAAAGTCCAGAAATATTCATTTCATAGCACAACCTTGTATTATTATTTTTTCCAACAGTGTGAGTTAATTAATGACTGAATGTAAGGAAATAGAAATGCTATGTGTCATGAAGATCAAGTTCAACTGAAAGTCATTGATGTTGGTATGATCACCCTCATTTATATCTGCTGAGGGTCTAAATCTCTTAAGCAGGTTAGAGTTATGTATTTGTCAGTGTGACAAAGCTCTGCTTTCTGCTTCCGCCAAAACCTTTAGTGCCTCAGCTTTACCTCCAATAACTTGGTGGGTTCTGTTTATAGCTGAGCATCAAACAGAAATAAAAAAGCAGCACTCTGTCTTGCTCCAGGAGATGTAACTCGATTTGTAAAGTGATCTTTACTCAGCTTCAAAATTAATTGCTACTTATAACTAATAATACTGCTATTAATAACTAATTCCAATCTTACCAGAAAATGCATTCACATTGTCCCCTCCTGGACATGAACTGTGGCATGTAATGCAGTTACTTTATAAAATGTAATACTCATTCCCCTAAGTATTTGTTTGGAAACCATTTGTCATAACTTTGGAATTTCCTCAGATAGTAATTTAAAACATAAATGCTTTTATTTATTTTTTTTCTTCACGCTCTTAAACGTTACCATTGCTAAGTTTATGACAAATTAATAAATACATACACACACCTTTTTGTGTGTGAACATAAACATAGGACAGAATAATATGGACTGCTTTTTCACGTATGTGAATTGCTGTGTCCTCACGCAGCATCAGAGAGGATTTCAGGTCAATTCTTCTGTGCAAAGCTTTATTTATAGTCCTGACTGAGGTAGTCAAAGACTACGGAGGTTCAATGGCAGATCCAGGTGGCACTAAGCAACTCAGTACTTTGGCCATTCCAAAGACAGTGGAGATGAGATCTTGCTGGCCTTGCTGGGTGTGCAGCAAAGGCAGCCAAAGGGGTTTCATTGATTTCTGAAGTTATCCTGTTGGCAGGAATGATGAGTTACTCTGACAGTTCATAAGGCTCTTCAGCAGCCTTATTTCTGCCTTATTGCTTGCCACCCTATTAGAAACTGGACAAAATTTTGCCCAAAATTGTTTACATAGGCAAAAAGTAAATTTTATGTAGATGTTGCCATGATCAGCACACCTTGAGGCTTGTTTCTGCAGTAAACAAGTGTTTGGTCCAGCAGTCTGCTGACCACACTGCAGTCTTTGTTTATGGCCCCAACTCAACATACACAGAACAGGGTGAGCAAATGTGGTAGATCCTGCCAAGGCATCAGCTACCTTTGCTGAATTCCTCTTCACTGAGGGGCAGCCCCACCCCCAGCATCTCTGCTTGACTGGTTTTTCAGAAGGGAAAATATATTTGCTTTGTACTTTCTCTGTATTGCAAGCCTAGCCTCAATTTGCAGTCTATATATTTAAGCATAAATCTTGCATTCAAGTCCTCACAGCCACTGTGAGAATCATATCACTCTTGGAGTTATTTCCCTTTCCAAGCAGCCACCCTGTCTTCAGAAGAAGAGATCTGAGATAGTAAATTTTTCTGAATCATTTTTTATTGGAAGCAGACCTGTTCTCCATAAATGCAGGAGCCAACCGTCTTTAAACCCAGAGCTGGATAGTGGGTTTTCACTGTCCACTCATGCCAGTGACAGATGCCTGGCAATCAGGAGCTGCTTGTCAGCTCCCAGACAGGAGGCATAGAACATACACTTCTGTTGAAAGAGCAGAGAGGCTGTTGGTTAACATAAGCTTTTACGATGAAGCTGGCACATGTTTTCATCCAACGTCGCTCAAAACCTTTTTCACCGCAGCATATCCCCCAGCTGTGAGCCAGCTGGTGATTGTGAGGGAAGAAGAACAGAGGTACAGTAAAATACTTCTCCTGGTAAGCAACTTTGCAAAAATGTAGTTGCAGCTTTAAAGAGCCCTCCTAAAGCACACATCTCTTTGCCTTGCCTGCTGGCTTTTTTTTATTTTATCAGTCCACTGCTGATTTGGCAATTTGTGGTTTGTTAGTATACACTGACTTTCTGCACACTGATTTAAAAGTAAACTGAATAAAAAGATGCAAAGAAAGGATTACAGAACAGGCTTCATTTTGCAGTTCATTAGTCCAAGCTAGTTTTATGTTTACTAAACACTACTTTCCAGGGCTTCCAGTAAACCACCATAAAAATCATGGGAAGCCATTCTTATCATTTACCGATAAGCAGACAAATCAAATCCAGCCCCATCAATCACCCCTTCAGAAGTACCTTGCTGCTAGTAGAGGGTTACTGTGCTCAACTGAGTGCTTTTGAAAATATATCAAAAACTTAAGTAAACTCTTTTTTTTTTTTTTTCAGATTTACTCTGATCCTAAATTTTGCAATACAATGCAGCACACTGTAATCAATAGTGGTGACATAGAGGGAAGAAACTGTAGCATGGAAAATTCAAGGACAAAGTAACAGAAGAAATACTGGAAGGTCCCTTATTCCTAGACTTTTTTCCTGGCTTAGTAATCTTCATAAGTGAATGAAATGAAATGAAATGAAATGAAATAAAATTATGGATCAGCAGCACATAGGAAACTATTCAATAGCCATTACACCACGTCACTTACATTAGTCCTTTGTCCACACTTCTTTTTGTAAGCTGTTTTATATCTTTATTCTGCCTAGGAATTGAACTGAATTGTGGCACATTCCCAGGAGCTCCTTAAGAAATGCAGTATCTATTTTTATCATATTAACCTTAACAACTCATTAAAAAGCCATCTTCCCCCAGTTGTCTTCTCTTTACAACTAGTCCTAGTAGATTGGCAGCTGATATAGTGCATAGGAGTAATAAAATTTCTGATTTTCTGAGTTATTAATCAATGAAAACAGCACTTGTACCAATGCAGTCTTGGTCTGCAGTTTTTCAGAATTTAAGATAGACTGGCAGTAGTGAAATTAATGTGGATTTGTAATGGTAACATTCAGCTTTTATTTATAAGTTATTTGTATACTGTGTTAACTTTATTTCAAAGTTAGCTATCAAATGCTGCTTTGTTTATTGCATTACAGGTTCACTTGGTTTTACTCACAATTTTCAGTGGGAAAATTCATAAGAATTGGCACATAAATTAACTATTTTAATATTAGTATATGACGTTTGCTTATAAAATAATCATGAAGCAAGGTTAATAAATCAATGTAGAAGTCTTGATGCTTCTCCTGGTTCCATATTATCACAAGCATTTTAAGATTTTTAGTGACGCTGAAATACTCTAAACTTTCTTTGCAACCGAGATCATCAGGTTATGTGAAAAATTGCAACCCAAGTCTAGAATTTCTCTGCTTCCTTTCAGTCTTGTTCCTTTCCTGGTTAATTGATACATGGGTCAGTTCTACACAGGACATGAAGTAGAGCCCAGAGTGGCTGTCCCTCTGTATCACAGTCCAAAAAAGGCATTTATGAGATTTCTCACATAGCAGAAGCTGTCATAGTTGTTTGATAAAGCTTAAAATATGCTCTAACTTCCTTCTGAGCTGAGTACCAATCCCCCCAGACCCTGGGAAGAAGAAGACAGAGATATTAGGAAGCCTTTGCAACAACAAGCATTTTAGAAGCCTGCAGACATCCTTCTTCAAGTGCTAGGTTTTTTATTTTACATTTTAAAACCTAACAAAATCTGAGGTAGATCTTCTCCTGTATCTGCAAGCTAGTAGGATGGGAATTCTCAGGAACCGACTGTAGTTTCCTTCTACTGGGAACCATCATTTGCTAACTGGCAAGAATTGGAGGAGTCTGATAAAACCATAGTACTGGGTCTTTTTTTCTTCCCGTGAAATATTATTCCATGATTAATAGGACATTTTTCCTTTCAAGTGTGGAAAGCCAGCACCTTTCCAAAGGCTGTTCAAATCTGGCATGTATGATACAGTGCTGCTCTACACGTCTGGCTGTAAGAGACATGATGTCAGCTTTAGTAATACCTTCCAGCCATGTTATCTTGCTGCTTTTATATTCTACACCCAGACATTTGGAATTCCGCATCAACTACTAAAACACAACGTTCAGATTGGAGCCCCATTGATCATTTTAACTGCTTGAGTGGTCAGAAGTCGCCCTTACTAATCATTACTGCCTTTAATCAGTATCATTGCACTAATTACAGGCTTATATTCTCGAACTTCTGGAAAATGCTGAATGGTTGAAAGTGAAAATAATACAATGCAAGCAAATTGGATTCTGAAATTGCTTCCTTATTCAGTAAGAACCAGAAGAAGGTCAAAGAAAGCCAATAAATTTACGCCACCCTAGAAATGTTTGCTGTAACAAATAGAAAACACAAATGAAAAAATAAAGCCCCCACTTCTCTTCCACCATTTTTTCCCATAATTAAAAGCCTTCGGATTTTTTTTTTAAATAAAGTATTTGGTACTGCTCCCTGTTACAGATATTTTCTTTTAAAATACATTTTAGAAATTCTGACATTTATATAAAAGACATAAAGATTCCAAACCCCTCAGTGCATATACTTGCATTTTTTCAACTTTTACAAATGTTAAGCAGATTTAGGAAGTGGAAAGTGACTACTGTTTGTTATGAACTGTATTCATAAATCTGCCTTGGATGGACCTAAAGTAGATATGAGTAAATGACTAATGGACCTGAATTATTGAACTGTTACTTGCAGTTCATAAATAACACACTTTTCCTTAAAGCTGTCTATATTTTGTATTGTAAGCTTAGGATCTAAAAGCTATTGCATCAAAGTGAGTCTGGACTAAGAAGCTTTTTCAGAAACTGCCAGAGCAGGAGATGTCATATATTAAAAAGCAAGCAGCATTTCTATGCCACGAGGAATAGGCACATTCCTTTTGACATGTTTATCTCTAAAATATAATTGTACTGGAATTTACTATGTCTCTTCCAGACTTGTTTCACAAGTCAGCTGGGCTGGACAAAGAGTTTCGAACAGTGTAACTTGATAAGAATAGAAAATAATATTTCAATATATGCCCCTCTTCTTCCAGTCCTCATCTTCAAGAACTGATCAAATAACACTTAAATCTCTCAAAACTTATTAAAGTTGAGTATGGCATCAGGGAACATTTTGCCTACAATTGAAATGCAGTGGCCTCTCCAGTGAGCGCTTTTTTATTTCTACTTTTTTAAGAAAGCCATGGTATGAAATCTGTTTGTAACTTATTTCTTCTTAATAACTTATTTTCTTCTCTAATATCTTAAACTCACACTAAAAACAGTAATGTAAAAATTGTTGTAAGGCAGTATAGCTGTTTGTATATGATCATCCCTGTAATCTTTTATCCTGTATAAGACTGCATAGAGCTGCATAGAGCTGCAGATAATTATTTGGTGTAGAAAAACCTTTTTCTTCCAACTCTGTTTTTCTCTAAAACCATTCTCCAAGTTGCAGGAAGGCTTATTTCTTGATGTTTATTGTTTGAACTTTGATCAGTGGAAGAATTATTTTCAATTAGATCTTATTCTCAAAGGTACAAACAGTTCTTGCAATGGTGTCACTGATGCTTTTGCTGTTTCTTTTTAACTACTGTTTAATAATTTCTGCAAGCTCTGAGCATCACTAGCTTCCATGTGAGTAAACAGTGCCTATGAGTGCTGTGTTAACTAAATTTCAGGAATAATTTTGCAAAGGACCATTGTGTGAGCTTCATTCTAGAAGTAAGCTGCCACTGGACTATAAAACCAGCATTTGTGAAAGAGATGTAAAAAATTGATTGAATCTACAGCTGGTCTCCACAATTATTTTCTTGCTTTTCCACACACATTCATCCATTCCAGATTTATTATCAAAAGACTTCCCAAAGGTCATTATCTCCATTTAGAGATGATGACACTTGAAAAGTGTTCTTGCACATATATCCCATTCTCTTCATCAAGTACATTTTCTGATTGTGTCAGATAAAGAAATTTGTTATTTTTGGCATGGCTTGATACTGCCATTTTAAGGTTCATGATTCTGTTACCTTCTACTGCTAACATGTGTTTTTATGAGGAAATAATAAAATGTTTTCCATTTGGTTCATCTTCATCTCAGATGTTAAGAAATAGAGATTTACAAATTTGCCTGAAGGTGTTTCTAAAAATATATTTTGCTTCCATCTCTTTGTGGATGTTTTGCTGAGGTCACATTTGTTGGTGGTTCTGACAGTACCTACCAAGAGAGTGAAATATCCATCATGGACATTTGTAAACATTTCAAGCTCTTTTGGGGTAGGATCCTCTCTGATTTCTTCTCTTTTGAGAGTCAAAGGAATATTGGTATAGAGTCTATGAACTATTTTATGACTGAGCTGATGCAAGAAGCTCAGCATATGGATTAAAATTTGCTTTGGATGTTCCTCTCAGGATAAGAAAAAAATATTCTGAATGTTTTATGCTCAATATGTCTGCTTTAGGTTTTGAAAATTTTTACAGAATAGTGTTCTGTTAAAATATTCATTAAAAATTTTCTTTAAATCATTTTCTAATGTGAGTCAATGTTACTGTTCTGCGTGTGAGGAGTAGAGAAATTTTATACTATGTATCACTCAATTTCAAAATAATTTTTAGGAGGAAGATAATTTTCCTTTTTACTTCTGAACTTGTTGTTATTATATCATATAATAATTTTATTTAAAACATAAGATTAATTTTTAAACTTTGTTAGACAAATTTTAAATTATCTGACCATTTTTCCCATCAGAGTGAGAGATTTGACACTTGACACTATTTCCTCAGCTCATGATGAAACCTGCCTGTTTCATCTAAGCTTGGGAGAGCACCAAGCAGCTAAGCTTGGACACAAGCCCATCCTAAATGTAAGCATATCTGAGAAGTGTAGTTGCACCCAGAACATACTAGAGCCTAGAGGACTCCTATTTGCTTATTCCAGTGTCTCTGCTCTGTCACCCATAAGATCAGGGTCAGATCAGATCTTTTTGCATGTGGTCATCCACAAAAGGTTAATCTGGATTTAGCACAGGGGTTCAGGGGAAAAAAGTGATTAATGACTACAGATATTCAGGATATAGTGCAGTGAAAAGACATGGTCAAAATTGATATTAAACATGAAATGCTGGTAAAAGTACTTTACTTAAAGATTTGCTTAAATCTTGACTGTGATAAACTGCAGCGAAGTTTGCCATCTGAGTCATGCTATGGTGAGTCAGAATTACAAAGAAAACTATTTTGGCATCATTGTTGATCAGAAGCAAAGTATAACAACAACTTTTTTACACTAAAATTTTTAAATTGTAATATTGGATAGAACAGCAGACACTTAATAGACAGGAGCTATTAACAAATAAAATATATCAGAATAGCTCAAGCACCGGGATTCAGAATTAAAGAAGAACTAATCAAAGCCAGGATCTTCGGCACTGCACCAAACCCCAGTGACTCAGCTAACAGCTCTGAAAATCACGCATGGAGAAAACTTACCCTCCCACCGTGCAGAAAATAAAAATAAAACAGGACTCTTCTGTGATAATTACTCCAGTGTTGTGCCCAGATTTCAACTCCATGGACACCCTGGTGCAAACAAACTATTTGTCTGACTCCTTGCTTCTGATTTCCCCTCACTGGCCTCCATTCATGACAATAAAATATCCTGACAATGTAGACATGATATGATTCAAGATTTCTACCCAGCATTATTCCTGGATGCCTTCCCTTTGCTGTCATCAGTACTCTGCCTGATCTGCAACAAAGAGAAAAGTCAAAGCCTGCTACTCCTGCTTCTGATTTTAAGTGAAAGACAATTAAGAAATCATCTTTTTTCCCTAGGAGCAAACTATTACGGATGGCAACTTTATTTAAAAAAAAAAAAAAGGAGAAGAAGAAGAAAAGAGAGAGAGAGAAAAAAGCCAAACCAGAAGATCAGGAAATCTATTTCCTTCGTAATCTTTCTTTCAGATGCAGAGGTTCCCCAAAGGTTGGAGATCTCTGTCCCTCAAGGAAGCACAGCAATGCTGCTGGGGAGGGCGGGTATTTGTGGGGAACAAATAGCTGGAGAAATGTTTGAAGATGCTCAATTATTACTCACAGAAGAAAAATCCATACACAGAGGATCCTTTCTGATCAAGTAAGCCAAATGAAGGCATTTTGGTCAAATGAACTTTGTGTAAACCTGTCTGTGGTGCAGTGTTTAGCTTTATATTTTTCCAGAAGAGCAGCAGTGTTTGCAAACATGGGGCTTTCATGACTCACTGCCTAAATTATGAACTACTCTATCTTCTCCTTAATAGCCTAAGCATATCCCAAACAATTCTCTTTGATTTTGGTCAAAATTCAGAATGTCACAGCTTATTCTATACAATCTTAATATTTTAGATTGTGTAATTTTCTTCTGATATCTATAGTCCTTCCAGGTTCCCTTTCAGTGTTTAAATTGCTGGCCTGTTTTTCTGAAGTGAATAATGCAAGAAACTGAGCGAGAAGAAAAACAAATTTCTTGCAGCCTTTGTACATGTTTCTTTTTTAAAGTTTCCTGTTGGCTTAGGCACATTGTGTTCCTCTGTATCACATCCTTTTAGAGCCATATGTGGAAGCAATGAAGTGTATCCTTGCCTTCAAAGATATGGAGTATTTGTTTAGCCAACTGACTAAGGAAAATACTATGAAGCCATTAACAAATATGGTTATATGTGGTCAATTAATCATAGAGAGCAGGCTGCAGAGCACAGCTCAGGAAATATTAGTCAGCACAGGCAATGGGTAACTGTCAGTTACTGATCCCAGGATTTCTTTCCAGGGGAAGGCAGACAGCACGTTAGCAACAAAACACACCAAGTCTGCCAGCACTTTCCATTAAGATCAGATTTCCAACCCAAGAAATGCTTGCAGATATAGGTGATGATAGCTGATGAAATTCAAAAGGACAGTTTTCTTCCTTAAACTGAAGATATGACCATTAAAGTCACAGCCCGTTTCCTCTCCATATTACCTCAGCGTGCCTCAGTCAAAAATGAAGTGTTTTCATCGCTGTGCACGTGTACAGTATGCACTGAAGCAGGAAACCAATTTTGCAAGACTGTGAGGTGCAGGTCTTTAACACATACACAACCAAAACACATGAAGATAATACCTTTTTTCTTCTTGTTAATAAAGAAAGGATTTATGTTTTTCTGACAGATGTTGTCCTGCATAAGTTATGCCTGAGGATGATTGTATTGTCAGGCTAACAGATTTGCCTGTCCTGGGGAGAAAGTTTAAGAGGGAAGCAAGACAAGTCATAGCCCAATTATGCTATAGAAGAAAAACTCAGAAGGAAGTGGCCTTTTTCAGACCTGGATGAAATTCACAGAAACAGCATTTGATTTTAAAATTCTATTATTTTTACAGGTAAAATTAGAAAGAGTTCTATTAAACATTGAAAAGTATTATGTTTTGTAATGTCTGCTTTTCTGGGAACTGAGTTTTATGAGTTTTGAAAGATTTGCAAATATTTGTGATTTTTTTCTGCCTTCTCAACCTCTAAAATTTGGCAAAACTCAAATAATTTTCTTTCTGGGTACCTTATTAATAGCTTGTGTTAGACTGACAATTTTCAATCTCTGATCTAAACCAACAGTTACATCACAGTAGGAATTGTCCATGTGTTGGAACTGCAGCCTCTTATGCCATTGCTTTGATACTCGCCTCCTGGCGTGGGCATTCCTTCTGTGCCACATCCCCTCAGAGGGCTGACAAAGCGTACAAAGCCACTGCCTGTAAAACCTCAGCTTTATTTGCTTCAGAAGCTGCAGTGTTTTGATGAGTGAATTCAGGAAGAGAAAACTGGGTCCCCCAGTCAAGTCATAAAAGTATAAACCCCAGGGATTAGCTACTGTGCTTGTAAATCTCTACGTGAAGACATGCACATTACCAACTCTACAATTCAACTTGATATATAAATGTGATTAATCAGACTAAATAGAGAAGTCTATAAAGTAGCTTGCCTTCACTCTCAACAGAGATCTAGTTGATATAATCAGTGGAGTATAGGACACAGTTCACCTCATTTTAAAGATGCTGTCTAAAATTTGCCAAATTAATTAGCCTTTAACCATACATTATATTTTCTTCTGTTGACATAAAGGCAGAAAGCTCCAAAATGGAAAGCCAAAGTTCAAAAAGAATAACCATAAAATCTAAAAAAGAATACAATCTGGCACCTTGAGAGTATTCTCAGTATTGACAGGCTCTAACAGTTAACAGTGCAATTAAAAGCACTTATTAATCTCAGTTAATACTTTGTTTTTAATTCTCATCTTTCTGTACCTCAATGACTATGGGCGGCTTTATTGAAGTATGTCAGAGAGGTGGCATTTCCTTCACTATCCTTCACACAGGACTCAAAGCTATAATTAAATCCAAAGAATGCCATGAAGAAATAGATCATTCTGTGACTGGGATTGTATTCAGAAGATTTGTGGTGAATATAAAAAAGGTCGTAGAGGTATAGCTGCCCAAGAGCAAGAGATCATCTTTCTTGAACTGAACCAGGAAGGTCTTATGGAAACAAAAGCTCCACATATATACATCTTTATGTTTTATATCTTCTAAGACTTACTTCAAACTCAGCTGAGGAGAGAAAAAAATTGTCACTCTGTTATTTTAACAAAACCTTGTTATTTTTCATTACAGATTGCTTTAAGTGTGGCAACACTGCTGAGTCTGAACAATGATGCATATTCCATGATATATTGGGTTTTTTTGGATGACCTTGTCTGTTCAGCTGCCACACTTGCTCAGCTGCTGCTCTGTCACTAAAAAGGACTGTCAGTGGTTCCATTATAAAGTGCAGATAGTGTGATAGAAACACACACCAGTAACTCTTCTACAAAGATTTTAAAATATCTCATCTCTAGTATTATTTTGCACTACAAATGAAATTTTTCAGATCATTAGTCCAGAATGTGAGCTAGTTGTTTGACAAAATTAATTAAAAAGTCTAGGATTATTTCATGTAGAAAAGTATAGTCTGCACACGCGCCATAATTATTTTCTGTAGAAATTCATAAGCACTATTGTATCTGCAGACTTGCACTGCATAATTAAAGACTCTGTATGTGGTAATGTGTGGACATTAGTGCTATGCAGCCTAAAAGCTCTGAATTAGCTCTTGAAGTATGATGAATATATGACAGATGAAAGAGTTCTGCAAAAACAGGAAGCTGCTCAAACACCTGCTGTTGCCAAAATACAACAAGCTTCTTACCAAGGAATTTCATCTTATGTTAGACTGTACAATGTCTTTGTACTGGATGAGGGAAATAGAGAAATTATCTTTACAGCTATGAAAATCAACACTGAATTTCAAAATATTTACAAATACAATTAAGTATCATTTCATTTCATTAAAAGGCCTGTGATATATATTACATAAATTTCTGTTGTGAGCGAGCAAGAGGTCCTTTATGGCTTGTAAATTTGCATGCTGTGTTCCACCATGTTGAATTCAGTCCTAAATACACGTAACTTATGGATGTCAGTCCAAGTACTCTGTCTGACATCATATACAGTCCTGGCTGTTCATTTACTCATCTTTCCAAAGCAAATGAAAGATGAAATTTTGTGTACCCATTCTTCCCTTCTCCCCAGTAATACACAGACATGAGCTAACTAGGTTTGAGTAGTGAGAACCCCTCCCCTCTCTTACCAATAGCAAAACATTCCTTTTGTCTTCAAAGGTGTAGAAAACCTAATTTTTAGTTCTAGAGGAGGATGTGAACTTCTCTTTAACAATAAAAAAACCCCAAAACATTAACAGTTCCTTTGAGAAATCATTTCAACACTATCTAAAAATAAAATTATTGTATTTCTTCTTTTTTTGCTTTAACTTTCATTGCTATTATTGATGTTTTCCCTACCAAAATGCTGACGCAGTAGCAGAAATATCTTCCTTTAAGGTTTAAAATCCCTGTTGTACTGTTACAGGGCATTTAAGAAATAACACATAATTATATGCAGCTTTCATTAAACAAAAAACCACAATGAATCCGCACTCTCGCCATGATTTCTAGGAATGAAGAGCATGTGTATGTATGTATTTTCTGAACAGGACACTTATTAAGATTTTAATTTGCTGTCAAGGACAACTTACCATATCAAGATGAATCTTTTATGATTCATTTACCAAGTGTGACTGAGGCAACTGACATTAGTTTAATCTGTGATTGTGAGCATTAGTATTCATAAGGAATCAGAAGCACAAATAGAACCATTTAGTCTTTCTTTTTTTTCCAGAGCAATGGATTTCTGTTGTCTAGTGAAGGTCACATTTAGTTGTAGGCTTTTAAATAGATGTTGAAATAGAAATAATGAACTGAAATAGTAATACTTGGAGAGATTTAGTACTGCTCCTTAGAGATAGACCTGAGTGAAATACTGTAAAAAATATATACAAGTGGAATATTTACTCCTATAAAACAGTGTTTAACCTCAACAGTCCCTGTCTTTTCTCACTTGGTGCAGGGTTAAATTTTGGGGGACTTCTAACCTTGATTTAGAATTAATTGGGGAAGGGATGGGAAATAGTTAACAGAAAGTAAACTTTCATTTTTTATGTGTCACATATTGTACAGAACATAAAAGTAAGACCAACAAGATTTTGCCAAATCAATAGTACATAAAAAAAAAGTATGTTTCATAAAAGCAAGACAGCATCATTACATAATACATGTGAAACTACAAGGTGTTTAGTGTTAAATTGGTCACAGGAGCATAGCTAACCTTGATCTGAAAATAAAATTCATTGGTTAGGCTTCCCTAACAACTTTTCCCTAAATGGGAATGCAAAGGAAGAAATGACATTATCAACCAAAATACCACCTCCATTTCCTCTCCAGAGGGTTTTGAACTCCTAATACTTCTGTCAGACATTTAGGGAGGAGAGTAAAATGCTCTGCCTGTGCATCTGCTCAGCACAAAATCTGACAGCCCTATGGCTGCACCACAGTGAACCACAACATTGTCCCAAAAGTGCTGAGGCTGGCCTGTCAAAAAGAACATGAAGGGACAGATGTTCTTGTTGATTATGTGATTTGCACATTAATTTAACACATTAATTAAATTTAATTAAAATTTCTCCTGTTTCCTACAAGTATGATTGGAGAAAAACTGCCAGCAATGGAACTGTCGAGGAAACAGAATTCAAAAACGGAAACTGTATGGAGTATCTACTGAGGGGTTTCCCCAAAGACCCTGGTCTCTTACAGGTCTTCAAGTAACAGACCAATGCCTGTTAAATATGCCTCCAGATGCCAGCAAATAAGAGATGTAACAATTTAAGCTGCCCAAGAAGTAGCAATCCAAGGAATGACTAGAACCTAGAGAATTTATAGATTTCAATGCGAAACACATTCAATTATATAGTAATTTAATCACTTCATATTTGAGCTAAGGTTAATCTCTTATTCCAGTACCAATTTTACATTTCAGTCTAGACAACCTTCAGCAACTGCATGTATACTTTTAAGTTCTGGTTCACAAAATAATAAAATGATTTTGAAATTAATCTGCCTGGGAACACAAATATTGAGAATTGCTGGCTGCGTAAAGCCAGCCAATTAAGTAAAATACTGAGTCTTTAATTTCCATAGACATAGCCATATGATACTAACAATAGCTTGGAGACAGAAGATGGTAGAGGAGACAATTAGAGGAAACAGAAGTTGTTTCTAAGCTGAAAAGTGAAATACATGTACTTATTTAAGAGAAACTCATTTAAGTGTCTGGGTGTACTGAAATAACCAAGAATATAATTGTTGTATTTGTACTCATTCAAAAGGAATAAGAGAATGAAGCTATACAGTAATGGGTAAGCAGATTAATTCCACTAAAAAAATATTTCACAGATAAGTTAATTGTGCCTAATTTTATCCACATTACATACATTAATCCTACATTACAAAAAAGATTCTAACTTTTGCAGATCACAGTATATAGTGAGATCTTTTTTTCCCTTTATTCATTCTCATACTCCCTATATATATATTACAACTTCAGCTAAAACCCAAATCTGAATTAACAAAGTAGGAAATCTGTCTTTAAAGAAAAGAGCCTAGTTAATTCTTGTGTTCTTTCCATATGTCACTAGATGGAATTGTATATTATAACAATATTGGCAATTATTAGGAACTTATAGCTCAAACCTTTGCATTAAATAGAACATAGGGTGAATTGCTGAATTAATTCCTGATTTTAGCAGACAATAGGAGTAGGAAGCAGTCCATCTCAGGAAGAATGTTTTTACCAAAAGGGTTGCCAAGTATCTGAATGGGCTGCTCAGGGAAGCGTGGAGTCACCACCCTTAGCGGTGCTCAAGAGATGACTTGACGTGGCACTTAGTGCTGTGGTTTAATAGTTGTGGTGGTGTTTTGTGCTGGAGCTCGCAGTCTTCTGAGTCTTGGATTATGATTTCTCAGAGCAGAGCTCCAGCAGCACACAACAACCAAGAACAACCACCCCAACCTTGGCTCCTCCCAGGGCTGGATTTATAGGGCTTGTGCCCGCCCTGCAGCTACAGCTGTTTGTAGGAGGTTAACGAGCACTTTAGGTTGAGGTGGCCTGAACGCTATTTGAATAACAATTGAGTCCAGGTGTTGAGTCCGGTCCTGAGTGAGAACTTGGCTAGTGCACACCATCAGGGTTTAAATACATATTACTACAGTGTTTGGTCAAAGATTGGGCTTGATGATCTTGGAGGTCTTTTCCAACCTAACAATTCTCTTATTCTATGATTCTATGATCTTGATTTTACAACATTTCTTTTTAAGCAGCTATGGCTTTTCCCAAATACATCACCACCAAAAGGAGGATTTGCATTATTATTTTGAAGTTAACATTCAACAGCTGCAGCAAGATGAACCACCCAACTCTTTCTTTGCCTTCCTTTCATCTGTTTCAGTTAGCAAACTGCCACAGGACTTGCGTGTATAGAAAGAAAGCCAGTGGTGCCCTGATGTCACACTTTGGCAGGATTCATCAGTAAGAGCAGAAAAAGTTTGGAATCTAGAGTTAAAACCAGCAGCCACCTTCATGTATATAAAGGCTTACATCCCCTTTTTAAGGATCATCATCCAGACTGCATTGAAATTGAGACTGAAATGTGCTCTTGAACTGGGACCAAAGCAGCCTGGATAGTAAGATAACAAAAATGAGTGTGGTTTTCTGCTGCATAAGAGCACTAAGGCACTTCAAACCACCACATGATAATGGTAGATGCCTTCAAAAGAATGAAGTAATGCGGCTTGTCTACTTAAGGTTGATCTAAATTTTAGGTTGGGTTTTGGGGTGTAGACTGGTATTTTTGTTTGATTTGGAGACATTTTAGCTAAAATAACTTATCCAGTCATAAGCACTGTCAACAGATTGGAAATTCTGGTCTGAGGTTAATCTCTCAGAAATTACAACAATGCCTCTGCGGTGTGCGGACGGAGTGAAATCTGTCTCACAAATATCTTCAAAAATCTTTCCGTTAATGCCTCTATTTCTGATGGAACAGTAATTGAATTTTGAACCTCAGAAACATCTGCCAAGAGTTCTGGTTTTAGAGTGTTGCACATAGATGGGAAAGTGACACTGGAAGGCCCGAAAATCCAAAAGTTGGATGCTTTAATCTGAAGCCTTTTTTCCATCATCCTTATGGCAGTGTTCTCTATAAATATTATTCATGGAAAACTGCTTAGTGCAGTGTTCTTCCATTAGTTTCAATTCATCAATATGTGTGCTTCCTTTTCATCTGGGACCAAAGCATTCTGTGTCATTCACAATGTAATATTCCACACTTAACACAAATCTTCACTAAGCTCCAAGAAACCAACATTGTAAAGTAAATTCTTCTAAAAAAACCCCAAAACTTAAAGGGCAACAGCATAAATATTAACATAGATAAATATGATCTCGTAACTTCACAGAGGCTGTGCCACAGTACATGAGATTTTTAAGATTTCACAAGAGTACTGTACCAGTAAAGGGATATAATTTTCAATTATTTTGTTAGTTTGTGTTACACACTTGACAGTGACTGAAAACATAGGAAAAAAGCCACACTGCTGACATGCTGAATTGACCACATAGTTATCAAAAAATAAAGCTTTTCTCAAGCATACCAGCTACCTCCAATTTTCCATTGTTGACAGCAACGTTGCCATGCAGTCAGAGGGGAGGGGTGAGCTACAATGTGGTGACTTCAGTGGTTCCTTTCTGACACTTCTGTGTTCCAAATTTCCCAAACATACAGACCAAACAATATTCTGTGTTATTTTTGCTTTTCTCCAGGCATGTTCCATACCCCTTTACCCAAAGTATAACTAAGTTTCCTCTTAAAAAAAAAAAAAATTAAATGTAGCATTCCCCTTGGCTTTTTGTTTTGCCTTTACATAGTTTTAAGTCTAGACATATTCTATTAATGTCTTTTTGCTTGAGGCCATGTTATGATGCTCCAGTTCAATAATGCTTTACGTCAAGAGTGAAATTTTGACACCTTTCTGAAGTTTTTGCAGCTTACTCTCAAGACAACAGGTTTTAACTCTTCATTTTTCAAAGAAATCAAGGGGGCAATACAAATATACAGTTGTCTTAGGGCAATGGGTCTGGATAAACCTTTCTGAATCAGTTCAGAGGTCCAGATCTTTGCAATCCTGACCCATCAAAATAATTCACACACAATATTTTTGTGGCATTTACAGAAAAGAGTACAAATGTGAGGAACCACAGTCTATGGCAGGTTATTTAAATAAATCTGGGGTAATTCCAGGCAGTTATTAATTTGGCAATTAAATCCTTTAGGGACCACTGTAACTTTCAAACAATGAAATGATGAAATTCTCATCTCAGTATGGAAAAATCTCAATTCACACACATTTCAGACAACACAGAATCTCATATTTCCATATTTGCTGCAGATAATAAAGGTTCTGAACATTATTAACTGTTAAATCCTGTCATTGCAGGATCATCTTATTACGGTGGAGAACTGTTACCACCCACTGCATCAGTCTGCAACATTTCCAGAAGACAGATTTTGCACCCTGAGTCAGTTCAGATGTGTCTGGGCTCAAAGTTACCTCATACACAATAAAAGGCATAACTATAATAGAAATGTTGCCCAAGTCGAATTTCCAAATTTTACTCGGCTCTGGGGGATAGCGAATTTTACATTTACATGTGTCCTGACTGTAAACTTTCTGCACCCACCAGTTTTTGTTAGCTATGTTTGGATTTTTTTAGAATGTTGCTCATTTCACTTTCTATTACATTCCAGACAATATGCAGTTTTCATGATTTTGTCTGACAGCTTTGATCTCGATATCTGGACCACTAGGTTAGCAGAAATCTTAAGCCCATAGTTTGCATATGTAAATTATTATAAATTTTTACATCTTATTTTACTAATTTTTACATTACTGATTTTTACTTTTGTCTAAAGGTGAGGTTTGTCCTGAATATTGCATATATTCAACTGCTTAAAAGACAATTGATTTGAATATCTGTATTGTGTCACTTAAATTTCTAACTGATCTTTGGAATCCAATTCCTTAGGCCATGCAATCAATCCCGTAATTTTGTTCTTGCTGCTATAGAATTATTTGAGTAGGTTGCTTACATGTCAAGAGCAATGCTTCAGATTTTACCTCAGGTTTCTTTAAGCATCCATGCTGAGAAGAATAATACTACATGGAGTCAAATAGGTTTATTTCTGCTTTTACAAATTCGTATTCTGAAACTCAGCGTGAGAGCTAAAATGTGTTCTGTGTCAGGGTGGGAAAGTGGCCAAATAATATTTCAGGGTCATTAAAATTCAACAAAACTTTCCTTTTTCACACAGTGAAGTTCAATGTCAGGTGCATATTCACGCACCAGGTACACTGTCAACTCTGCAGAGGAGCAGCAAGGCTCAGAAGGCTCTGGCTGCAGCAGAACTGTCACCAGCATTATTTTGGGCAGATACTGGCAAAAGCAGTACCGCACAGCCAGCCCCATGCTGAGCAGGACGTGGGGAAGCCTGCCAGATCTGTTCATAAAACAAATGGGAATAGTATTTTAGTGGAATGACGGAGGTAGAAAAAGATAAATACTTCTCAGAAATGAAAAATTAGAAGGAACTCTTGTAAAAGTCTAAAATACTCTAAGTTAAGTTCAAAGATGAAAAGGTGAAACTGGAAGTGGAAATAAACTGAAAAGAGAGCTATCAGCTTTTTCCACACAAATGGCAGGGATCGTATGACACAGCACTGAAGACATATGGGTGTAATAAGGAAACATGATGTAACTGGGGATAACTGAAAGTTGACCATATTAGGAAACTAACTGGATTATATAAATACTCCAGAGCCATTAAGTTTATAGAAAAGATAGTTTATATAATGGGAAATATTTATAGACTTAGACCTCCTGGTTATGTAGAAAGAACCAGATGGAAAGTATTGCAAATGTCAGCTATACCTAGCTCTTACACAAAGCAGTGTAAAATTTTGTATCAGTCCAAAATATCTCAAAATCAAAATTATTTCAGTTCAAAGTACAAAAGGATTGTTTCAAAGAATGCTAAGAAAATGTGCCCTGATAGTATAATATTTTTTTTAGCACAAAATTTTAATTCTGTTTTTCATTTTATATTTTTATCTGGCAGTTTGTTTTATTTTCTCTGAAAAGTGTAAGATTTTAATGATAATATATTTCCTTACTTCCTACTGAAAAGTGCCTGGACTAACTGTCTTAATTTCATAAACACATATAGCCATAGAATCGCAGAAAGAAGGAAGAAATCCTTAGGGTCTGTAGAATTATCCTTTGAACTTCTGTCCATTGAGAATTAAGTTCTTATTCCTTAGGGGCTGAATGCAAGGATTCAGGGGTGAGATAGGGTGAAGTAGGTTAATTACTGCAGCTTTACATGTATGTCTGGGTTTACTAGACTGTGGCTTTGCTATTCGAAGCAGATCTGCTTCATCAAGATAACACCCTCAATAAATGCATGGAAGTGTTTAAAAAATATGTAGATGTGGTGCTTAGTGCCATGGTTTAGTGGTGAACTTTGCAGTGTTAAGTTAATGGCTGGATTCAATGATCTTAGACTTCTTTCCCAGCTTAAATGATTCTTTGACTTTATGACCCAGTGTGGCTCAGATGTCTGTCCAAAGTCTTAATGAAATCTAAACCCTCAAATGAAAGGAAAATATAACTTGACCATGATTCAGCAATTGTTCAGGTGTCTACAGAACTCCCATGAGTAACTCACCTGTCACATAAGCCTTAACCCAGGGCAGGTTTCCTATCCAGCAAGCATGCACTTACATGTGTAAGTCTCACTAAAGTCGGTAGATATTGACCTCCCTGTTGTGATTACCAAGAAATTCTTAGAAATCCACTAATGAGCTTTGTTAACTGTGTATTAGTGTTAACATTTCAACATGTTTTAAAGTAAGTGAGTTTAGTGGCAGAGAGACAAGAAACAAAACCTTGCACCGCTATCATCTCTAGACTGATATAGTACTGGTACCCTGCCATTGTGGCTGTTATTTACTGATACATGTATAAAAAATAGTCAGTTTCAACTCCATTCCTGGAGGATTTACAGCAAAAATATTTAAAAGTTCTTCTTACTCTTTTCAAAAGAAGCAGCACATAGGACAAAATCAGACTCTAGTGTTACAGTGATATTTTCCAATTCATGGCCCTAATGATTTTACCTCTAAACCTAGAAATAAACTCCATAAATTTGTAAATGTTGGAGATATTCTATTATCTAAGAAGAAAAGTTGAAAGCAGTATTTTCAGAGAAAACCATGCAAAAGAATTAATTATCCAGCTTTTAGTAATTTCGATAATCTTATTTAATATTGACACAAAAGCTTATGATCAAAGGAGATACAGAGCTTCTTCTTCCTTAGTCTAGAACATCTGCTGCAATTCTGATGCTGGGGGGGTTTTCAGCAAGTATAACTGGTGGTATGTCCAGTCCTGACAATTGAAAGAAACTAGATGGGCTTCCAAAGCAGCACCATTGTCACTGAAAACTTTCTGAGTTCTATATGCTTTAGAAAAATATAAGATGGAAGAGACAAGTTATTCAGGACTTAGGATGACTGGCAAATATGGAAAATAATGCCATATATTGACATCAGTCATAAGTTTCCTGAAATATCCTAGCACAGAGAAACTGCCTAGGATAAGGGGTAGAAACAGCGTCTCAAGAATATTTTCTTCAGAATAATATTTAAACAAACTCACTGCATAAAACTAAAAAGGAACCATTTCTTATAAATAAAGCTAGTAGCTTTGCTTTTTATGTTTTAGAATTCCTGTGCTAGAATTTAAAATATAAGGAGTTTGCTGAGAGGAAATTTAGAGAAAACCCTTCAAAAGGCATCTCTGTGAAAGGAATTGCATACTTTTTTATTCTTGTTTATAAAGACTATTACAATTAGTTCAGATTGGGGTGGAAATGAAGGAATGAATTTAGGAGGGGGGCTTTGCAATTAATTTCCCTCTGATATAACTATAGCGGCAAGATATAATCAATCTCAATCACATTTGAGATTGCGTCACCACAGGGCATTAAAGTAGGCCAGCATATGGTTAACATTTGTCTGCATTAATAAAATATCCACAAAACCTTCCAAAATTTCATGGACCGTCAGTCACATCAAACTTAGCTAAAGCTTTCATGACAAATTTATAATGTGGGACAAATGAGTTGTAAATTGTACATGTTTTGAGTAGTCTTGTAAAAATGAGAAACAGAAATGAAAGTTTCAGTGATTGCAGGCCAAATTCTGAGCAGACTCCTGAGAACCAAATGGGCAAATTCCATCCAAGAAGGCCTTTGGTGACGTTAGTTGAAAGGATGATATTATATTAGAGATAGCTGTGAGTGTTGAAGGTTATAACCAAAGAAAAGATAAGGTGAAGAAATCCTAGTGTCCTAGGAGGAAATTAGTCATTGGATCTAAGTATATTAGAAAACATTCAATTCAAACCTCTCAAGTGCAATTCAGAACATGAAATTCGAACCTCTCAGACAATGACAGTCTTGCTATGAGCATCTGGCTTTAAAGTTAAGAGAATGTGGCCTTCCTGTCAAAATCTTATTTACACCCACAGCCATCCTGTCATTCTTAGGGGCTTTTGAGACATTTTAAAAGTAATGGAATTAGCATGATCCAAAGAAAATAATCTCCACCCTTTCTTCATAACAAGTACAGATAATTTTTCTGTGCATCTGTGCTATATTTGTTAACATCTCTGCTCTTAGCAAAAAAACCTTCAACAGTTCTACCCACAGTATCTTTAACCTGAAAAATGTAAAGAGCACATTCAAGGGGTTTCCTGCTGTCAGATACAGTGTTACTTTGCATGAAAGGATCCACACAATAGCACCTGAAAATAAGATGTCACACAAACCAAATGTAACAGCCAGGCACCTCAGGGCAAGAGGAGCCCTCAGTTCTCAAAGTAGCTCTTACTCATAAATTACCATTGCCAAATGTCTGCACGCTCCTCGGGCTTCTGGCTGTTGTCAGTAGAAGTGTGGATAACTCAGGGATAAATTCAGTATTGTTTGGCTCAATACTTTGAAGCATTTGATTCCAAAGTATTAAAACATATCTCCCAAGGCTGAAATAGCTACATCAATTCAAATAAGATTTACAGTGTAGGTCAACTGGAGCTGGAACGTGTCAAAATCAGATGCCAAGATTAGTTCATTTTGAGAATAAAAAAGCTGTTACATTCCTTCAACCAAATCTTTCCACAAAAAGTGTCAGCCCTCACTCACAAAATGAAAAAAGGATGAACCAAAAGAAAATCCACACAAGAAAATGAAATGCATTTTAGGGACAGGCAGCAAAGAGAAGACATAATTAAAAAAATACTACTGAGGGCTCATCTGAGGATTTGTAAAGAAGAAATGTATTTCACCTGAAGACTTTTCTTTATAGTTTGAATGACAAAATTTTGGATTAAAATACATCAATGACGCCAGGATCTGAGAAAGAAATTGAAGAGATGTTAATATATTTAAGCAACTGTTGCATCTCACATCAAAACTGGATTTTTCTATTTTATTTTTTTCTTTTATGTTTTCTCAGTGCAATTGATTGGATATATTGTATACACAGAATACAAGCACGAGATGGAAAAGAAACAACTTGATTTTCTTCTTTTGTATTCTCTGTTTCATTTACTATTATTAATAGTATAAATAATAGGCTAAAAGTATACTTGTGAGGCTAGCAGAAACCACTTCAGATTTCTCTGGACATTTTCTCTGGTAAAATGTCCAATCTTCAGGACTTTATTTTATACAACATTGAATATGAAAATGTTGTGAGAGGATGGAAGAAAGAAGGAATTACAGTGAAAGAGCAATAACTGTATGTTGTTGGGGGGGGTTTAAATGGGTTTTAGAAAAACAACCTTTATTTAAACAAATGTCAGTAGAGGCAGAATGCCATTGTGGCGTTGAGGAAAACAGGATTAAAACCAATAAACTTCTCACAGGGTTTGGTTCAGCATGTGTTTTCATTCTTGCCAACCAAACTCAAATAAGGGGACTTGATAAGGAAGCATTTGTGGCATATTTTTTTTACACGACAATATTTTAAAATAATAAGTGTGAAGTGCATTAGGCATGTTAGTATGGAGTTTTCTGCCAAACATAGCTGCACTGGAGGGAAAACAAACAAACAAAAGAGTGTCGACAAGTATTCAGAGACAGTGTTAGCAGCTAGAAAGGGGTTTTTGTCCATAAACATTGGTGTAAGCAAGTGAATGCCATTCTTTTACTTATACTTGTTACAACCAGAATAATATCCCAAGAGGTACAGGGGGGAACAAAATTTGCAAAAAATTATGGTATGTCCTAGCAAATGTTTCATGTGCATGAGTACATGGGGGAGGAGATTTCCAACACAACAGCAAAACGAGAAAATATCTTCTCAAACTAGAGTACCCATCCTAGCCTGAAATTAATCTTGCTCTGTGCTCAGATGACTGAAGAGAAAATAAGTGGTGTTCTTAGTCAAAGACTACAAAGGCGAAGAGAGCAGTCAGTCCTCACCAGCCTATGTTTGCTGGTGGAGCTGTTTAATTTCTTCATGGTGTTCTACAGGCTTTTATAATTTGGCTTCTCAATTTTTCTGCAGCTCTTATTTGCATGATGCATAAGGAAATATATGTTTTATATTCTCTAGTTCTTGCCCCACTTCCCCTGCTTTTCAAGTCCAGCTTTCCTTTTAATTTTTTTTCCTATTTATTAAATATTCATTTTCCTGGAAGTCCAAACTCAATAAGAATTGAGTGTAGCATTTGCTGTAGCATTTTCTATATTTATTCAGAGTTTGGATGCAACAGGTAACTTTAAATAGGTAGAGTGCAAATGTGACACACCTTTAGTAAGTACAGCTGCAATGAAAAACTGGCAACACTCTTTCCATGACGGGCACCCAAAAATCTCCAGAGATATCTTAATAGGGACATGAAGAGGGACACAAAAGGTCCAGCCCAGTAAACTGTCTCTTACCACATCCTGTAAAAGGACACCCAGAGATTACTGGGGCAGAAGAGGCAGGACTGGTGCTATTTCCCTTATGCCTTATGTTCTTTGTCATGTGTGGATATTTATACAGAAACTAAACAGCCTAAGACACTATACTTTTCACTTTAGCTCCCTGCATCAGGTCTGACATGCAAAGCTTGTAAGTTAAGAAAAGATACTCCCATCTCATCCTTTCTGCATCAATCCTAGTTAAATTCCTGTCTCTTGTCTTCAGTGATTACTGAGCCTGTGTTTCTGCATTCAGAATAATTATAAACTTTCTTACACACTAAGTGTTAGTTTTCTTTAGCTGAAGCAGTTCAGAGCAGTCATTGCTTCCCAATGGAATTGCTGCTTCGAAAGAATATGCCAAATTAAAGATAAATGTCGACTGCAGTTTTCTATGTTTGTGCTGTCTAATAAATAACTCAGTGGTTACGCACCTGCCCTGTCAAAAATTGTACATTGGAACTCCCTAAGGAAAAATCTTCCTGAATATTTCAGCATCTTGATGTACAACTACCCTTATCTGTCCCACACTATTCCTCTACTGAATAACCCAAGGGATGCTACAGTCTGCCGTGCTGGCGGTGTGACTACTCTGAAATGTGCACTGCTGGGCTGAGAAATGTGTCAGCAGAAGCACTCTGGAAGGATAGCCCCGTGCTAAATGATTCATTATGATAGAGTCAGTTAGTTGGTGTGAGCTTCTAAAATAGAATTGCTACAAAACCCTGCTCCCAGCAGGTTGGAAAGTGAATGCCACATCATCCTTTGAAAAAACAAAGGAACGCTGTCCTGATGCCCACACAAATGCAATCTAGTCCACTCTAGGTGAGTTTCCTCTTCAAAGTCTGAAACATTTTAAGACAAATAAGAGTGCTTGGATTTGTTTGGATTTGTTTGGGTTTTTCCCCTTTTTCAGGCTCCAAGCAAATTCATTCTATGACTTTATCTCATTCCCTGCTTTCTATCCTGTGTAGCAAGTTGTCACCCAGATATGGACAAGCAAATAGACCTTTGATTCTTGTTCCTTAGTGCATTGTCCACAGCTGAAAATTAGAACTGAGCTGGTTTTACCTCTAAATGAACACTGTTGGGTTCTGGAAGCTTCACAGACTGGGTGTTTCAGTGGAAGTCAGGCTTTATAGACTGCACTACTGATTCACTAAGACCTTGTAATCTGTTCTAGTTTTCAGTACTGAATTCAAAGAAATATCTCTGCAGCAAAAGCCAAGAGAAGGAGATACAGAATTCCAAGCTTACTGCACAGATTATTTATATCAGAGATCTCTTCTTTCTCCAGAGCTCTTATATCTGGCAAAAAGAAAAATCAATTTACTCCAAATAATCAAAAAAAAATATATATACTTCTTTTCATTTAAACCAATCCATCTAAGTCAAATGCCTTGTAATCACTACTCCTCCTTTTTTTTCCTATTTCTAAAGACATCTTAGCCAAGAATCTGAAGCACAAAAAAACTATTTGGTGTGTTGCCATCAAACATATGCCCATGGCAAGCATATATTTGATTGCAAAATTAAAAAACAAAGAAGTCTGGAGAACGAAAATGTTAAGGTTCAGCCAAGTTGTCTGAACACAACTGATACAACAATAGGTGAAAACTGGTGACAGCCTCATCTGTGGAGACTGATGGCTAAATGACCTAGAACTGAGATTCGTGATCAGGTAACAGAGGATTCAAATGTTATCAACACATGCCCCTTCTTAGCTGGTGGCAATTGTTAATATGTGCAATTTAACAGGGAATGAATGTTGAGTTACCTTTTCATATTTGCTATCACTCTTACTGTTCAAATGTGGAGTTACAGGCACTCCAATGTCACCCACATGCTCTGCAAAGCTTCTGGTCTTTGATTCTTCAGCTACACCCTGATTTCTTGAGCAGTGTTCAAATAACAAATAGAAAAAGATTAGCATAATTTAAGGTAATGAATATGGGGAAAAAACAGTTTTGATGCTGTTGAAGTTGGAGGGGCTTTTGCCCACGGGGAATGTGTTAGGTAAAAAAAAAGATAAATAAAGCTCAAAAGTGTGTCCCATCAGTATTCTGCATCTGTGGGAGATGTGTGCAGTGTGACAGCCAACAGTAATGGAATGTGATCACTGACGTGCCACGGGAATAATGAATTCTGTCACTTCCCTTGTTGTGCAAGTGCCACAGCTCATTTCTATTCTCTCTGCATTCAGGGGGTATATACCCCGAATCAGCACACAATAAGAAAAAAAAAGAATTTGTGCCTCATGTGGCCAGACCAGAGGTTATGTTTGCATCCTGAAAACTCAATTACACAAACAAATTCCATCTATTAAAGATATCTTTGTGCTTATGCACTGATAAAAAGTGTTATTTGGAGGTCAGTTAATATACTCCTGAAATTTTGCAGTTTTTCCTAAAAATAGCATTCAATTTTCATTCATGCTTGATGGAAAAGTTATGTCAAAATATTTCTCAAGATACTTTATATAATTATTGACATATAAAATAGATGCATAGATATATTTGGACAGAAATATGTCTGTAATCTACTGTATTTCGGAAGGAATATATTTAATGAATCGAACTCATAACCCAACATTATGACCTATTTATTTAACATCAAATATATGCTACGAAAAGCATAATCCAGCTGGATTTCAAGTACAAGTAATATACTTTTCTAGAGAGCCACAAGAGGGAGTAAAGAGTTATGTTAAGAAAATTAAAGTTTGTAAAAATGCAAACCCTGTATGTGCATGTATCCAGCATGCAGTGAGCAGCAAAGGTACCACAGACAGAAGTGGAAGATGACTTCAGAAACTGTCAGTGCTACCTGGTTGAGAACATCTCTCACTGCTCTAAGGGGACTTGCAACACCGAGACATATTAATTATTCAGTTGACTTTTCCTCTCTATTCTATTTTTATATAGTCAGAGAACCAGCCTAACTCAAGTTTTTTACTCAAGTATAGCAATAGCTTTTAAACACATCTTTTTGTCTGTCTGTGTAAGGTCACATTTTGCCTGCATGTCACATGGAAAAGTTTTTGGTTTGTTTGCACTGAAGCATCATCATAAGGCAACCTATGTAAAAACTGTTTGTACTGAAAACCTGCATTTTTCTATAGGTATTGGAATGGTCTGTGGCTTCTGGTGTGCGGTCATGAAAAGCTGTTGTCTGGCACTGCTGCTCTGAACTCCCACCATGCCTTCACCTGATGCTGTCCTGATCTCAGCCAGGGATGGGCAATATAGATTTACTTTCCAATGCAGATCCACTTTGGTCGAAATTTACCTTTAATATAAGATACGAATAAAAAGGTAACTGATAAAGTGAAATGTGTATGAAGTGTCTTTTAGATAATTATTCTCCATTTCAAATTTATTCCCTCTATATTTATTATTGGATATGTAGTATAAATATGATTGAAGATTGTTTCAGTCTTGGTGCAGTCCTGAATGCAATTCCTCTTTTCTGTACATTTGCTTTTGCATTAAAAGAGCTGTTCTGTCTTTGTTCACAACCACATCTGAAATAAGTTTTACCATGATAGTTAGGAAAATAGGCTAAACTGTTTCCCTGGTGGAACTGCTAAATCTCTATGGATGAAACAGCTGTTCTCAGAGCAATTGTTACTCCTGGATCAGCACCTCTCAAGTCCTGATGACATTTCTGCAGGCTATGTAATATTTTTTTCTGCTGACTCTGTCTGGGAGCCCAGCTGTGAACGCATGAGAGAAAGCAATGCTATTGTGTTTCCACTTCCTCCTCATCAACAAGCAAGAGCTGTGTCAGACCCCACTGGTATGTTGCAGTCTGGGAAGGAAATCAAATTTTCAGCACCAAGGTTTCCTAAGGTGATTATGCAAAGCTTGGCTAAGACTACTCGGGAAATGGGAAAAAAAAATGTATCACTGTGTAGAAGCAGCAGATGATTATCATTAATTGAATGCATGTATTTGGCAACAAGGAAAGATAGTACATACTGTGCTCTGACATACCAGATGGCTTCCCAGAGAGACTCCTCTGAACATACTAATACGCTGGGAACACCAGACTAAGCAAACTCAGAAACATTTTCTTGATTTATTGAAAGCTAAATATCCTCATATCAAATTTCTCAGCTCTCTAAACCTATCTTAAGTCCTAAAATGCCTAAAAACCTGTTAAGTCCTAAAATGCCTTTTTAGCATGTGTGTTTCCTAAAGGTGTCCTATCCTTGCACCCTGAAGCATTCAGGCTACCTGCAAGAGTGGTAGTGAGAAGGGGCTGGAAATCAGCCCAGAAAAGAAGCAGGTAGATTGCACCAGTGAGTGTGTTTAAACTGTGGCCAATTCAGTACAAAGAGTGTCACCTAAACAACGGTTTATTAGGCACACTGGGGATTTTTCTAAGATGAGTAACATGGACCTATCTTGGCAAAAAAGTGACAAGGATTAGTTTTCTCCAACACAAAATGTCTTTCTTTGGGCAGTATTAACAGGTCACAGGGTGACAAGGTAGTTTACAGAGACACTTGAGTGCTGGAAGAGGTGGCAAAGACCTGTCATTTCTCCTCAGCATGCAGAGCTCAAGTGAGAAAATTGGTGACTGCTGGGATGGCGTCTGTTTTTCTCTCTGTCCTGCAAAGATGATCTTGGTTTACAGCTTAGGACCATTGCACTGCAGCCAAATCTCGTGTCCATCATCTGAGATTAAAAAGGAATCAGATTTGTGTGTCACAGACTGGAAACACTCTTAGTCAGTGGATAAACCTGAAGATGCTGTTGTGAGAGTTAATGAACTCTCTTGGAGAAGCTCTTGAAACACTTAGCAGAATGCCTCTCAAGAGAGACATAAGTTGGTACAAGCCTATCTTGATAAAGCCTGAGGGTAGACTGTCTCTTTTACATTTTGTTTCTCACCTATAAAATGCATAATATTTTTCTTTGTCCTAATTGCTTTAATTAGTAGAGAGGAAATAATCTGAAGTGACAAACTGCATGTTTAACGCTCCCAAGCTTGGCCATTCCTGCTGTTCCTCAGACACCTACATCTACATGTCAATGCTAAAGTTTTGGGCCTTACCCCTCTATGGATATCCGTCCATTTACAGACAACAGGCTGGCTTTCAAAGTCCATTTCCTATTCTTTGTGCCTTAATTCTAAAGTACTTAAAATTGTTTATGGAAGAGAGGACTGCCCAGAGAAAAGTTCGGAAGAAGTTTTACCTTAGCTGTCTAAAAGTTCACTTCTCATGTGTGCTAGATTTAAAAGAAATATCCCCACATGTAATTTTGCGTCATTCTCTCTATTTGACCACAGGAGATCTATAGGCTTCAGAGCTTCAGCTCTATTATTACATAAGAAATATTTTGGAAAGATAGGATGTCCCACTCTAAATCCAAGATCAATAGACTTATAAAATCATAGGATAATGAAATTATTTAATTGGAAGGGACCTTTTAAAAGCCCTCTAGTCCAACCTCTCTGCCATGGGCGGGGCCATCTTCAACTAGGTCAGGTTGCTCAGAGCCTCATGCAATCTGACCATGAATGTTTCCAGGGATGGGGCATCCACAGCTTCTCTGGGCAACTTGTTCCAGTGTTTTATCACCCACATTGTAAAAAACTTCTTTGATCTGATCTAACCCTTTCTGTCTTTCAATTTAAGCCATTCCCCCTTGTCCAATCACCACATGGCCTTGTAAAAAGTCCCTCTCCAGCTTTCCTACAGGTAGTGGAAGATGCTTTAAGGTCTTCCTGGAGCCTTCTCTTGTCCAGCCTGTACAATCTCCAATTCTCTCAGCCTTTCCTCATAGGAGAAGTGCTCTGATCATCTTTGTGGCCCTCCTCTGGACTGTCTCCAGCAGGTCAATATCCTTCCTGTACTGAGGTCCCCAGAGCTGGACAGAGTACTCCAGGTGAGGTCTCCTGAGAGAGGAGCAGCAAAGGTCATCTTCTTATAGATTGAGGAAGAAAGGATTTTTTTTTTCATATAATCTATTAGAAAAAAATGACTTTAAAGAACTCATGAAGATCATAGTCCTATGGTTTGCCATGTAGGCAATCAGGTTGAACTAAGTAGAAATTTTGCATGTTGCACTATTTTTGCAGACAATCTACTTACATGTTTCCTGTTGTGTGATCGGAAATAACAACTAGGAAAAATTGAATGCATATATTCAATAAATTAAGTTCCAAGATAAGCACTGTAAAAGAGTTCTTTTTTGTTTTGTTGTATTGGTTTTCCTGTTGAAATTTGCTAGTACTCTAAGTGGAAATGACTGAAATAATTTTGATTTAGTTTTTCACTCAATCAGTGCCCGCAGATTTAAATATAGTGCTTGGAGCACTGTCTTTTAAAAGACACCCTATTTATTTGTAGTTCTGTCCTGTATATATGATACAAAATCACAAAATTCTGGGATTTGTCACAAACTTTTGCTCTCCTTTAATAGTGTTTAAAATGGAGGGAGAGATAGGAGTGCAAAAGGAATTTCAGGAAATTTCCTAGGTAAGAGTTTCTAAGAGACACAAAAAGGGCCGAATATGCCCAGGACCAGCTAGTCCCTAGTTTATTTTGCATGGAGGACGTGTTAGGACATAAAGAGTGTTATGAATTCTGGTGTGCTTTGCACAAGTGCCAGGGATTACATAGAAGTGTACTGCGTTAGGGCCAACAAGGCCTTTGCTGTTATAAGACCAAGAGGTTGCAACAGTAAAGAGAAGAATGATTTGAGTACTTTTAGAAATACGGCTAGGCCGACATGATTAATACCAAATACTACTTGCAAACATTTCCACTGGGGACTTTGAGTCTCTGTGAGAAAAAAAAAAATATGTATGGTCTCATCCAAAAGCAAAATTATTTTTCATTGAAGCTGAAATGACAAAAACACTGTCAGGTACACAGGAGAAGGGAACAAATCTCAAAACCTCATAAGCTAAGAAAAAATCTAGTTGCCAAATTTTACTCAGCCTCTATCTTCAGCTTCTGTAGGATGTGAAAGATCTTTTTATCACTCATGTTTGATGAGTATACTCACTTCTGACTTTAATTTTAAGCCAGCCTTATGAAGCAAAATAGCCCCAAATTTTTACCTTGCCTGCTTACTTCTGTGTGGTATGATGTAGAACTACTACATCAAAGTACTTAAAACTCTGCCAAGATAGTTACAACCCAATGTTACAGGGAATTAACTGTATTGATTAGGGAATTATTTTTCTCAGTAAATAGCACAGGAAACAACTCTATAAACTGCCAGTAGTGCTCAGTGTTTATTGAAACGTTACCAGTGTAATCCCTCTGAATCAGCAGCTGTGACCATGCCCAAATGGTGAGGGGAAAAGTAGTGATAATCTACTACTGTGAAGGACTGCTCATCTCTTAATCTTTAGATTTCAAACATGCTTCATCATAATTTGCCATAAATATGCATATTGCTCCCTGCCACTGGCTTCTGGCCACAAGGTTTAATCCTGTTCACCTCACATTGTAGGGAGAAGCAGGCAATAGCAAAATCTGCTATATGCACAATACATTTATTTCCTTGCAGCATAAGCTTTGCCAAATTTAAAGGATGCTGGAGAAATGCTTGTGCTATGCAAGTGCAAAAGATGATCAACTGATATTTGTCCACAAAACTTCTTCAGGAGGTACCCAGTTTAAGCAGGGCTTGTCCAGCTTCTACCACAAAAATTGATTGCCTTTGCACAGAAAAAAGTTTTAACTCAGCTGGCCTCTACTACAGATTCCTCTTGCTCTTAAAGTTACTTAATAGCTCTCATGTAAATAAATAATGTTTTCTGAGAAAAGTAGTCACAGTACTAGCGGGGAAAAAATATTGTTCAGTAAATCCTCCACCTTAATTAAGAATCTGTGTGATAATGGTGACAAACAGACTTTTTTGGTGGAGGTAAAACAGTGGTGTCTATATAAAGTGTTGTGAAAAAAAAAAAAGGTAAAGTACTTTTTGCCGTTAATAATTGATGCAATTACTTGTCAGAATCTCATGTTCTCTTTAACCATTTCTAAAAAAATAAGAGGTTATATTTTGAGCTAATTTCTTCACAGTACATAAGAGTGTAATATCTGAAATGCACTATTTTACAGGGACTGTGTGAAGTTACCTGAGGAGAAAGGCACAGTTTTCTTGACAGAATCACATTCCAAAGTGCATTCATAAAGCGGAATCAAGCGTTCTGCTAAACAAGCAGACAAAAAAAGAAAAAAAAAAGAAAAAGAAAAAAATACTCGGTATCGTGCGGGGCCACGAGATGGCGCTAAAAACCCGCCGATAGCGCCAGGCGCGCGGCAAGCGGTGTGACGTCATCTGCCGAAGCGCTGACGTCAGCATGACACATTCCTCTCTCACACCGATGATCTCGTTTACCGTTTTCTTATCTTTCCCTTTTTCCTGACTCATATTAATTAAGTTCAGCAGTTTTGAACTAGTCAAACTTCAATAAATTCTTTGCCGATATGTTTTGGCGTGGATTATTAGTAAAGTAAATTTGTGATACACGCTAGGCTAAAGCACCAAGCTAAATACAAACTAGAAGGAAAATGCTTATAACTAAAAAGCACTTCTTGAAAGTAGTAGTTTCTTCCACCCTGACTAATAAAGAAGAAATTATTTTTGACTAAAAATAACTATGAATCTCTACATATTTTTGCTTGCTGAACCTTCTGATACAGTTTGGTATGATCACTCCTCAAGGACCACCCTGGTTCTGCCTCTTATAGAAATGTTCAGTCATTTTGGAGGATAATTTGAAAGGAAAAATTCATATGGTAGCAAAGAACAATGGGGAAGCTCCTTCCAGAGTCAGTGATCAGCAATTAAGCAGATAACCCAAGCAAGTGCTTTATGCCAAGTGTGTGAGAACACTCTCACAGTGGATCACAATGTGGAGGCCACACTTCCTTCCCTATGGCCCAGCAGAAAGTGCCAAGAACAGAAAAAGGTTCAAGATAAATTAAGCAAAATTGCTTCCCAAGGTGAGACAGATTTGCCACACTGACAACATCCCATACGCCTGCACGTCCTGATCTGGTGCTTATGGATAGACTCAGACAGACAGGAAGAGAAGCAAGTACTCCTCCACTGCAGCTGTGTTTGGCTTTGACATCAGGCAAAGTAACTATGAGAGACTTAAAAGCAGAGACACTTATTTTTCCTCTTAGAAGTAGTATGAACTCATTTTAATGCTCAAATGTTATTGCTGCTATTTTTCTAAAGAAAGATCCGATTCATCTCAAAAAGGGTAGGTCTCCCTATCAAAAGAATCCAATGAGAATTCTGATTCTTGCTCCGGGAATTAAGATGTATTTTATTGAACATATAAAATGACAACATAATGACAATTCCAGCTTTCTAATTCCCCAGTAGAAAAGAGGCAGATTAACTGTCTCCAGAACTGACTGATTTTTTTAATATATATTTCCCCCCACCTCTCTCCCAGGAGACCAAGTTGATTGTTCAGCTTGTCCTGTTGACTGAAAGAGAATCCCCTCTGATTTTTATTCCTGGAGAAAGCTCAGAGGAGCAGCTACCTGACTGCTGAAGCACTTTGCCAAGTGGCTGGCATTTAGCTTCCAAACCAGTTACAATCAGCAGCTTCAAATCTCATAAGCATCTCCTGGGTTAGCAGCAGAAAGCAACGCAGCCACAACCAAGTAGAAATTTCAAGAATTCTGTGCAAAAAAGACTTTTCAAAACATCTTTTCCAGCTGTTTGGAAACAGGAGATGTAAATAGGGAGTGGTTTACTCCAATCTTTTTGAAAATGCATTTGGCAGGTCTGTTGTTTCCTTTATACCTTTTTAATAGGCTGATACTAAATTACGTCAAAGAGGTTGCATTTAGTGCTGCAACCAGTTCAGAATTCAGGGGGATCTCAGGCTTTACCTTGGTGTCAGGAATAGAGAGACAGAAAGCTCAGAATTTTGCCCCTCTCTCCCCATCCACAGATCTGTGCTCCAATCTCTTGCCTGGTTTTCCCCTGCATTGCTGCTTATCTTAGACATCTTTCTTCTCTGGAACAACTGCTTCCTCCACTGATATACAAACACTGAAATGTGGAGAGAGAACCAGGAGAGTGTTATGGTGATGTGTGAAAACAAACTACAACAAAAGTGCAGGCAAACAATTGCCATCTACATTTTGACTGCAATACACAAGTAAGGAAACAACCCTTAGCAGAGGTACACGGATTTGAAATGGGAACCTTTGTATTTCCTGATACAAAGGCTTAGCACCATCCAGACCCCTTGTGGGACTGCAGCAGGAGGAGCTGTAGATTCTTTGTCTTGGCTGTTTAATTAATATCTCCCTGCCTCTGGTTTATTTGCACAGCAGCAAAGCTTTAAAAGAAGTGTGTTGCAGCTTTAGCATTTAGTGAAGTCTGAAATCTATTTTCTATTCACCTTGACCTTTGGGTACCACATAGCTATATAAAAATTTTAACCTCCTTCCAAAACAGCTTCCTAAAAAGATTCGTACTGTTATTTTGTGATTCCTGGGTTGAGGGGATGGAAAGGATATGTCTGTATTTTTTCCTGTCCCTTAATCTGTTAATAAAACACTTGGGCACACTCTGTCAATATTGTATTGAGACATTTGGGGACTCACAGCCAGCTGCTTGTTGGCTGGATCAATATCAAAGGCAAATCTGGAGCAAGGCAGACTTTGGAGGGCCAGAGGAGAGTGTAATATAGAAAGAACCAAACACAGAGAAATGAGACCACAGAACTGGAGAGCTGTCTTTCAATTAGTCATGTTGAACTACTTAAACATATTTTTTCCTAACTCTACATACTTTAGTTTTTTCCCTTTCAACAGGATAGTGTAGCCAAATTAAATAGAAATTACCATACTTATTAAATGGCAATTAGGGTTTGTTTGCTGCATTGCATTTCTTCCAAATTAATTTACTATTGCTATATTGGTGAACAGTTAAACCATTTGATATGGTTGAATGTGCACATTAATATAATTTAAAGAGCATAATGATTACCCATTTTATTACTTCTGTATTGTAATGCTGAATTAATTTATGCCAGTTATAGTTGATTATTATGGTTATTAACATCAGTAAGTGCTCTTTAACAATCAGTCGAGATCTAACACTAACTGCCTTGTTAGAGCTAAATTAAATGCTGGAGACACTCTGCTCACTCTGTAACCCTATCCAGTTTCACTGCAGTTTTCTTCCCTTTACCTAGTAACCTCAGAAGCTGGATTAACTGCAGCAATTATGTGCCTCATTAGCAATAAACAATACTAGCTGGCTGCTGGTGGCTATTGTGCCACAGGTGCATGTAGCCATTACAGCTGTCTCAGCAGACAGAGGGGGACACAGCAAAACCTCTTCTCTCCGGAGTGTCTAATCTCCAGGAAATAGAAGGTGTTTTAGCCTGCTAATGACAAGGAATGAGGGACAATGTTGACATGCCCCATAAAGCTGCAGAACAAGGCAAAATGAAAAAAAATATGGCTGCTGCCTCTCTATGACTAACTAAAGAACCATGACTTATACTTTTAAAAATTTCTATATGAACAAACTGCAATGCCCACATTTAATGTAAAATACGTAGAAACTATATTTTCAATGTTCTTGACTTTTACCTATATTAAATGTGAATAAGTCATGCTTCATGTGAATAAGTATTGCCACTTCCAGCTACATAAGATCAATTTAACTGTTGTTTAAATGCAAGTTTATTTTTAACTAGAAAATCAAGGGTGGTGTCAGAAATTTAAATTGCTGAAACTTGCAGCAGTTCCCTTCATTTCAGGAAGGGGTGGATGTGTTCTGGTCCCTTCTCCAAATCTTTGTTTCCTTCATTTTCCTTATTGAATTCCTATCATGAAATAAAAATAAAGCCTGAGAAAATACAGATGAAGGATTTTGCTGTAAGATCCTTTGAATAAGGTGCTGCAGTGAGAGGTTTTGCAGAGACAATTGCAGGGCAAAGACAGTTCAGGTGATCCCACAGGTTCCTGACACCTTGGTAAAGGCAAACCAATACTCTGCTGTCTGTTCAAAACCCTTGAAGCACACAATTCTTTTGCAAATGGAGAAAAAGTCCAGTGCCTGCAAAAAGAGACTGGATTCTTTACTAGTCCAAACTATAAATAAACGTTCATGGCTGGAGCTATTGAATAAGGATATAGCACTTGGAGGAACCCTTGCCATTTGTTTATGAAAGAGACCATTGGAGAAAATATTGTATGTACTGTGTTTCATAGACCCTGACGAATTGGAGTTTCATTTGGGTTTCGTATGTGTTTGAAAGTTCACACAGTGTTTGCATGTCTGATTGGTGCGCTATAAAGGTTTTAACCAGTCTCTTCACATCCGTATCCCAGGTCTCACAGTCCACTTTATCTGTGTCTGTGTCTTTCTCTGTGTGTCTCTGCCTACCTTTAAAGAGGCATACAGACGTGTCCCTGCCAGGAGATGATGATAAGGTGCAAGATGGCACTGGAGGAAGGTGGGCAAAAGGGCACAGAGCAGTGGCAGAGAAAGCAAATTGTAACCACAATATCATTTCAGCTGGATCTCACGTTGAAATGATAGGTACAGGCACTTTCTGAGCCTGGCTCAGTTAAGTAAGCCTGTAAATTCATATACTTCTCTTTTTTTTTTTTTTTTGTAGTTTAAAGAGGAAAAGCTGCAGATATTTGGGGCAAGGAGTGAACACTAGTGCAATGTACTAAGGACAAAAGGGGTTTCTTTGGTGATATTCTCTTTTCCCAGCCTCCCTGTCTAGGATCACACACCCAGAGCTCACCCCTGGGAAGGCTGGAGAATGAGTGCAGATACTCCTTCCCATTTCAGCCTGAAAGCCAATAACTCCATTCACCGATGTATTGCCAGAAAAATAAGAAAAAATTGCACAGAAAGCAGCTGCAGGGAAGCAATCACCGTCTCCAAAGTAGAGCAAGAGAGAGTCTAATCTCATCCCAAATAAAAATTGCTTTATGAACTGCTGTCAAACCCCTATGTAACAGGGGCTACAGCGTAATTGGGTTTGACAAGGGGAGCAGCATATGCCAAAATTAATCAGGATGCCAGGCTGTGTAAAAGAGAATGGCCTAGAAGGTCCAAAGAAATCTTACACTAATTAGAAGCAAGAATATCAATTGATCCCTGTATATAGTGTGGAAGCAATTCCTGTGTGGGATAAGAGACCCCCAGAAACCATGTCTAACCTTGCAAGGAGGAAGATGTGAAAGGATTCACTACTGTTCTTAATAGCAATGGTGTGCAGGGTGCCTCAGCCATTTGGCAGAAATGCTTCAAAAGCTGGAAATATGGTTTGGTAAGAGACAGTAAAATACCAGTTAAACTCTTACAAATAAAAGTGTAGAGCAAAATATTGAGGCCAACAAAAAGAAAATAGAAAACATACCTATTAAATACGGTTTGATAAATTTTTGAGCCAGAAGTAGGAAATTGGATAATGAGAGAAGAAACCAAGGAGGAGGGGAGAAAAGTTATGTGGAAAATACACTGACACCACGTTTTCATGACAGGATGTGGAGTGGGTTTTATATAAGGCGATAAAGATGATCAAGGGGAAAAAATTCCTGTTTTATTAATTTTGTTAGGAAGAAGTCATGGAAGGTTTGAGACTTAAAGTTTGGATGTACCACCTCCTGCCACTACAAGCACAGAGGAACCTTTCAGTCTGTATGCAGCTTCCAGACTTAGACCTGTCAAAACTGGCAGGTCCACAGGCAGTAGGTTTTATGAGTCTCATTTTTGGACATATCTTGGATGCTCAGTAGATCTGCACGTACGTGACAAGCCTCCTGTGTTGCAGACAAGCCTGGACTGTGCAAGGCAGAACAGCTTTGTCCTTGGTGTGTAGGAGAGCTCTTCTTTGTAGACATCACGGTCTTTTGTCTGGGATTTTTGAACCTCTGGTAGTCTGGGCTGCTAGCTATCCTGAAATCTAGCAGTCTACCATCACGACCCAGAAAGCTGGAAAATGTGAAACATTTTTCCTTTTCTTCTGTGAGAGTTTTTCTCACAACTCTGTTAAAATACAGCACTCCTTGCTGGCCTCTGGACATCTGCTCTCAGCTGGAGCAGAAGGGGCACCAGACTGCTACTACAGGGCATTTAACTGAGGAATGTAATTCCCTTTTGGAGAGTGTGCTGGCAGCTGTTGCTTGGTACCCTCCTGACTTGTGTTTTTACATGCATCATATTCACAGACTTTATTCTGCAGTACTAGTTCAGGATTCAAAATATGACTTGGACCCCTCCCAGACATGATGAGATTACTCTGCATTGCCCTTCCTCTGAGAAGATGCCCAGATTACATTTTTAACTGTCTAAACACTACTGAATATCATGTATCTTCCAGTTGTTGTGTGAACTCCAGATGCTTCAATGAAGAGGAACATCTTGACGGTTTATTGCCATTGTGTCTTGTCTTCCTGGTTGCTTTTGGTTTTTTTTTATGTAATCTATTCCTTTAATATGTGGTGAAGAGATATGACTGGGTGGGTCAGATGATCAGATTAATAGCTGATATCAGTCCCCTGAAGCCAGACTGTTTTACCCCCTCCTGTATGTTAGTCTTGTCTCACTCCTTTCTCTTTGTTCTTTGTTTTACAGCAGCGAATGCAGGCTACAGCTGAGATGGGGCTCCCAATATATATTAAGCATAATAGTAATGCATAAAAAAGACTGCCAGTCTTTCAGAAAGTTTGGATCCGTGTTCAGTCAGCCTGACTTCCACCCAAATCCTCATGCCCAATGATTTCAACTCTTCGTTTCTAAGTTATATTTGTTTTTGTTTAGACTCAGAAGCAGAAAGGCCTAGCAGCCTCTAACAGTTCTGTGGCAGGGCACAGTATAGAAATGTTTCCTACTTTGAGATTTAAGTCCTATGCAGCTTTATTTGTGTCCCCACTTTAATCCAAGGATGTTAAAATTTCCGAATGAAAATTGGATTATTTTCTTTACTTCTGTGCTGGACAGTGTTAATGATGTTTCCCTACCAGCTTGCAGGCTTTCTGCACTTCCAATGTCAACTCAAAACAAAAAAAAAAAAGAAGAAGAAGGAGGGCTTTGAGCAGAGCCTGGCTGGCTGACGCTGTGCACTCCGCGTGTCTCACATGCACTTTCCGGCCTTCCTGCAAGCTGCTGCCTGACAGCTTCCTGCAGCCTTTGGAGACAGCCAGGGAAAGAGAATGAGAGAGACACGTTCAGAAGTAGTTGTATTTAGTGTGTCAGAAATAAAAGCAGCCCTTGAAACCTCTTTCGGGACGGAGGAGGCCGGGAAGCAAACTCTGGTTTGCAAACAGCTGAAACTTCATCCCTTCCTTTCTCTCTCTCTCCATGTAGCACCCTTGTATTTCAATGCTAAGTGCTTTTTAAATTCCTCCTGGGGTGACTATTTACATATTATAATGTGAAGTAATGAAGGGAAAGGGACGTTATGCAAAGCAATTGCCTCTCGTCCTCTTATCCTGAGTGCAAGGGCCAAGCACATTTCCTGCCATCTGTTTAACTCCATCTCCTGATGCTCATAATGAACCTGGCAGTGCTGGGCAGATGGAAATCACTGGCAGGCATAGCTGTTTACTTGTAAAGGCAGCCCTAATTTGTTAGACTTGCCAGGCAAGTCCCCAGTGGTCAGATATTTCATAGTGATGGAGGGTTATTAAAAGAGCTCAGGTGAAGAAAGCTCTTCCCAGCATATGTGCGTGAGCTGAAGGCTGAGTCTTGCCACTGTGCCAGAACAGCAGCAGAGCTCGATGCTGCTATTAGCAGAATGGGGGCCAGGCTCCTGACCTTGTCTGGTGGCAGTTCTCACTCAGTCTCACACTGACCTGGGCTTCGTTAGCTGTACAGCCATCTGCCACAGATCATATTTATCTCAACTTAAGACCTCACTAAAGAACAAGAGGAGAAGTGTGATTAGGCTTTTGTGTGTTGGCTACAAGGCCATTTGCCTGGTGAAAGGCACCCAGGCGGCTATTCCAGTGAAAAGGCCTTTTTTTTAGAAAATAAAAAGATAACTGAATAAAATGTGGATGTCATAATAACGCTCTAGGGGCTGCTGGTTGGTTTATCTTTCTACGTCATTCATATCTTTTCTTCTCCCTCTCTCTGATATGAAGCTAGAAATGAGAAACTGAGAGAAATAAATACTTAGTGTAACTGAAGTTGTTTCATCAATCAAAAAAAATCAAATGCAGAAAAAGAGAGGGGATTAGAGAAATGTGAACCTTAGAGTCATTTAATACATGGGACTTAAAGGAGAAATTCTGTTTCTATTACAGGATTACTATCCCCGTTTTAAAATTTGCCAGTTATTTTACATAAGGCAAATTTTTGACAGTCTCATCAAATCTGGGGTAGAGTACAAATAAAATAAAAAAAAAAAGGAAGCTTTCATAAAAATAATTTGTTTCTTAGAAATGTCTGACTAATCTCTTATATTCCAGCCAATGGAGCATTTTAAAATAATATTTTAAAATATTTTGTACAAGTTGCACATTTTGTTTAGAAGTGAAGACCAAGTGAATATAGAGATCACTTCAGATTTTTCTGTTTTGAAGCCTGCATTCCACTGTGCAAGCTATGTGGATACATATTTACTCATTCTACCAACGCATTTGACATTCCCCACATTGAACTGTGGCTTCTTTGCACACAAACACTTCTTGCTCCTCTGGAATTACCATTTTTTGAGGCTGGCTTGAAACAGGGAATGTGAGGGGGAAAAAGCTGTATCATTCACTTTAAGAAAACATAAGTATTGCAAGGAATGTCTGTCAGCCATGTGGTCATCTCCAGCCGAACTCAGTACCCAGCAAACGCAATGGACTGTATCAGCAGCGGTTGTTTGGATAAACCAATCAGGAAGGAACTCTGAATCCATGTGATAACCTTGTGATGACCTTGACAGAACTGTTTTATATGGTGGAGAGACAGAATTCGTCATAGCTCTACTATGAATTACTGCCTAAGTAAAACTCTTTCCTTTTCATCTTTTTTCTCTTAGGATATCATATTGTTTCCTGCAGTGTCACAATACATGTGTAATGTCAATGTCCTTCATTCAAACAGAACTTGACCAATTTTTTTCTTTTTTAGGAAGACTGAGTTAGGCTTGAACAGAACAGAGCAGGATAAGTTTGGTTGTGATTGACTCTGAAGCACCCACACAGGTAAAAATTATGATTTATTTCTCTTTTTATGCAAAGCAAGTCTCCATATTTTATGGCTGTTCTAAGACATTAAAGAAAACATTAGACCTGAAGGTTACTATTCATCTAATTTAAAATATTCAAACATGATACAATTGTAATATAGATGTCATTGGCTGAGATTCTGCTGACAGCTTTTTTTTATGAAGTATTTGAGACATATAATGGTTTATGTAACAGCAGACATGGACTCTGATTTCTTACCTTTACATCAAATGAATTCCCCTATATATCACCTTTAAAACACATACCAAAATCCTTGCTAAAATGACAAATGCCCATAATTCCTAGTAAATTTAAGAGTCACCTCCCCTTGGCTTCCACTCCCTGTCTGCTTCAATTTCTGCATGAACTTTCACCTGTCAGCTTATAATAATACCATAATTTCAGAAAGCAATGAAAATTAAAGGAGAAATATCAAATAGATAATATTTTCCCCCTCTTTTCTCTTTTTTTTTTTTCTCAGTATCTTGGCAAATTAGTTATTCCTTTGGTGAAATACAACAGCACAGTAAATTTGTGCCCATTTCTGTAGTAAGTGAAAGAGGATTTTCAATTTAGCAGAAAGATGTCAATTGAAACTCACTCTTTCTACTCTAGTAGACATCATTTTGAAAAAGCAAAGCTGCTATTTACACAGAAATAAATACTTACATTGTAAGGCATTGATAAAATTCTTCTGTTATGATTTTTTTTGGGGAGGAAGAAAAAAAAACCACAGAAACACTCACAACAAAATAAAAACCCAACAACCAATAAACAAAACCAACCAACCATAAAGACCCCAAACTTAAGTTACAGACTTTAAAACTTTGGTGTGCCAGAAGTAATACATTTGTTTAAGTTGTGCTCTTTGCCATGCTGCCAAAACATAACATAAAGGAGAACTCCTTTTTGACACTCCAAGCTGCTCCATCTGCAACTGCTGAGCAAGTAAAACTCTGCTCTTGATTTTTTCCCTTTCAATATAAGGCTCTTCATGGTGCAAGATGACTAAATACGATTTTAATTAGTAGTTTATCAAAGAAATTAGCCCCAGTGCACCCTTTTAGCAGAAATGCCAATCTAGGAAGGTTCCATCCACTAGTTTTCAACTGAACAAGGAGGCTTTTGAATTACTCTGTATATTGAAACACAACATATTTTGGCCAGCACATCAGATCTTCTAATCCTTCTGGAAATGTCTGTGTTTCTCCTAAAGGTGTAGAAAACTTCTTCTTTTTCCACGCAATATACTAGATCAGCTAGAAAGTGGAATAGCTTATAGAATTCATGGTTGTTTAATTAAAGAGTCATCACTTTTAAATTGGAAAGTACATGAATTTTAGGTTTGCACTAAAATACAAATATCATGTATTTTTAATTAACCATAGGTTTCAATGGTGTATATAGAAAAGATTTCACAGCAGACAATACTCATGTTTCCAAAAGATTAAAAAAAAAAAAAGAAAAGAAAAGTTTAGCATTAAGAGCACTGCAGAATCATATGACTGAGTGCCTTCAGGACATGGCTGTATTAGACCTTCCCGTGTTATCCCAAGGTCAAGAATCTTTTTATGGAAAAAATATAGCTGAGTGTTACAGCAAAAAGCACAGCAAGAATAATACAGCTTTGACAAATATGGAAAACATCTCTCACATTCTTAAAGAAAAAAAACCGTAGAAAAACCTAGCCACTGCTGAGTGTTTTCCCAGAGGTGAAACATTTCTGAATGTGGAATAATTGTCTTGATTTTTTTCACATACAATATGCAGTGAGAGCTACTTAAACAGAAACAGATTTTGCCATTAATAATGGCTGCAAATAGTGGGTTTTCCCCTTTCTTGCTTTTTATTCGTTACTTCACCACTTACAACAGTGTCATTGGGGCAAGGACCTGGTTTCAAGCTTCAAGTTAGCTCTGTGTCACTAATGAATACTTTGAAAATATTACTTAATACTGAGTTGTCCGAATGAAATGGCCTGTCATTCAAAGTAAAGTACATTATGAATTACATAATTAATTTTCGTGCAGTCTGGTCAGATTTATGTTCACATTTCTGTGTGTCAATTTCTCCTTAAAAACAAACACTTCTCATCATTTCCAATTCAGATTTTGAAACAGGTCTGCCAAATTTCTAGTATCATCACTACATACATGTATGTGTGTATATATATATGTATCAGCAAAATTCTTAGTAGATATTCCGGACACTGAGTTAGTAACAGGAAGGTGGCTTTCTTTGTGAGATGGTGATGTTGATTTGCACAGCACATATAAATCACTTCTCCTGTGACTCAGCACAGCTTTACAAGAGTAACACAGCCTGGTGGTTTTGGCTGGGGGAGAGTTAATTTTCATCACAGTAGCTGGTACGGGGCTGTGTTTTGGATTTGTGCTGGATGGAAACAGTGTTGATGATTCAGGGATGTTGTGGTTACTGCTCAGCTACGCAGTGAACTACACCAGTCCTGCGTGACACTGAGTTCTGCCTTTCACTGCTCCCCACCAGCGAGGAGGCTGAGGGTGCACAAGAGACTGGGAGGGGACACAGCTGGGACAGCTGACCCCAACTGACCAGAGGGTTATCCCACACCGTGTGGCTTCGTGATCACTGTATAAAGCTGAGGGAAGAAGGAGGAAGGCGTGTGTGTGTGGGTGTGTGCGTTGTTCAGAATGTTGGCGTTTGTCATCCCAAGTCACCATTACGTGTGATGGAGCCCTGCTGTCCTGGGGATGGCTGAACAGCTGCCTGCCCATGGGAAATGGTGAATTAATTCCTTGTTTTTCTTTGCTCATGTACACGGTTTTTTCTTTACCTGTTAAACTGTTTTTACCTCAACCCAGGAGTTTTCTCACTTTTACCCTTCCAATTCTCTCCCTGATCCCACTGGGGGGAGGGAGGGAGGGATGGAGTGGCTGTGTGAGGCTGGGATTAAACCACAACGCTCAGTGAAACTGGTCATTATTAAACAGTAAATGCAAACACATTTTCAAGATTTGTGAGGGAAATCAATAAATAAGGAAAGGTGTCTATAAAATAAAATGTCTTAATAACCCATTCATTTACAAATTTGTAGCAATTTCAATTGGTTTTGGTATTCCCATAAAATACATTGGTCCAGAAAACAAAAGGAGAGTACATTAAATATGGAGAAACTATATTCATAAACCAAAAGCTGACAGTCTATTTCCTGCTTTTGGTGATTAACCTGACATGTGCACAATGTCACTTACAGTACTATGTAAATGTGCTTCAGTGTAATGTAGTTCTATTTAAAATCTTATTGCTTGAGCATTCACTTAATATAGATAAAAAGGATGTATACTGTTTAAATATATATTTTTTGAAAATATCTCCATAAATTTTCTCTTTTTCTAAAAAGCAAAACTAGTGCCTAACAATTATTATTAAATTTAAAACCTCTAAATATATATTTGCAAACCCACTCACTTAAGATAATAATTTTCTCTCCAAAACTAGCAAGAAGAACATTTTAAATAATTTCTACATGTGTGTTCTTATTTTTCCATGACTTTTCATTCCTCTTAACACCTCCACACCATTTGTCACATAGCATGGAAAGTGATCGGACACTTTCCAGACTTTAGTATTAAATGACCAAGGAGGAAGCCAATATTTAAATATCTTTTATTTTCTTTTCTGTGCTTTTGTTCCCTGTAGGGATTTGAACAACAGAATGGAACTGGATGTCTAACCTATAACAGCTTCCTCATTTTACTGAATGTTGTTTTCCTGAGTATTCCAAAGGTCAATCAGTTGTTCCGTATGAGCTTCTTCACTCCCAGGTACACTGAAGAGGAAGGCAATGATTCTAAATTTAACCTGAAAACCAGGGGAAAAAAGTATATATCCTTCATCATAGGTGTTGGATGCAAGACTTCATGAAAGCATGGAACCAGAAGGCAGAGAGAGAGAGAACAGTGATCCAAGTGTCCACTCATATCTCAAAGCATATTGACATCTCCCTCTGACTTTGCAGCCTGGGTACCCATTTGTTGATAGTGGTATCTTGCATACCTGGAGACACATACTTACCTTGCAGATGTCCTTTCCCTTAAAAGAATTTTAAGAAAACAGTGTCTTAGTTCACATACAGCGCTGCTGGTCTTAAGTACAGCACAGTATCAATTCATGAGATAGGCTCAGGATTTAACTCCTGTATCAGAGGGAAAAAAGCTATTCCATACTTGTAGGTCTTTTTGAAGTGTTCTTAGCCTTTTCCTGGCTAAGCAAGTCCACGAGCCTCTCAGTGTGCACACACTATGATCCGAGATCAAGTTTCCAGCTCTGATTTTGGTATTTATTCTTTATTTTTCAGTCACATCTCCCAGTGACATAGTTGGTAGGGCTGTTTTCCAATACAATGCCATTACTACTTTAATGGAATATGATAAATTGATGCAACAGTGGCAAGCAGGCTCAAGCAAGTAATTTTTTAAAGTAGGCTCATCTTAGACTGCTTCCTTAACATGCAGCCTCATTACTCAACCCTGGAGCTACCTGTAGGGTAATCCCAGGAGCTCCTAAGGTGAATAATGGAAATATTCCTTGTAAGTAGGATTTGTCAAGATCTGCTAAATTTAGGCTACTCTTATAAATTTAGTACAGCTCTAGGGTTGAATTAGTCTCAAAGAATTTCATTTGTTAAAAATACAGGACTCTAGTGTTTGTTGTTCCATAGTCAATGGAAAAAGTTTCCTCCCAGAAGATATTTCTTCCTATCTATTTTAGACTTGTCTCGAAAGAGGTGTGATTCAGCCTTTGGAGATGCATGTACCTCTATGGTAACTGTAGTACTGGCTGCACATTTCAATCACAATAGTTAGGTTATGCCTAAATTCCTTAGTCAGGGCACCCAAAACTCCTACAAAAAAAGAATCATCCACCAGTTTCAAGGCAACTAATTCACTTTCCCCTAATTTAAGATACATACTTTGGGTTTTTTTATTTTAATATTTCACCAGAGAATTATTCAGAGGCCAACACCAAGTGCAGACAGTTGTCATAACTTGGTCAAATTGATGCAGATTTTGGAGGAGGGAAGCTGCTATTAGCCTTCACAAAAGCTGCTTAAAAGACAGAGAAATTTAGATTCAGTTGAACGTAGCAATACCCAAGACCAGTTATCCTCAGAAATGTAACTACGAAATGAGCCTTTTGAGAGCTTGCATCGCAGTCAGGGGAACTGGTGCAGATCTGCTGTGTTCAATACAGTCACAATAGCTCAGTTGCTCTTAAGAATAAAAAAGTTCCAATATTCAGAGATAACATGAATATTATAACGTTGAATATCTGTATGGAAAGTGTATTGTAATTTCCTTTGGCAGCGTGCTTAGCATAGGAGGAGTAATCTCAAAGGAACAGTGTTCTGTCTGACCATATGCATGAATAGATGGCTGTCAAGTTTATACTGCATTGTCTTCAGGCTGGCATCATGCCAGCCCTCAGGCAGGCAGAAGGAAGATATATGTGGAAAGAGGTAGTCAAATTGCTTCCCTATGGCTGCTTTATAAACATACATATGTTAAACACATTTATTAGGGCAATCAGCAGCAGCAAGTGCAAGGGCCCTTCTTCTCCCTCATGAGGGATAGTTGTTGCTTACATAGGAGTGAGAAGTTGGAAGCTGGCCCAGAAATCTGGAAAGCATATTATGCTGGATTCCCCATGGAGGATCACTTTGCTGCCAACATATCTTGCTCTGGGGTTTCGACACGCCATCAATCTGGAACCTGGCAGCCACCATTCCCCAGCTCACCTCGGCTCATGCAGCGAGCAGACACAGTGCAACTATTTGTCTCAGATTGCAGCCCAGCTACTCAGGGAAGGGAAGGAGGAGGACGGGAAACAAAACCCCTCCGGTGGAGCTGCGGTCAGGGCTGCGCAGCTGCAGCAAGTTGCTTGTTGCAGCAGCACGGCTGTTTGAATGACACACTTGCTGCTCTTTGTGGGACCACAAGCCATGGCAAGTGTTGCTGTTTGCACAGAGATATGGCCCTGAGCAAGGAGGAAGAGGAGGAGGAGGAAGAGCCTGACTGGAGCTTTCAGACAAAGTGCTGTCAATTACTTTTCAGAGTAAGCTGTGCTAATGGATTTAAGACTCCAGAGAATTTTACAAATCTCAATTAAATCTCAAATAACTTCCACTTATGAATGCAGCTGTTGTTCAGAGAGCATTGTACTCCTTGTGGGAAGGAAGTTACTGATCTCTTATCCTGGAGACCTTGACAAATGTGAAGGGAATATCAGAGATCCACATTACATTGGCCAGGGACCGTAGGTGGGGTCAGCACATTCCCAGCATGGCCAGCCCTGCCCACATTCACATACTGGGGGGCTCTTACAGCCCTCAGTGGAGGTCAGGTTGCCTGGATTGCTCTTGCTCTCCTCCTCCTTGCTCTGTTTCCATGACATATTCCCAGGAGCATAAAAAAAGAACCTGTGGTAACCAAGAGAGCTAAAATTCTAAGTCTAAGAGCCAGCAGAATCAAATTCTTGATTTTCCTTGTCTTCCACAGCAGCAGCTGATTATGCTCCTCATTTTAGTTGTGTTTACGACTTCTGTTTGACCCTCCTGAGACTAAAGCCCCTGGCAGTATAATTAGTTCAGTGAAGAACTGCTATCCAGCCATTAGTACAGTAGAAAACACTTGTTTTAGGTTTAGTTGCAGCCACTCAAATTAATGCATTAACATGCACTGAAATTTTTCTCTAGCTCAAGGCAAGTCATTACAGTTGTCGTCTGCTTGGAATAAACCTGTTCTGTCTCTCACTTCACAGCAAATGTAGACTTTGAAAATTATGCACAGAAATAGGCACTGGCTGTGCAATGCAGTTATGAGAGTGACCAAAGTTTGTACTTTGAATTAATCTAAAACAAAGAGTGGGAGATGGTGTATTGGATGGCAAGTGCTGTTCCACCCAAGCAATATCAAGTTACTTTTATATCTTTGTCGCCTGCTTAGATTTTCACACTTTTAGTTTCACACTATGAATTGGAGTGTGAAGCTGGAGGCAAACTTATGCTGGAGGCTTAAGGCAAGGCAACACGCAGGCAGAGCTCAGTCCTCTGCCCGTTCTTTGAGACAGATGGGTGTGAGGTAGTTTCAGTTTGAAGCCCATCCAGTTGCATTAACTCATGCTGTGATTGAGCTAATTAGTTCTACTAAAATCTTGAATCTGACAGTGTCCAGCTGGGGAGGCATGGCCTGAGAAAGGTGGATCCAGCTCAACCCCCAAAGCTCTATAGTAATTCAAATGAACATTGTTTTTTTTTCTATAAAATACAAGCCTGGGAATCAGATCTGTAGTGGGGCATATTGATTTAAATCTGGTGTCTGCTGCAATAAACAGACTGCTCCCAGAGAGTAATCTGGCCTTATCTTTTCCTCTTTCCAAAGGAAATGTAAACAATAAATTCCTGACTCGTGACTGACTAAAGGTACAAAAAGTGGGGGGAAGGTTTCCCCATTTTGTTACTAGATATCAGCAGTGAATTACCTAATTTTGATATATGTGTGGTCTGTAGCCATGGGCTGTGTCTGACATTTTAAAATTGTTTCATTTTAAAACATATGCTCTGGACAGGAATCATCTCGCGTAACATATGGCTTACAGGAACGCAGGAAAATAGTGAGTTTGCATGGGAATTCTGTGTCAAAATCGGGAATTGCCTTTACTTCCCACACTGCCTCAAGTATTTAATAGATGACTCACTTGTTCTGTTCAATAGTTCAGGCTAAAAACAATATGCAACACATGAAAAATATAGTTGTCTTCACTTGGTCAGTTGCCAGCATATCTAGATGCTTATTGTACCTATTGTCACTTACAAAATTGTGAAGGAAAATTAATTTTGGAAATACAGAATCATGCAGATCATTTAAGTCCCTTGGTTTCTATCCTTTTCTCTGTCTAAGCATATACATGAACATGTAGGCAATGTATGGGTAACAGAAGTGGAAAAAGAGAACTTGAAGTAAAATTTGAGTTTGCTTTCTACATTTGCATCTAGGATTCATGTCTGAATTATAAAGATGCTTTTTACCCTTATTGACAAGTTTCATGTTTTGGTTGCAGGAGGTGTGTAGTTTGGATAATTGATCTTTTTATTTTTAGAAAATAGGCCTTATTTATTTTAAAAGTCTAAAGAATGAGAAGATGCAAGGAAAACCTTAGAAAGTAGCCCTGGCTATATTTAGAAGCTTTGGAAAGGTCAGTCTTTGGATTGGAGAATTTTGAATTAGAAATTAAAGGTTTATAGTGGAACTGGGTGACATCAGAGCAAGTCTTAAAGTAGTGATTATTCCTAATTTATTTCTTGTTCAGAACAAAATGAGTTTCTTGTAATGAGATCTGTGGGAATTTCAAAATTCAATTTCAGTCAAGCTTCTGCCAGATGAAAACTATAAAATTTGAAGTTTAAAATTACGGGATAAAAATGCTTCTGTAGGGGCTGAACTTTATTTTGAAATTAGTATGTGAGGTGAGCCAAAAAATTTTACATTTTGTATGTACCTAATAACATGCAGGAGTAATGAGTCTTCGGTTAAAGATAAATTTTATCTCCCCATGCCATTCCAAAGGTGAAAATCACCCTTCTAAAAAAACAGATGCTTGAAAAGAAGCAAATGCCCTCGAAATGCTCAGAAGATATATCTTACCTTAAAGTAGAGAATTCTTTTCTCTTTGAAACAAAGATATGAATGAAGGAATAGTAAAGGTAAAAGCCCAGGCCCTTCATTGATGTAGTTTCTTGTAATTTCATGAACTTTAGGTCATCTATGTTAATTTACGCTAAGAAATGTTGTTTTATGTGATGTTTTAAATAATCCTCATGACATTGAACTTTGGAAGAGTCCATGGGTTCTTTTGGTCCTTAAAATAGTTTGCCCTTAAACCTCAAAACCATTTTATGTCAGAAAGGCTTATAAAAAGACTATTATTCATCTTTGGTGTAAGGATTTTATGTCTATTTTTTTAAAGGAATCATGAAATGGAAGCTTAATTATAACTGACTTAATGTTGGCATGTTCTATTTTACAGCTTATAAAAACTCCTGAAGATAGTGTTAATAAGAAACAGCTGTATAGTTGATTTCTTTTTCATACTTTTTTCATGCCATCAGAAACTTACTTTTCAAAGTTTTTTATACATGGCATTCACAGATTTGACCGAGTTGCTTTTGAGAGTTGCTCCCCAAGCATCTTTTAGAAATTTCAGGCTCTGGATGGGAGGCACTTCCAGACACTGAATAAACATCCAGGTAGTCCAGTTTGACTTCACATAAGCATGCAGTGATGTACCACTGAGAGGTGTATATAATATACCAACCTATCTGCCATTTTCAAATTTCTCCCCAGATCTGTGTATCTTATTTCGGAGAGTCCTTTTGAGATGTCTTTGTTTTCTACGTACATTTTTAGCTTTTCTTCTCATAGAACTGTCACAGAAAAAGCAACTTTTTTTTAGTATCTTTCCTACACAGACATCAAAAAGCTCATTCTGTCTCAGCATCTGTCTCATTGCTAGTGACCAGCTTACTTTCTTCTTCATCCCTGTGATGAGAGAAGAGTGGCTCCCTCCAAGCTCCAGGGAGGCCCCCTTGCCTCTGTGACTTCAACTTTACATTAAAATAAGCTCAAAAACTTTCCACTGCCAAAAATCTTTCTGTCCCTCTTTCCTTCTTTGCTATTCCTTTCTTCATCTCTTCCTGCCAGAGGAAATTAACAGTAACCCAATTCCTGTTCTTTATATATTCCACTGCATCATTTTTTCCCAAACTGACCAAGTTTTCGTATCCAAACCGCACAACTGATGCTGAGTTCAGACTTTCATTTAGACTTTGGTGACTTTGACACCAAAGTTCTTCTTCCAAAAGTCTTGTTGGATCGTAATATCCTTAATGTCATTCTCCCCGGTGTCTCCATCTATGATTCAAATGGTTCTCACTATGTGAACCTTAAATGCTTTAATTCCTCCCTTCACCTTTCTCTACAAACTGCTGCACAGGCCTCTGGTTATGGACTCTTTTTCATGCTTCACACCTCCTTGGATGATTTCATACACAAATTTGATTTCCACCTCTGCTGAAGATCTGTAGAGACACGTCTCTTGTTTGCACAGCTCCTGTTCAGTGCAAACTCTCAGACTGTCTCTGGTGCCTCCTCACAGCTATTTAACTATGAACTCAGGCACAGCAAGGCTAAAAGTGTGCTACTCCAAGCCGTCACTTCTACTCATTTCTGCTTGACTATGCTAAACAGCAGTGAACTATACTGCAAGTTACTGCAGTCTGGGAAAATTCTCCAGTAGGTTTTCCACTAGATCCTTTTACGAGGGTATGTTTAATTCTCAAAGACTTGTTTCTAAATAGCTTCTCAAAGACACAGCATTTCATATCCTCTCATTTCCACCCAGGCTCTCACTTTTTTCCTTCTCAGTTACCTTAGCATTTTCCCTCAGACAGCCACACTCAGGCAATGCCTCTGCACACCAATCCAGAATGACTTTGCAAAGATGATTTTCCTGGTGTGCTGCTTTGCTTCCATCCCCCCATTTTGATTTTTACATCTACCAGACTCCCAGCCTGTTTTGTATCAGACATGAGCCATTTGTCCTCAAATCCTCATAAAATACCAGTATCCTAAAAATATTTTTCAAGCTTTAATCACAAAAGACATTGTTCTGGCTTTGCAGCTTTGTTCAATTTTTTTGAAACTTCTTCCAAATCATCTTACTGTATTTGCTGTTTGAGTGTAATGGTCTCATAACTTATATAGAAGTTGTGTAAGCATCACTGAGGTCAAAAGCTGACAGATTTTTATTTTTGTGGATGCATTTTTCATAAGCACTTCTCCTTAATCACCTGTATCTCACAGAAGGAGAGAGAAATAAAGCACCCATGTTGACTGGAGCAGTTTGCAAGTGTTTAGTTCCAGGGCAGGAATACCAAATTTCCTTTGAGGATAAGTTTATACTACCAGATACAAATATGTCAGCATGCATTCAAACAGCATAAACATTATAGTCATGTGCAATTTCGGTTGATTATTTAACATATGAAAACACTTCCTTTCAAATTCTCAAGAAAGGGGAGTGCCTGTACAGAGAGATTCAGTTACTTTGGTTTTACTACGAACACAGGGATTCTGGCAAGTCTCGCACCTGAATTTCCTGACTTAGTTAAGTGCCTACAATTAGGTGAACATCTTGGATCTTACAGATTTCTGCGGAACTGGTATCAAATATTATTTTTCATTGCCTTTTCTGAAAAAAATAAAATTTTGTCTAAACAACTGAATATTCAGAATTACTTTTTAGTTTTTCCTAAACAGAAGTCACTGCATACAGGACTCTCAGTAGTGTGTTGCCTGAGTTTTAATCAGAGGTGGGTGGTTCAGTGTCTACCTGGTGCTGCTTTTCCATAATATTATGTTCATGTTGGGTTTGTGAACATCTGCATCAGTACAGCACTTCCTTTATCTTTCTCTCTTTGTATAAAACCAAAATACTACTTTTTTGCCTAGAAATGTTGGCTTCAGCTAAAGTCAAATTTATACCATAGCCTAAATCTTTCAACATTCAGTTAACTTTATCATTTATTATTTTGAGTTTGGATGAAAAAACTTGGAAAATAGCTTTTCTTTCTTAATGTATAAAAGTCTCCTGGTATATATAGGTGTATATTTAGGAGTCTCCTTGTCTTGATAATTGATGTAACTTCAGGTATCAAATATTCAAACATTAGGAGAATACTTGAAAAAGATACCAAAGCTAATTATTTTCTTCCCTCTTCATCCCAAAACCTAAATTTATTTCTGTTTTTCATATTTCATGTTTGTATATTTGTATTTTAAATGTAGTCTTGGAAAATGCAAGTTATAGCCTGCTTCTTCTAATTTACCACAGTATTTATGTTGCTAGACTAGAGATAAGGGAATTAAAAAAGATACACAACCAATCTTTTTCAGAAGGAAATAATTTTTTTCTGTGTGTATAAGTCCTTTCTGGTTTAATTTTGTGTCTGCATTTTCAGTCACGACTAGAGGTGCTGAATTACCCCAAGAGAAGAGAGCTTGCTTTGCAATCATGACTGAAAGTGCTGAATTATCCCTGGAGAAGAAAGCTCACTTTTGTCAGGATTCCAGTCCAATTTTGCAAACACGAAAGGAGATAATCACTCAAATGTGCATGTGTGCTTACTGGAACAGAGTCAGAACTCTGAACCTTTTGAGGTTTGCCCATCTGTATTACCGGCCTTATTAGTTAAAATTGCACACAGCAGCTTGAGAAAGCATTTTTATGTCCTCTGGCTAGGAGTAGTTCAGTTAGCACACACTCATATGACTAAGTAGTTACTGAAGTTGCAAGACTGCTAACCTTAGTGATTTTTTCATTAGGCATTCAGCTCTTCCAGTAAACACTGCTTTATTTTTTATGCTTTTTTTTTGCTTTTTATTTTTTTTAAGGTTCTCTGCCTCATATGGCCATGAATGCAAAACCAAGACTGTTGTTATTATAGGAAATGTGTGTTCCAAACATTATAAATCTCTTAAATTCTGTTTCTGTACTCTACTTTCCTAATAATTAGTCATGCTTACAGTTCAGTAAAGGCCACTTCAGTCAGTCAGCCAATAAGACTACAACACTAAGTTTCCTGGCAATGGGTGACTAAAGGGTAAATCACCATTAGTGTAAAATTTAGAGCTGCACGTAAGACCCATTGTAAGAGTAGAATACCTATATATATAGTTTTAAAACCATAAGAAATGAAATAAAGAGTGTTTGCTAGGATATGGTTTTGGGGTCTTTATGCTGATAGCAATCTTCATTTGAAACCAGTTTTCATTATTCAGGGCAGGGATGAATACACTTTAATTATTTTGGATTGTTACTCAGTGTGTGATAATTCACCTATTAACACAGCAGCAGAAGAAAGTTAATCTTGACCTGGGCAGGGGAACATAAACCTCTTCAAAATTTGTGACTCACAGAACTGGGAGACCAGCTATGGAAATTATTAATCCTTTTTTGGTTTATATTAATCCGCAAGGGTGGAAAGACACCTAATAAGGTCGAGTTTCTGCCCTGATGGCAGGCACTGTGTTATTCTCATGCATTTCTAGGTATAAGAATCAAGATCTAAGAAGGTCTTGCTTTGAAAATATTTCCTTTGAGAATTTTTTTCAGTGGAAAATAATTCTGGCCTTATCTTCTGGAAAGAGAATATCCCATGTGTTAATTACTCCTTTCCAGACATTTGGGCCTGCCACATCATTGCCAACCCCAAAAGTGTCTCTTAGAACTCTGACACATCCACCCAGAACTGCAGCTTTTATTTTTCAGTCTTGTACCTGGTTCAGATGGAGAGGTTGCCTTGGTTTTGTTTCTGACTAGGAAGTCACAGTTTGAAATCCAACCTAAATAATTCTGACCTGAAGGATTAATTGGATGTCTTGTGTCTTTCAGAGCATGGGGCTATATGAAGTGTTACAAAATTTATGCCAGATACTTAACCAGTCATTTAATGCGGTAGCACCTAAAGGTTTCTACGATGTCACATGCTGTGACATACAGGGGTTTTCCAAAATATGCAAGAATATTTTGGTTTTGTATGTTTGGGACTAACTGTTAGCATAAAACCATCCACAGGTTAGTTTTTAGGTGATCACAGGCAAATATGACAGCAGCACTTCAAATTCACTAAAGGTTTGTTTAGCCTGGGATTACAAAGATTATTCTGAATTGCAGATCTTTCTTTGCAAGTAGGGCAAACATGTCTAAAATTATTTTACCAAACAAATATTTCTATTTTTCTCTGGCAATGGAAAGACTTGGTATTTCTAGCACAGAGAAAATAATAATAACAGCCACTGACTGTGGAGCTGACCAGTGGTGTTTACCAACACCAAGGAGCAGCTGTAACCATTCCCTGTTACCGGGAGAGTGAAAATCTAAGAGAGGTTTTCCACTCGGACCAAAGCCACTCTTACAAATGTCTTAGTCGAGGTTCAGCAACTGTCTTTGCCTTCAGCTGTAAAACCCACACACTAATTCTGTACTGTATCTTTCCAATGAATTGTGCTATTTTTCTTGCACAGACACTTTATCAATGAAAAGTTAATCTATATTTACTGATTTCCACTGATGAGCTGTGCAAGATACACAAGCAATACTATCTTTGAAGACTGCCACATATTAAAAAAAATTGATTGTTTTGAATTACATTTTTATTTTGCAATTTTGGCACTAGAGCCAGTGATTTGCATTAGTTTTGTCTCTTGTTGAATCGGGTTTTTTTTGAGGCTGGGGCAGAGAGGACTGATAGTCCATGTTTCAAGAAGGTTAGTGCTTACAGTGGGGATTTTTTGCCTGAAAGTTAAATTATATGCACTAATCCTATTTTATTAAAAATTATTTAGAGTCAATTTAGAAATTTAAGAGTGGATACTTTTTATTTATTTTTTCTAAATAAAAGTTACAATACTGAAACAGCTGAAAACTAAGAATAAGATCCAGTAAAATCCTAAGATAGGTTTGAATCTAGACTGGTTAACATAAATAAGAATTATATTTCATTACTCTTTTTGGTTAGGTTTTCTCAGCCTTAGAAATAAATTTACTTTATATTCACAAACAATTTATACTTGTATGATGTCTAAAACATAATAGATTTTTGTTTAAAAAAGTGAGGAGTATCATGAAATTACACAGTTCCAAGAAATGATTGTTTGAGAGAAACACTATAAACTCATGACAAAACCAGAAGAGTTAGCAGCAATACATATGGGTTCGCTTAATAAATCACCTAAGCACCTCATTGCTTAAACCAACAGAAAACTTCTGTCTTTTCCTTGCACATAACTCAGAAGGCTTAGAATAAATTAGAACTGATTTTATACACAACTTATCATTTAACACTGAAAGGCAGCAACCATGATTTCTGTATCAAGAGTCAGAAAATCTTCAGATGAGGAGCTTTTTGACCTTTTTTCAAAGAAATGTAAAAAAAGAAAACTATTCTTTTATAGCTGTAAAATTTTCAGTGGAAGACCAAAGTCATCATTTGGTTTTCCGTATTTAAACAGCAAGTTTCTCAAACAGTAGATGTTTATGCAAAAAGCCTTTTTCAGTTCAAGAAGAACATTAACTTCTAGGGGAACTGTTGAACAAGATAAGAATGTACCAAATCCTTGCTCTCAAGCCCGCTTTGAGCTGTATGTGGGCACAGTTTCTATTCCATAGTGAAGGAGTTTGGCCTATATTTTTTAATGTACGCAAATGATAGTGGGAGAGTCAGTACAATATTTGGCAAGTTTCCCATGGACACAGAAACAACCGAGGCAGAGGCTTTCAAGATAATTTTCAGTATAAAACAGTAAAATCAAGCCAGTCTTCTGATTTATGCTTATTTTTACTGCAGCAATAAACTTATACAACTTGTTCCTGTTGAGGAATTGAGCAGTGTGCAGCTTATTGTGCTGTCTTGTAAAAAGTGATGAAGACAACAAATTTTCTTCTGAGAGACACAACTCATGAAAATGGTGCACATATAAAAAATGTGACACTGGTAATGCTGCAAAGGCAGACACTAAAGCATAGCCAGATCAGCTGGTGCTGTTCCATTTTTTAACATATCAGCAGTCACAGACTCCAGAAGAATTTTTAGTGATTTTTCTATCTATTGTAGTAGATATTTTGGGCTGCTACAATACTTTAAAGCGCTACAGAAAAGCCTACCCTGTTTCAGCTCAAGTTCTATGATTGCTTTAACACACCTCTCAAAGGAAGAACTCGAGGCCCATAAAGTCAGAAATGCTTGGTTCCTCAGTGTGCAAATAGAAAATTAGAGGTCTGGAGGAAGCAGGACAGAGTGGAAAGGATGGGTCCCCCTGATGCTCCCAGCAGTGGGGCGCCTGTGGCCGGTGCAGCTGCTCCGGCGGTCTGTCCGGGGGCACAGCTGTGCTGACCCAGGGGAGGCACAGCCACCTCTGCTTCCCAGCTGTGCCGTGCTCTATGCTGAAAACCGGATCCGCTGCCCACACTTCTTTATTCCGACAGCTTGGGGGGTGGCGGGAAATAATCAAATACAAACGGAGAGCGGGTCAGGTGTCCTTTTTAGGTGCGAGCCGCTGCTGGGACGGGTGTGTGTGAGTGAAATGAACACATAAGTGAAAACAAACAGGGAAAAAAAACTGTCGATGTTTCCCTTAATCCCCGATGAAACACCGAGGAGTGCTTCCCCATCTGTCCGTTGGAATGCGGCTCGGGAGCGGGGGCGCTCAGCCCCGCGTCCCCCCGCGGGCCCGGGGCCGGCGGGCGGGGCTGTTCCCGCCGCCGCCGCGCGGGGGCGCTCTGGGGCCGCCGCTCCCGGCCCGGCCCGGAACAAAGGTGCCCGGAGCGTCCCTTGTGCCGCCTTCGGACCGGGGCACAGCGCCCGCTCCCAGCCCCAGCCACCCCGGCCCGGCCCGGAACAAAGGTGCCCGGAGCGTCCCTTGTGCCGCCCTCGGACCGGGGCACAGCGCCCGCTCCCAGCCCCAGCCGCCCCGGCCCGGGCATTGATGCTTCACCGGCAACAGCACAGCCTTGTCAGGCTCTAGAGCTACGAATCGAATCAATCAAACAAATATTGATAAGATCCCGTTTATTTGGCAGGATCTGGTGGCAATCGCGTTCTGCTGCAGATGGTGAAGCAGAACGCTGGCCTGGCAGCATGTTGTCGGATATGCAGGACTAAATTTTGTGTTTAAAATCACGCAACAACGTAGAGGTAAAAACAAAACAGAATAAAACAAACAAACAAAATATTTGCTACGATGGAACAGTTTGGTGGAAAATAAATCAAATTTGCCACACACTTGAACAACATTTGGCCAGCACAACAATCCGAGGTACATGACCCTACTTTTTTTTAAAGCTGAAGTACTTGCAAGAATTTCTATTCCTCAGGTGTCTAAACTATACTAACCCTGTGGAAATAGTCATACACAAGATTTGTTTAACATAAACCTCTTAGCAGTTCGTGAAAACAATAAGAAGAGCCAGCCAGCTGCGGATGATAAATTGTCCAAAGCAGTCAGGATTCTCTAGGACATACCTCCAAACACTGAAGCAGCTCCACTTTGCTCAGGGAGATATTTAGTTTGGACATGCTAACCTGCTCCTCATTTAAACATCTGGTTTATTGCCAAGGAATCCCAAAATTTCCAGCATATAAACAACAAAACTTACAAAATCACTACTTCTTGCTTATATTGATTGTATTATGTTATTGAAGCCTTTTGATTTGAATTAACATCATGCATCTTCAAGCAGTTTAATGGAACTGGCACATGTCATCCCAACCAGAGCCATTTATGCCATTAATGCTACTCATGACAGTCCTTCTGGAGCCAGGGGATGTATAGGGGGTCCTTCTGTGTAGATCAGCCAAGGAAGCTGCAACCTCTCTCTTTGATACAGCTGCTGTGACTTTGTCAGTATTTTCTAAAAGTCTAAGTCAAGCCAAGCTGTAATGCTGGAAAGAGTTTAAAATTAGACAAATTAAGACCTCCTGTCCTCAGTAACATCCTCCATGAAAACCCACTATAAGAAGTTGTCCTTATTCTGAAGACTAAAGTACCTCCTGTATTGATAAATAAGACTGCCATCATTAGTGACATTTAGAAAAAGTGTCTCCAGTAAAATATCTAATATGTTTATAGCAGTCAATCATAAGATTTCACTGGGCTTACAAGCAGTGTTCTTGTATATTAAACATAAAAGTTTTTCAACAAGGGTACATTCACACTGGAAATAGTTTCTTTTTATGTTACAATAAATAAAGAGTTGATTCTCCTATGCATGAGAAATGCTTGTGCTTTCATAGAAATTTTTCTGAGAGGGTCTGTAGTACAAAAATGAAATATTCATTATTACTAAGCAGCCACTTTGGCTTAGTCTTGTCTCTGCTGCTGATTCCAGACCTCTCCATGTTCATTAAATTCATGTATTCAATATTTAAGTCACATCTGAGTCTTCTTATTTCTCTTCATGGTAGCATCCCATCATTTCCATTCCATACCTACATCGCTTTATCAGGTCTGCTCATCACTTTGGATGATTTAATTTCTAATCCCTTACAATCGTATATAAAAGATTTTGCTTTTTAGTTTTCTGTTGAGGTTCCCCCTTTTTTTTTTTCCTTTTTTTTTTTTCTTTTCTTTTTGAAACTTCTACTACTTTACATCCAATATATTCACTTTAGGGAAATTTCCGGCAGTACTCCTTTTTAATCTAGTGTCTGTGTGCTAAACAAAGCATTAAACTTCAGACTAATCCAAACTGAAAAATCAGAATTAGCAGATCTAATATTCATATACCATTTGGTCTAATTTGAAAAGTCACTCCTTTCCCCACACTCCAAATCATTGAAACTCAGTCTATTTTTCTCAACAGACTAGCAAACATTAGCAAATCACAATGAACTTCACTTCATTTTTGAATTTATAAGGAAACCTGAACCCATAAGAATAATGAGTGGTTTCTTGTTTCCCTGTGAATGCTTTACACAGCTGAAATGGGTAAAAAGTTGATGAGTAAGGTCTACCGGTGCTGTGTGGTGACTCGGAGTCATGCCAAGGTTTCTGACTAGGTAACCTCCTGCTGCATCATGGCCCCTCACCTTCTGCTTGCACACATTTCTCACAGGTTCTGTATAGCACCGGCAACATGCAGAGGGTCCTGTGCAGTCCTTCACTTATCTCCTCTCTCCACCTTCTCCTGACATTTTACAGCAGGCTTCGAGTCATGATCTGAGGACACAGAAATCCCCGCCCACAAAGCTGAAAGCATTTGAGGAAGCATCCATGGGAAAGACAAACTAATCAATCTGGAAAAATAGTTCAAATTATTGGAAAATTACAGCATCAGTCTTTAAATACAATCCATCTCATGCAGTGTTGCTCCCGGTGACATTACAGGAAAATCTTTACACAGAAAGTGTGGATGCAACTGTGTGTTTTTAAGGGAACAATTGTTATGAGGAGAGAGGAAGGCAAAAAGAAAGTCAAGGGCTCCTTTCTTAAGTGACAAGTGAATTCATAGCTAAGCATCTGCTCAGAGGAAAACATTGAGGTCAGATCTTGGCCTTGGATTTAAAGTGGGCCCAGGGAGCTATATAACTATTTTACAAGCAACAAATACGTGTCTAGTGACAATATCTTCTGTCTTGTTTCTCTCTCTTTTTTTCTTTTCCCTTCAGAGTAGAAAGTTTTCATCTGTTTTGTATTAGAACCAGGATGAGGCTTAGGTCAGTCAAGAAAAAACCCTCTGAGAATGATAGAGGGTTTGGCAGTGAAAGATCCCCAAGTCTACATATGTGTGCCCAAACTAAAGTGGAAGAGGGAAGAAAAAAGCATAATTTTGCTATCAATACATCTTTCTTGTCACTTTTCTATTAAAAATTAAAAATAAAACTATTCCTTGTCATACGAGTCATCTTTATCCTACAAAAACGCTTCTGTGTTTAGAAGTAAATCAGAACTCTTTATTTTAACATGAGAGTCACGCAACTTGTTTTGTAAAATGGGAGAAGATACTCCAGGAACAGGAAACACTCAACAAAAAATTGCACACCTTGAAAGACCTGGCAGGAGACTTGTACTCTCTGTGGCAATATACATTTGGAAAGGGATATGGGAATCATTGGATGGCTGGAATGTTTTGGCTGGGGAGGGTACTGTCAGTATCTCAGATGCTGCAAACCTTTATTGCACCACAACATGGATTTACATCAGCTGTGCAACTGGCCCAGGACCTCTCCCAGGAATGGTGTTACCTCACCAATGAATGTGTTGGTTGCAGTAATGATATTCCTGGCAGGCTGATCCATGCACTGATGGAGCTATGATCTGGACAGGGCAGCATGTCTGTCATTTTATCAAGAATAAATAAGCCATAGTGGAAATGAAAAACAGAAACCGAGGCCTGTGGTCAGGCAAAAAAATTGTCTGGTAAGACTTACTGAAGCCTGAGCTGCTAAAGAATTCAGAGCTAAATTTGGAACACAGCACTTTGCTAGAGGCATAAAAATCTCTGTTCACTGTTTTATTGACATGTAAATGTGTTTCAATGACTTTAATGTAAATTTAGCAAAAACATAGAGGATTTGTCGATATAATTCCAGACAATTGCTTTAATTTTCAGTGCTGTTTTTAGTAGCTTTTCTACTTACCTGGTTTGTTACTTTTGCTGGGGTTTTTTTTCCCTTCCCTTTTTTTCACTATGAAAATCAAAATGCTGTTCTGGAGAAGCACTAACTGTAATGCTGTTTGCTAAAGAGAAACATAGTTCTGAATTTTTCTGTTCTTTCCTTCTTGGGCATTTCCAACAGAAATCAAGAAGGGGAAAAGAGAAGACTTCTTCATGTTTGATGAAACTCTAATATTATAGAACCTGTTTTGCAACATCTCATACAGGAATGTGTGGGGATTTTCCCTAAAAGATCAAAAGCCTGATAATGCTTACTTGCTTTCAGGTTCCATTACAAGCTCAGCCAATCTTTCTCTGAAAGCCCCTAAATTTTGGAGATTTAGCTAACTGTGGGCAAGACTGAACCCAGTTCTGAGGGGAAAGAGGATGCTTCTTTTGTGTTTCATTGTGATTGGAGTTTTGGTGGTGGCCGTGAAAGAGACTGAAATATTTTGTTTTAATTTTGCTTTGAAGTTTTGGATTTTATTTTGTAAAGGAGTTGAAACTGAATAAAATATCTATAGTATTCTCCTTGCAAGGGATTGCACAGAGAAGACATCCAAGCAGAGTCCTGGGTGCTGTCCCGTGGGCACCAGAAGTCTGTGGGTGAGGAAGGGAAGCCATGAAGAAGTGCTATACACTGACAACCTGGATATGGTATACCAGGGGAAATCTGGAGACGGCTGTATCCAGGTCTAGCTATACCAGCATCAGCTTTCCATTGGAATGTATTTGTCGCAAACTCATAGAAAAACATCTGTCCAGAACAGGGTAAGGAAGCGAGGCCTCCAAGCTCAGACTTGGTTATCTCTTATGTCCATGTTTATCTCCATCCCCTTTCAGAAAGATATACGCTAAAATCTGGATTTCATGCTGTGAAATTACCTCAAAAGGCATACCAAGGTTGTTTTCAGGTGCAGAAGACAATGTATAATTGCACAGGGCTGTACTACCGTTCCAGCACTTTTTCAATACAAAATTTGCTCTTACAGTACTAAGACAAGCATGGAAATCTGTCATTATTCCTTTTACCCTCTGGTATTTTGCACACTGCGTAATAATAAACCAAAACCAGTGCAGACTGCAAAGCAGAGATGTAGTATCTCTTTGTGGGAGTATAAAGTTTCATAAACCATCGTAGGTGTCTAACTATGTTATCACCCCTTAAACGACAAAGAGTCTCTGGAGCTTCAAAGCAAAGCAAAGTGATACTTTTGAAGAACTTTCCTCCTGTGCTAAAACCAGCAACTCAACACTACCAAAGATATTTTGACACACCATTCATTGATTTCTTTTGAAAGATGATTAATCAATCTACCTTGCTAGTGTCAGTGAAGATCTATAGAACTTAACACTTTTAAAAAGCATTTAGATCTCTGAAAAGATTTGTTTGGTACCCAAGTTCATACAGCTTCATTGCCTATAATTAAGTGAATTTTATGGTAATATTCTATCCCTTCATATTAAAAAAAAAAAAAAGAAAAAAAGTAATGTCTTGAATGTTTATTACAAAGAAATTACCAGGAATTTATTTCAACAAGATTTTTTAAATGTTACATTGCTGTTAAAGTCTTAACTTGCTACAAGAAAAAGTATGCATTGGGGTAGCTAGGTCTTAAAATCACTACTTTGCATTCAAAATTAGTCATTAGAGGTCTTCAGCTTTTCTTTATATTCTTAAAATTGGACAGATCAGTGTCATGTTAGGTACATCACAGAACAGCTCTGTCTGAGGCCTAAACAAGGAGTGTTGATCTCATTTGGAAATTTTATTTGTCAATAAAAGGTAAGCCAGTCTCTATGTATGCTCACTTGAACCTAATAATAGAAAACATTTGCAAGTCAAAACACACTTATCAGCAAAACTTGAAAAGTGTTCACAAGCTTTTTTTGTCCTTTTGTTTATTGGCAATACAGTATCAAATTCTGCTTCTGACAGACAAAAATATGGCACATAGAGTACCTCTGTGCAAGAAATTCATAAAAGTATTTTTAACTGAAGAATAAATAAGTATGGTGAAAACTAATATGGATAGCAATTATATCTAAAGGGTCATTTTGAATACTTCAATTGGACAAAAACATGGTTGCAATGAAGAATATTTCTTCTGAGTAGGAAGCATTTTACACAGATTGTTGGTTTAAATAATTTTCAAGATTTAAAATAGAAGAGGGGAAAAACAGTGAAACAGAGATCAAAGCTATTTTGCTAATCTGCTGTATTTCCGTTTACAACATCTGCACTCTCAGCATAAACCGCAAGTGGCACAGTGCAGTTGTCAGCAGGTCTGACACATTGTTGGTGTTTATGATGTCATACTACAAATTACCAAATATGGAAGTTTTTTAAGCATCTTGCCTAATGCTTAACTGTATATGGCAAAATCAGGATGTTCGTTGATCAATTTTAGCAAAAACTAATACACTTTACATGTTAAAATAAAAAAGAATCACATGGAAAAAGGTCTCACTGTCATTAAATCGAATGTAAATAATAATTTCCTTCCGGGCACTAACATTCTCAAAAGGTCCGTTGTTGTTTCTTAAGGTGACCTGAAAGTGTTTGTCATGGCTTTTTCTATGAGACTTAAAACAATAACTTCAGAGACAGATCAAATGAGAGGCCTAGTCAAGAAAATTGCCTTTCTTGGAAAAATACAAGTTTTCTTCTTAATTTGAAGAAAATCAATATTGCATCCCCATGTAACAAAAATGTTTCCGAAGGGAAAGCCAAAATCTACCTAAATTGTTAAAAAAAAAAAAAAAAATCTGCCATGTTTATTTCACTGTTGATGTAGAGTATAAATTAAGGCCTCAGAAGAAGAGGGAAAGTGCATCTTTCAATTCGGCAGCCTTGGCATCAGAAGAAAGTGCTATATTGTTCTTCACACAAACCGTCCCCATTAGAGCTCAAGATGTTCTTTTCCTTTTAATCCTCATTTGTACCCCTTAGCCATTTGTTTAGAATTAAATTAACTGCAATTTGGAAAATGTGGATGAAAGGTAGTGCATTGAGTAGATATCACATGTTTCCTGAATAGTGCCTGTTCTGCCTCTTTCACAGCCATTCATTGTGCCTGAAAGGGTGTAGTGTGTGAATTGTTGGACTGTCACTCTGCAGTGAAGTCTAGTAGCCAGTATTACCATGGAAACAGCAGGAAAAAGACAATTAACAAAATGGTTCTGATTTTCCTTATTTCTTGGGGGAAGGGGTGTTCATTAGTGATTTTTTTGTTTTCTTTTGTTATTTTCCCAAAAGAAACACAGGGGTAAGGGAGGAATATTCTTGTTAAATTAGACATTGTCATCACTGCAGGCCTAGTAATGCAACTGAAATGTGTGTTTGTGCAATAAAATGTGAGCTCTTAAGTGTTGTCTAGTCTTATTCCTCCCTTTCTCATCACAGAAAAGAAGTCTCAAAATATTCTTAGGTGAGCGACTGTTAATGAGCAGAGCCTGTGAGTTTAACCCTCACACATTCATTGGACTTTTAATTAGTCCCTCTCAGAATCACTCCTATGACAGAAACACAATATACGCCTGAGAGGGGTTTAAACCAAAAGGGGGCTCTCTTTAGATTTTTAGCAATAGTTTAAAATCAAATAAGTTGGAGGGAAGGGCTGTGGGCTGCTGTAAAAGGCGGATTTTTCTGCCTGAAGGACATTCCAGTGCAGGGGTCCAGCTATAATTTCAAGTCAGTCATGTTCACATTCTGCATCCAGAAGCACATAAAACAAAGGGGAAAAACTCAGGCTCTTAAAAACATCTCTGCCTTCAAAATTGTTATTTCTCCCTAACAGTGTTGCTAACTTTTACAAATTATAATTAAAGAAAAAAACCTGATGCAAATTCTATGCTAACACTTTATGTCAAACATTCCCAAAAGACTAAACTCCAGGTCGTGTTCATGTTGCAGGGATACAGAGGCTTCAGAAAAAAAAGAACTCTTCTCCCTGCTTATACAGATGCAGCCAAGATCAGTACCCCTCATTTTCATTTATTGATCCTTTCCATTGTAGGAGCAATACACATAGTAGAAAAACTGATGGTGAGCATTGTGATTAGACAAATCCTGCTTCTTTATGCTTAGTGGCAACAAAATTTCATGTGCTACTGGTAGGTTTCTCTACTAATATACTAAAAGAAGACACTCAGTTGTCTAACATTGTTTGCTAAACACACCCTGGTAAGTGTATTTTGGAACATATCATGCCTGTTGTTGGAACAGATCTGTTCTGTATTGTGTATTTGAATAGCACCTATGCCTTTGGGAACAAGGACTCTCCTGGATCTCTAGACTGCACTGAGCAGTTATTAAACTATAAGAATACTTGGCTTGGGTTTTTTTTAAGGAAGGGATTGCTGTGAAGTCATACATTTGCTCTCTAAGTAGAAACATGGAAAAGACATTGACCTCCTTTTTTGTCCAGGAAAGTGAATTATTTACAGGAGTGCATTGTATTTGAAGAAAGGTGAACAGTGCAGGAATAAAATGACAGAACATATACTAAGGACATAGTGCAGAGATTTGGGATGAGTTAAAAGCAGAAAGGAGAATAACAAGAGGGAAAAAATTAGATGGAAAGTCCTGGTCACTGTTTGTCTGTCCTAGGTAAATACAACATCTCTGAAACAAAACGCTAGAATGGTGAAGGGGAAGCCTAGGGAAGAGAAGCTGAAGGCATGCCCTGACTCAAAGGATATACTCCAGCAGCATTCAAGTAGATGGCTAATAGGGGAAAAGCAGGAAAAGAAAGTTGTAAGAACAAAAGTTGAAGCAGCCATCAGGTTATCTGATTAATATAACACTGTATAGCCTCAGACTTAATAAATCTGTGAAGTAGAAAGATGAAGGGAAGACATGGATTATTTTTAAAACATAGCAGTGAACTAATGTAATGTTTTGCATTACTAGCTTACAGGAGAATCAATGTGCATGTAACCGTAAGTGGAATTTAGCACTGAAGAAATACGGACTCATTTTAATGTCATATCATGGGCAAAATTAGTTTCTGGTTTTGTTTTTTTAGTGTCTGATTAAGCAATTTTCTGTAGTCCTTGAGCTCTGACCGAGCAGCCTTTTAGCAATGTTATTAATACCAGTCATGAAATAGGCTGTGGATGAAATCAATGAGCAATCTTGACTTTAGATTATAACATAGATGTCAGCAGAAACCCCAGAAATGCAAAGATCAAACTCTTTACTTAGAGATAAACCATCCTAAGATAGGCTTTTTTTCCCACTTCCCTTCACTGTCATTATGATTCCAACAATGCTCCATTCACTCCCACAAACTGTTTTACTTTAATTATTGGTTGAGGTAATTGGTGTTTTCGTTGGGCTCAGCATGTTCTGTGCTTTACTGAGTCCTTAGCATTAACACTAATGCACTTGGAATCCAATACTTTATAGGTTTTCCTGGGGTTTAACTTCTTCAGGAGTGAAGCGCAGGCTTTCTCATCTTACTTAAAGATCACACAATCCAAATAATGAGAAAGGAGGGAAACAGCACTAGGTAAAAATCTGAAGAGTTGTCATAAGCTTACTTTAGCCCCAGTCAAATAAAACATGTTTATTTGTTTGCTAAGTATGCAAGGTAATTAAGGGTAAAAGTAATTAATGAACTTCTCTGGGGCCAGTTATGCCAAAGTACGTCCATATTTTGTGCCTAATTGAATTGTGGACTCAAATATCCAAAGCATTCACAGACATTTATTTGGGCATGTGTGGAAACATATTATTTAATCTGGTATGCACCAATATGTAGCTATTCTCATAACTAAATGTGGAAATTTGTATGAGATTGCTTAAGGCTGACTTTGTGAAAAGACCCTTTAGGTTTTTTGATAATTCTGCTTTGGCATACGTAAATCTTTCTATCCATCATGGTCTTGATAGCCTTGTTTTTTATTTTTTTAAACATTATTTTGGATTTCAATGAACTCTCAAGTCTCATCAGTAACATGCTAGTTTAGGTAGTTTAGATATCTTAGAATTATTATTGTTTTAGAAGTCCTGAAAACAAAAAGATACCTATATCAATGACTCGAAATATTGTCAGGAACAGTAAAACAGCAAGAACCTTCAGTCTGCTATCATGACCTCCTATGCACATGCTGGAGGTGAAAATTGTGTCAGTTTTGACAACACTTTTATCAACACAAGCTCCAGGAAACTCTTACCCTTCAGGTAAGTGTCCTCTGTAGGAGGAAGACCTCAGCCAATGCCAGTCAATAGAAGATTAACTAGTGGCAGACAGTTTTCAAAGGAAGCTGTAAACTTAATTGTGTCTTGAAATGATTGTTTTCTCTTTTTGTTTTCTTTTTTTTTTTCCCCAAGAACACTGTGTATAAAACACCTGTTTTCATGCTCTTTCCTGTTGGAAAAGACCACTGTAACTTTCCATGGAAATCTGTGCAGTGATACCAGTCACATAATAGATGGTCTCTTACAACAATAATTTGCTCATTTTTATTGTGACTGGAGTAGCCCATTTGCTTCCACTGAGGAAGCACAGTGTGATTGCTACAGCACTGGCAACTCGGTCATGAAGGAACATATTCCTTCACTTTACATGTGTTAGAGCAGACACCTCCCAGGCCTACCCATGGATGTGTGGGAAAAGTTCTTCACTAGTATTTAAGTTCTCGTGTTCACCAAGGCCATTTTTCACTGCACAGACGTAGGAACGTGTCACGATTAATGATATTTTAAAGCTCCTTTATCATGCTAGAAGTAAAGTAGCCATAATGTGAATGAGAGGTATTCCCCAAGGGTATGGATGAAACATCAAACCCTTACAGAGATCTGGCCCAGGTCCGGAAGAGGAGCTGATTGTAGAAGGATCACAAAGGTAGTTTTTATGTGTCAGTAGGACATATGTAGGATTCCATGCCAACAGAATTCCAAAGATTTGTTGTCACAATCCTACCCATGGAAAGAAAAAAAAAAAAAAAAAAACCACCAAGAGAGAGAGAACTAACCGGAATTTTTCTAAAAATAGACCATATTGTTTATTTTTGTGGAGACGCTGTACTAACAGAAAGCATTACCTGTCAAATGTGCTTCCACCATCCTGCAGATTTTCATTCTTTTTTCAAAGAGCAATGCCACTCCAAAGCAGCATTCCTATGTAATTATATATTCAATTAAAGTAAAGCTGCCTTAACAACAGCTGAGTTCTCCATAATTGTTTGATGTCATGAAAAACAAACAACACCCCAAAGAATAATGAGTCAACATCTGTTCTTTCCCCCTCTTCCCCTCCTGGTTCTTCTGGTAGCTGAGGGAATCTTCATTTGGGGCTGCTCAAACAATGTTGGGCCAACTTCATCCTTGGTGTAATTTCAGTGGAGTGACTGCTGCTGCACAAGGCTTTAATCTGGTCTCATTATTTTAAACCAATGTTTAAATGTGCCACAAACAGTAATGTTAAAAAAAAAAATCTTTAAAACTTGTAGGGATCAATTCTTCAACATCTGTCTAGTCAAAATCACTCTTTAAACAGCCATGATAGAATCCAGAAGAAATTTAGACCTTATATAACACTGTAGTAAAAAAGATACGTATGTACAAAAATAGTTTGTATTCATTCAATGCTACATTTGTGGAGATGAAAAAACTTCTCATCCTAGCATAAAAACATTGAGAAATTAATTTTTTAGACCAGTATCAACATTTGAACCTTAAGGTAATGTCTAACTGGAGATTAACAACAGTACATTAAGAGAGATTTGATTAAAGGAGAGATGACATAGGCAATGCCCAAAATTCAAACAATTTAATATGGAAGTATTTCTCTGTTTTAAAGGTTTGCTAGTAGTTATTTACGGGGACAAAATAAGCCTCAGTACACTGACATAAAATTAAAAGGAAATTCGTATAAAGTGACTTTTTTACTTCATCTGGACCAGTACAAGAAAGCACTTTTCATGACATGAAAAAATATGTCTTCAGTCAGGTTTTATATATTCCATTGTTGGAAACTTTACAATTCTCTGAAGATCCTTTCCAGTGTTTCCAAGCTTTTTACCATTTGGATTTTTTCTGACACCTACTATGTCTGTTTCTTGATTTATTTTGAGCACATTTTTTCCTATCATAGCCCTTGTAGGCTATTATTTTCCACTGTACAACCATTTTGAAGACTATTGTCCTCACTTCTTCATGCTGGAACCATTCCTCCGTTAATCTCATATTTGGTTCATGATTGAGACTTTCATCTCCTCTCCTGAAGTAACTAAATTAACTCCTGATTCTTCATTCCATACTGTGTAGTCAATGATTCCTAAATTGGGCATTTTCTGCAGGGCTTTATTCCATTTTGTTCTCTTTTTCTTCAGTCTGCTATTGCCATTTTGAATTTCGATTCTTTTCCAATGTATATTAAAGTCCCTCTCAACTTCACGACATTTGTGGGCTTAACACAGGTTTCTGTCTATTTAGGTTATTAGTAAAACTTAGTAGAAACAGATCTAGACAGAGTCTTGGAGAACAGCTAATTGTTTGCTTTTTGCTTGACAATGAATCTCTGACAGATATGCTCCAAGTTAAAATTGTGACTTCCTCCCCTCAGTCACGTGTATCTGAATTGCTGACAATTTCCAGAAGTTTTAAAAACCTTGATGTGTTTCACCTTCTAAAATCAGGACTTGTGCCTTTACTCTGGTAGTTATGTACTCCATATTAATTATTACACATAGTCTGTCAGGCATAAAAGATCATACTTTTTATTTATTGCTTTTGTTGAGTTCAATGTTCCGTTTCTTCGCACTATTAAACTGCACCAGTACTTTATGGCCTTTAAAAAAGAGGACAATTTTTGCAGAGATTTGCTCCTTTTCTTTACCAGGGTTCCTATAGCCCAGTAGAGGACTTCAGCTATGAACTTTTATCCTATTTATTGGTTTTTATTTGTACAGAAAATTAATGACCTCTCTAGGTAAATTAACATAGAGCAAACATTTGTCAGCAATTGCTTATTGTGCAATAGAGGACTTTTTCAGCACACGGCCAGAGCTCCACTAGGGACAACGGTAAATGAAAAAGGAGGCAGCCATAATATGATTATGGATACATTGCCAATTTGTAAATGAAAAGCTTTGAATCTTTTTTCCTTTGTTTTTTATCCCCTGAAGTGCAGTGCACATGGGCATTTCTGAGTAGATCTGGGCAGGCCTGCAGAAAAATTAAAACTTAAGACAAGCCAAAGACCTGGCTTTTTTCCACAAGAAAAAATACAAGCTAAGCTGCTGAAGTTGACTGCCCATTAAAAAAACAAAAACAAAAACAAAAACAAAACAAAAAAAAAACCCAACAAAGACCAAAAAATAAAAAAATAAAGGCAACGACCACAAAAACCCAAACCAAAACAAAATTCTATAATTCTATGTAAAGATACATGAATTGAATGTGACCAGGAGGAAATCATACCAAATGATTGTCTTTATTCACGGATGTGAAGCCAAGGCAAACCTTGTAACTCAACAGGATCTCAAATTAAGCTTCCTTTAAACCTAGTCTAACTTGTCGTTCTGTAAATTTATATAATTAAGGTAGGATAACAGGAACTTTAATGTCAACACAATCAGGTCCCAGGAACAAGTAAATCAGCTCTTTATTGGAATAAACAGTTCTTACACAGCATAGAATTACACCTTTTACAGAAAAGGAAGTTAGAGAGACATAGAAGGATGAAAGAGGAGCCTGTTAGAGACCTGATAATTAAAAGAGTCTTTTTGAAACACAAACAGAAGATTGTGACTTGAGTTAAAGAAATACCAATGCTTATACATGCACTTACTATCAAGAAAGGGCCTTGTATTTAAGTAAAACAATGTTTATGAAGAAAAATAAGATGGGCTATACACAGAAATATTTTCAAAGCAAAATGTTTTTCATGGATTTCCATAAAAAATTGTGGCTGTTTAGAAGTGTTCCTTTTAAATTATCGTGGACTAAATCAGAGACTAGAACTAAAATGTAGCCACACTCTGAAAGATAATGGCAGCGGAGGCTGCTCTTGTTTATGCGTGCTGTTCACATTTACTCTGCAAATGTATAGTTCAGTTTAATTAGCATGTGATTGAAAAGTGTTGACGTCTTGTGTTCTGTGTTGCTAAAGGGATTTCTTCAAACTGGGGAATATGTAAATTCCTTGAAGAATTGTTTATACTACCAGACTGGCTTTTAAGTAATTTTGATGACAAGAATTAAAGTAGGCAGTCAACACAGTTATTTTGAGGATTTAATATAGTTGTGAACACAAGAGTGTAAATAACTTTTGCAAGGAGCTGAAGCAGACTGTGAAAACAGCTGTACAAATTTTTTATTTTTTAATTTTCTTCTAGTTTATGGAACAGTAGAGTTTAATTGCAGCTTTTGTCCCTTCTCATTTCTGGCAGCTTAAAATGAGATGAATAAATGTGAAAAAAGCTACCTCTCCTTCGAAGTTCTGAGTATAATTTAAAACAGAAAATATTTTAAAACTTCTCTGTGATTCTTCTCTGGGCTATAAAAACTGTAAATGTCCGTAGCTTCATTTGTTTCACAAAGTATATTTCTGATTCGCTGTGGTTTTATGAGAGTAAAATATGGATTAAACTGTAAATCACACTTCTTTGAAGACTTCATATTTTTAATTGTCTGCATGGCAGAGGCAAAGTACTGTCAAAGGCTTGCATAGTTCAGAAAACTCTAGAAATATATGGACATTGAAATTTCCACTCCACAGAAAGACTTGCAGCTTCAGAATCAATTTTATTCTGATCCAGAGTGAAAAAAGAAAAAATTAAAATGTTAGACTGACATGTTTTTTGGGCTTATAATATTTGGGAAAAAAGACAAAAGTTAAAGTTCTTGAAGAATGAAAAATATAAAAAAAATAAAAGTTCTTGTTATAAAAATGTCAAATATTAGCTATTTATTTTCAAATTGGAAATGAAATAAGTGATGATTGCAGGGTTCTTTAGTTAAATCCTAATGTACATATGTTGATAATCATGAGCTGTATGGGAGCATGCAAGAGCCACTGGCAGCAGCTGCAGCCGTCAAGGTAAACTGCAGAGTCTGGGGAGGTTACTGGTAAGCCTTCCTCATATGTGAGGGTGATTTCTTTACTTGTCCACAATACTGACCCACCAAAGTTCCAAAAATATCTCAGTGGAGAGGCTCGTACCTTTTTAGGCAGAAGATTATGTTCTGATATGGATTCATCGAAGCTGAAGTGTTCATCTAATTTGGGTCTGTTAAAGATTCTAGTCATGAGGTCTAAGCTTCCTCAGCTTCCTTAGGACAATGCAGAATCATTAATCTGTTGTAGCCAGATGCTTATGATAAAAAGCATTTTTCTTTTTTTTTTTTTTCACATTAGATCTGTCTGCTGAGGGATTTGGATCAATAGATGCTGTACTTTTATGTGGGTAAAGTTAAGTGAAGTTACACTGCCTTTAAATGTCAGAATAAACCATGCAGAAGAGAAAATCCCTTTTTGGTGTATTAGCCAAATAATAATAATGCTTTGAATCAATTATTTTCATTGTGTCAAATTGCACTAATTGATGATGTAGTTGTACAAAAATTATTTCTCCTCAAAACCAAAGTTAACCTGCCTCACCAAACTATACATTATACTAGCTAAGTACTATATTTGCCAGGCCCTGCTTTTTTCTTTGGAATACCTCTGCATGTCCTTCTGCTTATGAGGTAAAATTCCTGCCACTGAGGTACAGTGAAGTGCAGGAGAGTTGAGTTCTATCCCCAGCCTTTTCTCTCTATCCATCAACAGAAGCACTGGTGGGTGTTTTTCAATAATTCTCATCAGTCAAGTGGGTTTAGATAAAACTTCAGTAAAATCACGACAAGCACTACTCCCTCTGAACAAAGGGCAGTTCAAAGAGGGAGTGGAAAAAAATTAACACCATGATGTCTTATGATGAGAACATAAATCAGACTGTGATAAAGGAGAGGGGGAAAGATATGGGACGATAAGGGAAATAGAAAAGACTGCATAATGGATCAGCTTCCTCAACTAGTTCTAGAAGATATGAACCCAGAAAACCAAGTAGATCCAGCTCCTTAAAATCAATAAAAATTTCTATTTACTTAAATGGTGCCACATCATAGACTCTTTTTATCCTTAAACCTTGGAGAGATACCAGGATAAGACAACTGTCTAACCACATGAAAGAAAACTCTGCTCTACCAAGTCTAAGATTAATTTAAAATTAAGGAATATTGGTAAATACTTAAGTTACCCTGTATCTCTTACCTGACAGGCACAAAATGACTAGCTTAGCAGGTGATAAATAACTGTTCCAGGGTGAAAATCTATCCAAGTGCAGACAGCATTTTGTTATAATTTTATCACTATCTCAAAAACAAAGATAGGCACAAGTAACCAGTAACAATAGTAATAGAAAGAAACAAAAATAATACTTTTTGTACTTGCAGCTACCTTTTCTTTTGTTCACACAGAAGACTACTCTTTATGGATTGCAAGACCCTTCTTAGAAGCAATAAAATCCCATCTGACATTTTATGGACATTAGTTTGGCTTCCAAAGGCATTTCTTAAAACTGCAAGCTTTGTATGTCCAGTTCCTGGGGTTAATACTTTATATAAAATATACAGAATAATTCCTGATCTTTTCAATACATATTGAATTCATGAGGTTTGTAAAGGGAGGAAGGAAGAAATCCTACCACTAATCTTTAGTGTTGATCATTCTGACATGTCAGGTTTTAAAACTGGTAGGTGAAAGCCCAGAGATGCTTTAAAAAGCAGGTTAACTTTTACTGATATACTGAAGAAAGATAATCTTCTGTCTTCAGCAGCAGCCAGCATAATCAGGTGGTTCTGCTTTCCTTTCAACTGTTCTAAGACACAAACTATGTCTGCTAGGGAACATAGTCAGCCATACACTGGCTCCCAAAGGGAATGGAAATTCAGTGAAATTTCAGTGTGCTACAGGGATTGGCTCGATCTTGGCTGCCTTACTGACTTAAGCAAGACTCATATTTAGGACTGAACAAATCATAATTTTTTCTACTGCAGAAGTGTTCAGCCAAACTACTGGTTCCCACTGCATAGAAGTAAATAAAATTTAAATTTAGAGTCTTATCATAACATCAGCTTTTGTACCTGTGCTACAGGAACAGATGGAGTATGGGAAAATTTTGAAGTGTTAATTGATTTTGTTTGAATCCTGTTACCCTCTGTTTGGTGTGAATTGTTGAGTTGTCAAAACATTAAGTTATATAAGGAATGGAGCAGAGAATAAACAAAAATATAATTCTATTGATATCAGAGGTGTATCTTCAGCTAATATACCATGTTCACACTAGTTATCCTATCTCTGACTGCTAAAAAATAAGCAGAATAAAAAAAGACCAATAAAAATTAAAGAAAAACCCTGGTCTCAGAAACTAAAAATTAGTTTTGCTTTCCTTAGGAAAGAGATAAAAATACAGAATTTATTTAAAGGAAATTTATGGAGTTCAAATATTTAAGTACACTTTAATAGGCTGAGAAAAAAATGTACAGGAATATGAACAGTATCTTGGGGTTTGATAATTACCCCCAAAAGCAAGAAAAGGAGCATTTATCTTTGTGCTTCCCAAATGTAACTACCAGAAATTAAGACCTAGTGTGGGGGAAGAGATAATTTGCAGCTCATGTCACCTTCCTCAGACACACATGATATAGGGAGTTTATGTGGATAAGGTTTAGGAATGATAGAGTAAGATCCTAAGTTCCTGTGTTTACATGTACCTAGGAAAATATCAGTAGGACAAAACAGAGCACATGGAAACCTCCCAAAACCTCTGACTGCATCCTATGAATCATGTATTTGATCACATGTAGTTCAGATTATAATCTGAAATAAAACAAAATGTCTCCACAGGATTACATGGAGTTTTCTCATGTCAAACACCCACACAGTGAAGGCAGGAAAAATAAAAAAAGTGATAATTAACCGGGCTGAGATGAACACCTCTTCCACTATCATGTCTAACTTCAGTGCAATGCAGTGTTCCTTTGACAAAATATTAGAAACCAGATTTTAGGCCGCAATTTAGCTCAAAATTATTTCTCTACTTAAAAATTAAGTTTCTCTTCAGGAAACTGACCTTCTGTCTGAAATTATTTTACCTCCATAATAATACTTTTGATGTATAAGAAAATATAAATGTTCTTTTACACCATAAGTAAATCATGAAGTATTGAAGGTAGAAATCAATAATGATGTTTGAGAAAAAACACTTTTTCTTTGTATTTCATCAGTGCAGAATAGAAAAATACTGCAGTGACTATGGGCAAATATGTGGATTAAAAATCCACTATCAGAACCCCCTCAACATTAACTGCCCAATATGGAGCAGATATCTTTGCAAGATAGCAAATCAGATGGCTCTACCTTAGCAAAGCTCACCCAAGAAATAAGCACAATCAACTTAACATTATGCATACAAATTTTTAAGGGGTGAATTAGGGCAACTTCAGGATTTTTTGTTGGTTTTGTTGTTGTCAGAAATATTTCTTATTTTTGCAGGCATCTAAACATAGGAAGTGTCTGGAGTTTTGTAATATGACTTGAATGCCCCCTTTCCATTGTGAGAAATTTCAATAGTACTTTTTTTAACTTTAATGAACAAAGAATTTGAAATCTGCTGACAATTTGCTTGTAACCATGACTGAGATAATATGTTTTAATTAACTTTTGTATAGCTAGTTTTATTTTTTTTCCTCTGGAAAGTGCAAAACGAGTAACCTGTGGATCCCAATTACATGGGAAATTCCAGCTTCAGGGACGCTGGTTGGTTCATAGAAACTTGTGGAAAAAAGCACCATTACAAAGTAACAAGTATTTGTCAATTTTTGTGGGGGTTAGTCCTAGTTCTGCATGTAGAAAAAATGCATTCATTCAGTTGTAAGGACTGTTCATTTTCTCCCTGTTTGTATCTTTTATTCTTGAATCTTTTCCTTTGCAACATATCTGTACATTGCTTGCACTCCGTAATGACATCCAGACCTTGAATCAGCTGATGAAGAATAGTGCACATGGTTGAAATAATCCTGGGAGCAGCTGGAATTGCTTAAAGCATGTCATAACTAAATACAGAATAAATACACAAAAGCTTTCTGTTACGGTGACATTTCAAAAGAGAAGAAGGTGAAGAATCCAAGGAAGCAAATCTTCATAGAACGAAGCCAATGCTGAAAATACAGGTTGGATAATCTGCTGTTTATTAGCATCTGTTTTTCTACCTCTCTCCCACAACAGCCACAGCTACTTTAGGCTTCACTCCCTTTTTCTCGTGGCAGATCTACAATGGACTTATGGAAAGCAAGTTACATTGGCCATACATCTCAAATACCATGACTCAATGTACATATAAGGGATTCCCATGTTTTATGAAAACATGAGAAACGTATTTATTTTCCAAAGGAAGAAGGATAAACTGTGTAACTTTTAGCCTTATTTAAGAGTATTGTGATCACCTAGAATTGAGATAAATTAATTAAAATAACTATTTTTTCTTTCGTAATGGCCTTGTAAAATTACCTGGTTGAGAATTTTCCTCTCTAAACATCCATTTACATAGTGACATTTTATAAAATGACATAACAGTTTGTTTAGTATCTGTAATATATTGCTGGATGAGAAAGACAACCATTACAATTTTTAGTGATATAGAGGCTTGACTTTTATGTTAATTCTGACAACCATGTACTTTAAAATATTTCATCACAACTCTTATTGCTTATGGTGACACTGGTTAAAACTATCAATTTAAGAAAATGCTAAGACTTGGCAATAATAGCTTTTAAAGGAAACTTTACTGGCTGCAGACAGACAAGAGTGAGTTAAATTCATCTGCATTGATAAAGAGCTACTGGTTTGAGTGGATTGACCAGAGAGATGAAGATGGCCCATGGCCCAGAGTGATGCTTTTTTGTCATTTGCTCCCTTCTTGCCAATAGAATGTCAGACCAAAATGAAGAAAACATTCCCCTTTATGGTATAGTCTGGAAATCTCCATAGATTTGATAAGTACTCAAGTATCTCTCCCTGTCAATATCCCCTTTTCTCTGCCCTATGCAAAACCTGAAATACATCAAGCAGAACAACTGTCTAATTACCAGTAGCTAAATGAAAGTTGTTCCTTCTCCTTAGTGCTAAAAATGATCTTTACTTCAGTTTTTCTTTCAGATCTGGACTAGTGAAAGGAAGGATAAAAGTGCAAAGAACAAATGAAATCTGGTTTTTAATCTGGTTTTATATCTGCCAGTTAACTGAGAGCATGTTTTCTCAGTTTGGGAAGATGAGTCACCTAATGTACTTTGCTCAGACACTGATTCCTATCCCAGATATTACATAAGGATCACTGCACTCTTATATAAGTAAATAATACTTACATTGTTACGCACTGCTGTATGGAAATTAAGGTACGGGGCATTTTTAAGGGCTGCAAGCATGTCTAAATATTTATATAGTGTGTATCTTAATTTTCTCTCTTGAACATTCAGATGGTACATGACAAAATTTGATTACTGGCAATCTGTAACTTGTTTATAAAGAATCTTCTTTTCAAGGTTTATAACATGTTTCTTTTTTTGTTTTGGTTTTTTTTTGAATGCAAAACATTAAACTCTATTACTCATTTATTGCAACTAATTTTTTATATAATTACTAATGTGTCCTATGTGAGCCTCATCAGCACTGATTTCATAAAGGTAGTTTTAAAAACAGTGAAACAAAAGGCAACAGCAGGTTTTGGTCAGCCTGAGAAAACATCTCACCTGCTGGATTACAATGCAAAGAGAAAAGTGGAAAAACAGGTTTGCCAGGAGAGAGTAATTGAGAAAAGCTTCTGCATGTATCTGAAGGAAATGGAGAAGCAAAAATCATTTAATCCCATAGAAAGTCAGATCTCCTGTCTTTGATATTGTCCTCTTTAATAGGAGATATTAAGAAAAACAAGGGAAACAAAATCCTGTAGTTCTTTTGAAGCTGAAAGAGGAGGTTATATTGCTTAGTAAAATGCCAGCCAGGTATTTTTCCCCACTTCTGAGCTTTGGCTCTCATCCAAAACATGACAAACCAAGCAAATGAAAATGTGGATGTGTCTTATCACTTTTGTTTCCTGTTTCAAAAGGAACTCTAAAATTGTAGTGGTGAGAGAGAAGGATGTTAATCGAGCAAAATCATCTATGGTAAAATATACCTTTTATATCATAATCTTCAAATTTTGTTGTTGTTGTTCAAGTGCTGCAACTGAACTGGTCTTGTAGCATTAGAAAACAGTTTAGAAAATAGCAAGTGCTCTTCAGACTCCACAAAGTTAACGTAACTGTAAAGTTTTATCCTCCTTCTATTAAATGAATGGGAAGCATTACCTGAATTTCAACAGAGACAGAGCCACACCTTCACTGACATGAATTGTAAGGCACTTTCTTGAAACTCTAATAATTACATTCTTGATATCCAGGGAGATCTTCAGCATTTGCCTTGATAGTGAGGATGTAAAAGAAGAAAGCTAGGTCTCAAAGGAAGTGCAAGTATTTTAAATACTACAAAAGACATGTTTTAATATTTCAAAAGCTCAGGAAAAAAAAAAAAAGAAATACAGAAATACTTCTTCCTAAAAAGAGATTCACGCTGATTTTAATGTCCTGCTCACTGTGCCAGAGGATACTTTGAGAATTATATCCTTCTAGAACCTCCCTGTCACCTGCAGAAAATGGACTTTCATTGCTTTCTGCTGAGGATGCCAAGTTGCTGATTTCCTGTAGAAAAGCTGTGTCCAAACTGAAGACCGGGGAAAGCTTGAACATATGGAACACTCTTCAGTTGTACAAAAGACCATCCTAGTGGCTGTTTTCTGGACCTCCTGTTTGATAAACTAATTCAGCTGTGATTGAAGAAGTCTGAGGTATTTAGAGTAGTCAGCTCAGTGCTGCAGTTAGTGTAAAAACATGTCTGTAATTCTACAGGGAATTAATGAGTAAGATGAGAAATTATCAACAAGTTTTACATTAATTTTTGAAAGAATAAAAGTAACTAATATTCTTATATTTCATTATAAAGAGACAGAAAAATAACCCTGAGAGGGGAACATGGAGAGAGTTAAAAGCAGACTCTTTCCAAGCAAATAATTATAATTTAATGGCAATATTGTAGAGAAAAATCTATGCATTGTATTTGATTTGAATGTATAGTATATACGCTTTGTGCTTAATAGTCACTTTCAGTAACAAAAATAAACCAGTGTAAAATATTACCTGAATGCCTAAAGCCTCCTGAAGAGAAAATGAAAAGAGGTTGTCTAAGATTTACATTAAAATATCTATAATGGAAAGGAATAAAAGGTAATACCATCATTTAGGCTTCTTTTACACTAACTTCTGAATATTATTATCTTTTCAGATTACAATAGCTGCAAAAAGGACTTGGGCAAGTCTTCCATGAAGGGGTTTACAGTAGACAAAGCAGGCATTTAGTGATACAGAGCATTGTCTTTAGATATGTCTGCACTGCAGTCAGGTGTCAGTGAAACCTCAGGAGCTTAGATACTGAGAGAAACAAAAATGTGGGAAGTTGAATTCAGCACAAACTACAAAAAGTTTTCTTGCGATCCAGGGTATATATTTGGCAACTAAAACCCACGCTGTTTAAATCACTTAATTATAGTATAGCCATGCCCTGGGATAAAAATACATTGCATTCACAAACTGGAACCTGCAGCAAAATGACTGTGAGTCTACTGTCTATTTGATACTGAAAGGGCACTGGGAAATTTCCCTCACCGAATTTTAAGTGTCTAAATTTAATCCCCTTAGACTCCCCGCGCAGCCTAGGCACATCCAGAGGTGTGTCACTTCACTGCTTGCACTTGCCTGCATTGCAATGGACTGAATCACACTCTGCAGGTATTTATTTTTCCCTCCACCAACCAAGAAGAAAATCCTGGGAGTCTTGTTTCAGCCTTGGCTATCTCAGGGCAAAGCAGCCCCACACAGCAAAACAGCATAAAGCTTTGAAAATAGGAGTGCCCAGTAACAGTTGAACACTGGAAACTGGTGAGAGGGAATTTGGTTTTGAACAGAGTAAGGGTCAGGAAACTGTATAAAAGAGTTCAAATTATATTGTCACAAAAAATGCATCTGTTTAGTTGCACATTTCATTTGTTATGATGTGTATATAACTGAAATACAACTCCTTTTCCTACAGCAATTTCTTCCTCTTCTGGGGGTTAATTATTGTACAATCACAGCACAAATTATCCAAGTGAGATGGTGACATGTTTTACTTTTTCAACTTCCAGACATAGTACCTGGGATGTAATCAACTTAACACAATGCCAGTGCAGTCCAGAGGATTACATCACTGATAGATTTGACTACTAACTCATAAAAAAAGTTTTATTTGTGAACAAACTCTGACTTATTCAGATCAGAACTGCAGATGTTAAAAAAAATTAGAGCATAAAAAACCACGGAATGTATCTTTCCAGGTGAGGTGACAACAAGCAGAAGGTTGCAAATATTGGCTTTCACTTCGGAAAGGTGATGAGTTCCAAATTTAGAATCCATATATGAAGAGCAGGAGATGCTGTAGGAAGCACATGCAAAGAGATACAGATCAGTCTGAGGACTCACATATACTTTATTCATTTTTCCCAGATACAGAAAATGATCTAGTAAAAAGATAGTTCTTTCACTTGCAAACATTGCCTTTCCTGAAAATTTGTATAAGTGCTATGAGCTGTTAGCTCTTGTAGCCATGGAGGGGTTACTTACCTCACCTGACCTTAGCCAGCAAAGAGTTAGAGATCTAGATATCTGCTCTAAACTGGTATTTGTCCTAAACAAAACCTGACAAAGTGGAGGAAAAAACCAAATAATATGACGACTTGTTATTTTTGGAGATTAAATTCCTGACTTCCTCTAGTAAAACTCTATATCTTCTCACTGATTTACACTGAGATCAGTCTATTATGCTGTTTCTGTGAAAATACAGACCAATGATAAAGTTTGAAAAAAATTTCATCTTCTGTTTTTGACTTCACACTCTTAGTCACATATGGCCAGATATACTTATGAAACAATTCAGTCTCTAGTTTTATATGGTTATATGCATGTTCTAGTCTACAGCAAGTACAAAACATATCAAAACATGAAATGATAGAGTTACAGCTGCAGTAAGAGCCAGTATTAAGTAGTAAAGAGATGCACACCATAATAGTGACATGAAGGAAAAAGAGAAAATATTCCTATCTTAGTTCATTACTAAACCCCTCCAGCTGGTTTTCTTGGCAAGGAGTAGCAGAAGAAAAGCTACATGGAGGATGCAGCTTAAATTGACAATCTTGAAAATTTAAATCTGCTTGCAAGAAAATGTATAAACCCTATAGAAAAACTGGATTCTGCCAAGTGATTCATTATTTTAATGACTTCCTGCTCTAATGCACTTCCTCTCCTTTCCTTCATGCAAACTGCTCTAATCCCTGTTAAGGATTTAGCCTTACAATGGAGCTTTTATAACTTTCTGGAGCCTTGTCGTGTTGGCATATGGGTCATTCCCTTTATGTCAGGACGAGAAGGTGAAGAGCAGTTGTCCGGTGGGATAAGGAAAAGTTCAAAGCAGAACTGGCCAAGTATGGCTCTGAAATACAGAGTGAGTTGGTTTTTTCCCTTAGGAGCTGAATGCTGGCAGGTAGCAAGCGTGGAGAAAACCTGAACATGTTTCAATGCTATCTCTTCCAGCAGATGTCACTAAGAGGCAATGCTGTTTATAGAATGGCCAAATTGGAGACAAGCAGGTATTTTAAATCACAAAAGTATGGAAAAGCTTTTCCTAGCTATCAAAGAAATGTTTCAACACTGAAACATTTTTCAGCTCCCAAATAGGACTTTACTTTGGATCCAGGTCTGGAAATAAACTCCTGGTTTCCACTACATTTCAAAGGTTATGGTAATATATACTCTTTACAGGAAACTGCATGGAGATCAGGAGACAAGCTGAGTCCCACTGCTAAGGAAATAGTGAAGGTTTAAAAGAAAAAAACGTGTCTTAATCTCCATAAATTGTGTATTTCTAAAGGAGGAAATGACAAGACATTTGAATGCTGCAAAGATTTAAACTTCTTAAAGACGTATATTGTTGTTGTTGTTGTTGTTATTGTTGTTATTGTTGTTACTATGATTAAAAAAACCCAAATATTAGGATTATACAGGAAGAAAGAAAATAATGGATTCCCAGGTGAATATCATGCTTGTGTAAGCTCTCTAAGATGAGGAACACCTCTGCTGTTTGGCTGTGCAGCATCCAGCACACTGAAGTCTCAGCCCATGGCAGTTACTCTGGTGTTGCTGTGACATCTATTAACAGGGTCAATTGCAAACAGAAGATGGACCATTACGTCAGGTCATGGATTAATCCCCATATGGTTTTAATAAGAACAAAGCATAAGCTACACTTCTGTTTGCTGTTGTCCGATCTACTCTCCTTAGCAGGCACACCTTTTGCATGAAATGTTCATGTGTTTCAGTTCATGGGCAGAGTTTGAGGCCAGAGATGGGAGCAAGGAACATGCAAGGAAAGAGACCAAAAAGGTTCCAAGACAAAGCTAACACTTTCTCCTCCAAAGGAGGAGAGCCTGCAGCCCCAACAGTACAGCCAGATGCTTAGAGGTGTGCAACAGAAACACCCAGCTAATGGTGCGAGAACAGTGTGAACAGATGGTGCTACAGCACTCTCGTATTCCCTACATCTACACCCACCACCACCTGCTGTCTAATCCCCTTCCACTATCCAGCTTCCTAGTTACAAATTATTACATTCTCACCTTTTACTTGTTTTTACATCGCATCAAGCCTATCTATGCTCTATCTGGGTTTATACTACAAAACTTTGTGTTGTTTTAGGATTCCTGACTTTCTAGAGCTGTGAGAGGAAAGTCAGGCCCTCAGCTTCATTAAAATATATATAACCTAATCTGCAATCTGCCCTATCTTCTGCCCTTTTAAAAAACATACGAGAAAACACATATTAGATGGGAAACAGCAAAATACGTTATAAGCATGCTATGCAAGGTTAGTAAGCTTACTGTCTCATTTGTGCTGTCTGTAGCCTCACAGCACTTTAATTAGAAATGCCAAAGCCCGAAAGATGCCTTGAAGAATACTAATTCAGTTTCTTTAATTTTTTTTTAACATGGGTATGGTCCTGACAAACATCTGTGTCTCATCAAGAATTTGTCTTCATAAGGAGGTCCTTGGTATGCCCGTAATTGTGGGTTATGACTGTCCAAATTCTGAAGACTGCAAATGTCAGCAGTTTGTAAAAGCACCACAGCCTCCCAATTTTAGAAAGGTCAGTAGGACCCTATTACAGTCAAATGTTCTCTGCAGGCTTCATAATTCAAACCTCTATTATTCTTTGCTCTCTATTCCTCTTCCTTATTCCTTTTCCAAACACCCTGCATGAATAAAAGGATCATCATTTCAGTGGAATGCAGCTACCCCTTGGATGGAAGAAATCAGTTCAGGGCCAGTAGCACTACAGTACACAACCATTTCCAGCAGCCAAAATCTGCCCTTGGACACAAGTCAGTGGAAACATGCACATTCAGTGGTAGACTCTGGCTCCAGAGGAAGAAGCAAAGAGTAACAACAGTAACTAGAGTGCCTGAAACTGTCAAATGATTTAGGCTGGCAGAATGTATTTAACCCAATTTGGCATGTGGTCAGGATACTAGAAGCTAGTAACTCATTGCTTAAAAGAGCTGGTTCTTTGTTTAATACATTAAACATTAATGCATTAGAAATGTTCATTTTATTGGCTTCATATCTCATCTTCTAGCTCCAAAATAAAAAGAAAACCCAGTTTCCATAATCTTAATATGTAAGAACACTTGCTGTTTTGACTCATTGCAAATCATGACATCAATGAAACCAGCAGATGCAGTTTCTCTGTGAGAGTTCCCTGCTTACTGATGGGCCTTGAGACCCGTCATTCCTGTGGAAGTGTTGGTACAATATCGGTAAAATGGAAGAACAACCTTTCAGGAACAGAGAGGTGCCTCTGATTCTGCCAAGCTACTGGGGAACTACGTCCTTACAGAAGAGACTACCCGACATTCCAGGCCTGGACAACATATTGCCTAATGATAGAAAATGACTGGGAATGGCCATATTATCAAAATTGCAGCCTTGAAAATAACATATACACTACCAAAATCCTGTTAAATTGGATAAAATAGGGTTTTTTGCTTAATAATTTTATTATTATTCTATAATAATCAAGCCATATATTAATTCCTATTTTCATGAATTTTCTTCTCCTCTCTGCAAAGCAGTCATTATTATCCTCATTTATTTTAAGTCTCTACCATGCCAAGGCATTCACTAGTGTATGTGCTTACATCTGTGCATAGTCCCACTGATGTCAGAGAAAGATTATAAATATTAAATATGGAATTGGTGGACCAGGGTCTTCTGAGAATGCCTAGTATTTGGCTTCTGAAATATTTATAACTGGTCATAACTTCTAATGAGAAGGATAGACTTTCTGAATTGAGCAAAATTTTCCTGGTGCATGAATATACGTTTCTTCATTCTTCTTTGAAGCAGATTTTTAATTTTGTGAGTGACAGTACTGCAGTCATCTAAGACGTATTTTTTCAATTCGAAGAACTATAGAGTCACTTCTAGGAAAGTTATTAAAAGTTGTTATTATTATTATAGAAATCATACTACTTGCCTGTAAGTAGTCTTTCTGCAGCAATCTGTCTTTAGTGGAAGATGGTCTGTAACAATCTTCAACTCTAAAAGTGAGTAGCTTAGATTAAGATGCTGAAGGTGACTCTTAGAGACAACTCATCTGCTTGACTGTCAAGAGGGTGAAGGTGGCCCAGTAATAAAACCCTGACCCTTTCCAGAGTTCTGGGTGCAAGCTCTTCCACTTTTCTCTGTACTTAGAATCACTACCTCCTTAGTGTATCACCTTTGTGGATCCCATTTAAAGGTGTTTAATTCTTTTCACATTCACAACACAGAATTGAGATGACTGGTCTATTTTGTGGAAACAGCACACCTATATATAACCTACAGGTTTCCCTGGTAACAGGAAGCAAAATTTAACATCTCCATTTTAAAAGTGAAAGACTCAGTTCATAATTTTATTTTTAAGTTTTTTTATGTGAGGAAATATTTGACCAATTTGAATGGTTTTTTTCTGAAATGTCCCTCAGACGAAACTTAAAATTTTGATGGCAAAGAAACTTTATTCCTGAATTTAAAACAGAGATCATCGTAAATTGTTCAAGAACCATAACAGTGTGATATTAGTACTTGATACAGAAATAATATAAAAACTGACACAAAGCACACAGTTGGATAATTCTAAAGATGTACACTCTTAACTTCATAGATCAATTCCTAGATCTACAACCACAAATGTTATAAGAAGTTGAAATTCCACTTCTGCTTTTTAAGATACAGTATTTCAAAACTGAATCCATGTTAGAAGTCAATTCTAAATCTCACATTTTTCCTTACCAAGGACATATCTCGACCTCATTGCTCCTGCCCAAGACTTGGCCTTGATAGATGCTATTTAAAAAGCAAACAAAGAACATGAACTTGTTCAAACTGGGAATATTTCAGCCTACAGCTCAGCAAAAAAACCTTTATCTGAAACCAATGAACTTCTCAGGACCATTGAGAATTGACCACAGGGGCCAATTAGCTGTTGCAGTCTCACTGATTCTGTGTCAATAATTTATAAATTTAGAGGGCAGGCAGGTTTTTACTGCTGGTTTAAAATTGAAGAGCTAGTTCTTACAAAGTCTGTGCCATTCAACTGAACTCTGTGCACCAGCACAGATATAAACCCACTGAAGATCTAACACAAATAGGTACATCGTGTTTTCAAACATATACTTTCCTACCAAAATCAAAATTTAATTAACCATTGAAAAAACATTAATTAGATATCCATATTTTTTAGAAAGTGAAATAGCTACCATTTGTTTTATCTTTCCAAACAGTTTGGAAAAAGCACAGATCAGTTTTACATCAAAGGCAGGCACCTAAAGGATCTGCTTTCTGCCTCACAGCAGCAATAGCCAACATCTCAAGGCATTTTTGGTCCCCTTCATATTGTACCCTGTGGTTTTTCTGACTACCTAAGAAATAAATTTATGTCTGATGCCATAGACTGCCTTTGTCTTGGCTAATGTTATTTAATTGACAATATTTTATTGGCCATAGAATATGAATGTAGAAGGTGACTTTGTCCATAAAGGCAGAAGGAAAGTATCACAGGTACCAGAGCCTTTATGGTCCCACTGAATTCACTTATTTCTACCCTCTGCTGAACAAAATGCTAATCCACTTATTTGCCAAAATTAGGCAAATTACAGTACATTCTGGGATGCAAAATCTGCCATTACCTAGCTTGATTTTGACAGAGGTCACTAAGGGTATCTAAACCAAAGATTTTTAGACCCTGCTGCACAGAAAATTTGCTTCTTGGCTCCAGAGCTGACAGGGCACTTGCTGCTGCTCTTTCCAGCTGCTGCTAAAATCTCTAAACTCACTTTTTTACCAGGGTATGTGTAAAAGCCCATCAGTCTTCCATGCTGGTCACTTGAAAACCAATTAAAGTGTATTCATGCATTCCAAACATTGATTTTACATATGGACAATAATGTTTTACCACCATTCAGGATGCTCTACACTGACAAATTTGACAGAGGTCCACCCTTACATCCACGGATTAACAAAAAATAAAAAATTAAAAAAGAAAAAAAAATCCAGAAGCCTCATGTAAGAATTAAGGTAAATAAGTTCACAGACTATCATTTGTTAATATTACATATCTGTGTATCTGTGTGTCTTAAAAAGACACTGCAGGAAGTAGTTTTCAGGAGGTCCAGGGAAGAGTGTGCCAGTGGACAAGCAGTTGATGAGGTCCAGTACAGTATAATTGTGTTCTGAGAGAATTTCCATTTCATATCAGCCAAGAAATCTTGGGTTTCTTTACATATGTGATCCAATAAAAACTGATTTAGTTTGAAGACACAGTAATCCTCTTCTGAAGCTACCGTATCTGAATATCTCTGGTGAACTGTCTCTGGTCATTATGCACAAGTCTAGGATGAGACCTGACTAAACTCATTTTCACGAGGTGTAAAAATAATGTATTTAGTTCAGTGCACCACTGAAATCCCGGCATTGCTGACTCCACAAAGATTCAATTCATATTTCACAGTTAAAAGATAAATTTACTTTTGAAAAATGTAGTTGGCTTTGTTTTTTTTAAGAGAGCTTGATGGTTTTAAGACTATGTCTTTTTCCATCAAAATCAAAAGTTAACTTGGAAACATATAAGAGACTGTAAATTCAATTTAGTGAATACCATTTTATGATCCATCCTGATGCATGTAATTGCCATAGGTAGAAAATACATCTGTGGTGAAGAACTGGAAAATTGGAACATTATGGAGTTTCCACCAGGCTCCCTTGTTAGCGAATCTAAACTAATCTTTAGTGAATTCCTGAGAAAGCATAAAGAGGTTTCTTCTCCTAAAAAAAGTGCTGTGCAAGTGAAAATGGAGCCAGAACAGACACTACCGCTTTGCTTTAAGGATTTAGATATGTTATTTAATTTCATTTCTGCAGAGACAAAACTAAACAGTGATGGCAGCTGATTCTCTCTGGAGTATCTGGTAATCTATATTAAGTAAACTTAATACAGAATGTAAAACAAAAGTCTCTGAATGAAAAGTTGTTCCATACTGGTGGTCAAACTGAGTTATCTGGAGAGATTCACAACACATAACACTTGAGTTAAACTATGGCTAAGGTTACCCTCCTGTAAAAGCAGTATAGTGTATCCATACGTGATATGATTTTAAATTAACCAGTCAAAAAACTGCAGCCGGTCAGCTTTGGCAGGGCAAAGCTTAGTGAGGTCTAATCGACCTAGGTGTTTATCCAGATTTTTTGGACAGATTTTTCACGCTTGCTTAATGCCATGCTACTAACTTCTTTTAACCCTTCTTTGACCAAGCTATGCCACTGAGTCTCCTAGGTGATATTTAATACTATATCTCATGAGTACGGGCTTTAGAAGGACAGAAATGAGATTGAGGCCTCACACCACAGAAGATGGAAAGGAGGACAGAGAAAGAAGGTCTCCCCTTTTCATCGTGTCACCTCAGCCCCTCTCCTGCAGCACAGTGGGTCACTGTGGTGACACCCAAATGACCAGCCCCATGTGGGCAGGATGATCCTCTGGTATGAAACCACGAGAACCTAGACAGGGTCACACATCACAGAAGCACTGTGACCCTCATGGTCTATTAGTTCTACCATATACGAAGGATAACTGGAGGCTTTAAAAATGGCAGTCAGCAAAACAAATTATACCTAATTAGAGTGCCAGGGGCTGGAAGTTTCTAACCCTGATTCCCCATGAAAATCTCTCATGGATTCACAGGGCTTTGTTGTGATTGTATGTCTGTACCACAAAATTGTTGGAGAGATAACTGTTTCAGCATACTCGTTCAAAGACATGAGACCTATAATTTTACACCAAATTGGCTCCAATTGCCAGCAAAAGCACTGCCTGTGCTGAAGCATTCTCTAAGGGCTTGTCTTCACTGCACAGAAACTCAGACCCTCCCACTGTCCACAAAGTAAAGCCCTCTGACCTAGGTCTTTAAATATGGACTAATTTATCTGGCTAGGATTACCTGCTGAGAAAACCATTGAACACTAATGATCTGTCCTTTCCTCTTCCCAACACTGAAAAGCAGGCCAGGGAGCACGGGGCCAGATTCCAAGCAGAATGGGTAGAATGAAAGAAGCGGAGGGAGGTGTCCACAAAGCCACAGGGAGAAATTAAGATAATGGAGAGAGGCACCAGAATACAAGCTACTGGTAGAAGTTGCTGAGAGGAAACTGTTCTGAGGCACCAAAAGATATATTTGGAGTTTTAAAATAACTTTTCCAACTGCAGGATGGGAAGAACACTTCACTGGTCAGACCATTAGAAAACCTGGATTCAAGTAGCTGTTTTGTCACAGATTTTCCTGAGGCAGACGGTTGGCTTCCTTTATGCCTCAGAGACACGAAATGTAGCCTACATTGCCTTTTTTCACCCATCTGCAAAATTGGGAAGGACAGTTTTTCACTACTTCACAGAAAACACTAAAGACTTCAAATTGCTCTAACTTCATGGTAATAGGAGCTGTAGAAGCACCTAAGCCAACATGGTTTTTCCTTACTAATAATTTCTTTTAAGAAAGGTGCTTTTTCCTTTCCTATTCATGAATTTCCAAAGAGAAGAGGCCTCAGTCCTCATTAATAGCTACAGAGTACAAGTTTTATTCATCAACAATTTGTTCTAAAGTGAAACTGTAATAGTATAAAATTCTTTATTAATATAAGGAAATTACAGAAACTTCTTTTAAATATGGAGTTGGACACCCAAACTTCAGGATCTGGAAGTAAGAAATTGCTGATGACAGAACATGCTGCTCTTCATGGCAGCTTCCCAATGTGCCTTCTCAATGTCAGCTACTGAGGATCACTGTCTTCAAGATTTCCTAGAATTATCATGAATTCTCAAAGAGAAATAAGAATGATTTGACAATGGCATTATTTATGCTCCTAGTATTCTTGTGAGAGCACAGAAAGACCTCAGTTCCAATGAACAGATGAGAGAATGAGCAAAGGATCTAACGAATAATGTTGTTTGCTTTGGGACAGTCTGGAGTGCCAGAGAAATATGGGCCACAAAGCAGTGGTGTGACTGGGAATATGAACCAATTAAGCACAGTGAGTGTTTTGGTTGGGTTGCTTTAATCTAAAAAAAATGATCATATTCCATCCAGGTCACATAAATCCTGACTTCATGTTTCATTTTCTTAGTTGTTTGAAGACTCAATACAAGTCTGCAAAGAGTACTACGCTAGTTATTATACTTGAACTGTTGTGAAGCATCAGAGAGAAATATAGATAAAATAATTGAAGAGGGATTTAATTCTCTGGAAAACCATCTAGATGTGTGACTCTGCTTATTTATCAAGAGAGAATAAAATATTACTTTCTGGGATGGAATGAAAAATAAAGTCTAATTGAATAATATGTTAAAGGGTCTCTTAAATGGGGGATCCATACTAGGGTTTGCTGAGCTTGCAGAACAGAGAGAACAGAATTTCCTGTTTTGGTTTTGCTTGCAGCTACTGGTGTCAGCCAATTTCCAATAGTCAGTGGCTGTGTGTCATTTGACTTGGAGGAGACTTGGATCAGGCCCTAGGCACCTAAATTAGTGGGGTACATCAACAGTCAATTTTGCCCTTGTGCTATTGGAAAATGGATTATGCCATTTAACTTTAATAACTCTGAAGTAGTTTGACAGCCTCAGATGAAAAAGAAATATATAAATGCAGAGACAGAAGTATGAAGTGGAAACTTAGTCAGGATTTCTGCTTTCTTTGTGCTGCTGATTGTTTCTATCAGGCAGTTAGTGACCCATTGTGTCATTTTAAACCACTATTTATCTTTGCATGACTATGAAAATTACAATCCTTAAGGTAACTTATTTATAATAAAGCACGAATGTTTCTTTCTTTTAGATGGCCTTATTCTCAAATTACCATTTCTATATTGTGAGAAAAAGGGGAAAAAATGAAAAGAAATTCTTTCAGTTTTCACTTGGTTTTCACCCCCTAAACTAAAATGAGACAAGGAAACAGCAGAAATCTGATTAAGTTTATTTCACTTTTGAAAAAACCCTCAACTGATTTCCGGTCAAAATTGAACTATTATACAGCTAAAAGGGCAGGAGTCTTAGCATGGCCAGTTGTAGATGAAATAACCTTCCTGATTCTACATTCCTCATTCTGCATAGCTTGACATTAGGCAAGAAGAAACATCTTCCCAGAAATCCAGAGGTTGGAGACCAGATTAGTTACTGAGGCAGCCGATGCTTCATGCCCTGGAAGGAAGCTCTGTGCTCCCTGGGAGTACATTTCTTCAGTCAGGTATAGATGAATTTACCCAGTTTTAGCTTCAAGTGAATCCTAGAACATTGCAAGTGCTAGCTGGGAACACAAGGTTCTTCTCGTCAAGATACAAAAAAAGCAAACTCTTGTGTGCATTCCTACCTGAGGTGGTGAGACCCTGTCCTTCCTCCCAGAATTACTGAAACAAGACATTATGACCATACCCCATCCATTTTTCTTTCACTTGGATTCCTCTACTTTCAGCTTCACAGACAGCCCAGAAATACAGGATCAGAGTTTTTACTGGTAATTCTCTGATATTTATCACACCTGGTTTCAGACTAGGATCTGTCTGTGCTACAGCACAACACTAAACTTCAGACCCTGGGATCCAGCCCAGCCTGGACAGGCTGGATCAGAGGGGCAAGGCCAGTTGTATGAGGTTAAAAAAGGTGAAGTGATGGGTCCTACACTTGGGTCACAAAAACCCCAGGTAGGGGGAAGCATGGCTGGAAAACTGCCCAGCAGAGAAGGTCCAGGGTGTGCTGGTATGCTGGTTGACAGCCAGCTAAACATGAGCCAGTGTGTGCCCAGGTGGCCAAGAAGGCCAGTGGCATCCTGGCTTGTGCCAGCAGGACATGGCTTGTGGCCAGCAGGACCAGGGCAGTGATTGTCCCTCTGTGTTCAGCATTGGTGAGGCCACACTCTGAGTCCTGTGTCCAGTTTTGAGTTTTTCACTGCAAGAAAGACACTGAGGTCCTGGAGCATGTCCAGAGAAGGGCTATGAAGTTGGTGAAAGGTCTCAAGCATAAATCCTGTGAGGAGCGGCTAAGGGAGCTGAAGTTGTTTAGCCTGGAGGAAAGGAGGCTGATAAGAGACATTGTCAACTTGGCCTCAAGTTCTATCAGGGGAGGTTCAGGTTGGATATTAGGAAAAAATGTTTTACTGAAAGGGTGGCTAAGTATTGGAACAGGCTTCCCAGGGAAGTGGGGGAGTCACTATCTCCGGAAGTCAACACAAGTCAAAATTGTCAAAAAACAAGTAAATGTGGCACTTCTTGATATGTTTTTGTTAACATGGTGGTTTTCAATCAAAGCTTGGACTTGATGATCTTAGAGGTCTATGAGGTGTATTGGAATTTGTCTAAGTGTGGAATTATAAAATATATTTCCACCTGATCTTAAGCCATATAGAGTCATATCTATATATGCTCTGAGTATTTTTATTAGCATAGAAGTTAAATGAACAATTATTTCAAAATATCCTAGGTTATTTTTAGCCTTACCATGCTACAAATTTTTGTTTTTAACCACCTGTGGATTACTGTTGATCACGTAGACATTGATCTTTAAAGGCTGTATTTATATAAAGTAAATTCTAAGGGTTGTTTTTTACAACAAACCCAAGGAACTTGGGAAAAAAAAAAAAAAAAAAAAGAAAAATCCTTATCATGAACATTTTCCTTTTCCATTTCCCCTTGCTTCATCCACTGGACTGTAGAGGAGATTACCCCCTTAACAGAAAGAAAAAGCATATGTCAACTTGCCTCACCTACAGAGCCTTCAGGCAAAATGCATCACTTTTTTGGGACTGTCAAGGACTGAATAAATCAGAGATAAGTGGGTTAAAATGTCAGCACCCACTGGGACCAAAATAAACCTACCATATTTTTTCATCCAAGTGAAATCCTAGCTGCAGTACCACCAGCACTTCATTCATTTGTTTAGGAAGACAACTCAAAATTCTTAATGATTAGAGCTCTTAATTAACCTAAGGGTTAATTCTTAACCCTTAGAATTTAAAATTATTTCATTTAAAAAAAAAAAAAAAACACAAAAAGTTGTTGGGTTTTTTCCCCTCTTATTGTAATAAGCCTGTGAAAGTCATCTTGTGCAAAAGGTCAGATAAGAGTGATGTGAAAGATGGTGCTAAAAGGCTTTCAAACTTTGTTTATTAATAGATATAACCCTTTCACCTCTGCTACATCTGTCACTGCTAGGTTAAATATCATTAATCTTACTGGTCACCTGACTTCTTGTTATGAGTATGGGGAAATGCCACAAAAAAACACTGAACAGTCACAAATCCATTATAAAAAAATGCAAGAGAAGAATTGCCTGAGCCCTTCTAATAAAACATAACCTAACATGGAGTAACTAAAGACTCTGAGGGTAGCCCCTGGCTTTAAAAGCATTCACTAGGCCATTGATCATGGAAGACAACATGCAGTGACCTCACACAAACACAATGTAAACTCCCAAACTCATTGATGGCATTCCTAGCACTCTGTCTGAATTTATATTGCCTCTCTGTAAACTGTTTGACATAAGCAATGAAAGATGGAAACAGAAAAGGGCCTCCTCAGTATGATGAGCATACCACCAAATGCAGCTGGATGCAAGTGAATTAACTTGTAGCTTACTTTGATGTTCAAAGAAGTCTCAGGCCAAGATGTGTGTTAATGGAATTTTCTTAAGATTCTTGAAAGTATATTTTTCCTGCTGGTTAGTCCAAAAATATGCTAGAGCATAAAAACTACCTGAGTCTATTTTGAGGAGAAAAAGAAAAGAAACAGAAAAAAATATACTGTGTTATTATCCATTTTTCAGGAAGAATGCTATGGCTATGTAAGTCAAATCATGCACTCAGAAAGGCATGTGGGTGTATGTCTGTAAGTGTATATATATGTGTCCCTCCTTTCTCTCCCTTTCCTTCCTTCCTTCCTTCCTTCCTTCCTTCCTTCCTTCCTTCCTTCCTTCCTTCCTTCCGCCTGATCTCCTTTTGTTTTTAAAGGCATACAAAAAACAACTGGAAATGTCTATAAATGCTAACTCAAATTTAGTTTTTTTAAATGCAAGAAACCACTCACTGTATGTTCTATCACAGAAAAAGGACATAATCATAATCAATTGTAAATTTTGAGATAAAGAATAAATTACACACCATGGACATGACTTTTTTACTTCTCATATTATTCATGTCCTTTAAAATGCTTTTAGAATGTGTATAAATTCGTTCCAACTATAATAATGAGACATACTTTTTAGTTGTCATCATGTTACTTAAAATTTCATTTTATTTACCATTAACAAAATGAACAACATTTGAACACCTTCACACTCTTTNTTCCTTCCTTCCTTCCTTCCTTCCTTCCTTCCTTCTCCTTTGAGCACCAAGAATGTACAAGTGCAGGACCCTCAGGATTTTTCCACTTACTTTCACAAAGTGTGTCGCAAGCAATAAATAAATGCATCTGCTTTATACTCTAAAATTATATAAATTAATTGTAAGGTAAATGTCAAAATGTGAATACACGGAATCAGAGCAGGAAGCTGAAGAAAGCAGCAGAACAACATCAGTTAGCATATTAACTGTTTAAACAAATGTGGGTTGTTTTTAAAAAAAAAAAGTTTTAATATGTTTGATATTCAAAATATCAAAGCTTGGATTACTGTAGATGGAAAGCTAGAGGACTTTTTTTTGAAGATGCTTCAAATTTTGTAGAGAATTTATTATTGATATTTTAGACATTGTGCTCCTGCAATGAGCATGTTGACAGGAAGCAGATGCTACTGGAAAGTTCTCCCTTCTGTTTTTAAGCCATCCATAACAGCAATAGGTAAATTCTTTCCCTGTATTCAAAAGAAGGAGCAAATCAAAGACAAATAACTACAAGAAAGACAGAGAGGAACATTTACAAGGGCATACAGTGACATGACAAGGGGAAGTGGTTTCAAACTGAGAGTAGGCATAGAGTAGATATTAGAAAAAAATTCTTTACTGTGAGGGTGGTGAGGGACTGGCACAGGTTGCCCAGAGAAGTTATGGCTGCCCCACCCCTGGAAGTCTTCAAGGCCAATCTGGTTGGGACTTGGAGCAACCTGGTGAAGGGGGGTTCTGTCCATGGCAGGGGGGCTGGAAACAGATGATCTTTAAGGTGCCTTCCAACCCAGGCCATTCTATGATACTCTGATTCTAAGAAAAGATTCTATGAATGAAGTTGTATCTTAATGTGGTTTTCATCCTGCTTCTAAAATGGCGTTGTACCTTTCTTGGGAGCTGATTGCAAAGCTGCATTACAGCTCATTGGTAATCAACTGTGAGACCCTACCCACTGATTACTGCTAGCATAGAATGCTGTCATTGCGCACACTACAAGGACATCTCAAGACTTTGCACAATTCCAACTGAAGGTTTCTCTGGTGGTTCAGCAGCTCTTTTCCGAGCATTTTCTAGGTTTTCATGTGAGGATTTTCCATCTAGTGCGATCCAGGCTTATATAAACAAGTAATTTTAATTTTTTTTTTCTAGCAGAAGTCTAATATGATTCAAGTAAGTCAACTAATCATTTTGACCCATTAGCTTAGGTTTAGTAACATAAAAGTTGGAATGAGAATCTGGGCAGGTAAAACCCCTCTGGTTTAAATTTCAGTTCATTGTCTCCTGCTGGCACTGCACTCACCCACTGCTTCCAGAACTTATTCTCTTCTAGAAGAGTAAAGGTTTTCATCCTTTTCCAAATATCAACCTTTTCTAAATCTATCTGGTCTATTTTAACTACATTTTCACAGCCTGTATCTCCCATTCTCCACTCATCCTAGGAACTCTAGTCATTACATATTCTGAGTTAGCTATGAAGTGCAAATGGCTAGAACTTCTCATCGGGCTAGCTCAGCTCCTTTAGCCCTCTCCTTCTTTTGATTTCTATAAACCTATGAATGCATTTTCTCCCACTTGAGGAAGAAACAAAAGAGAGAGACTGAAACAAAAGAAGCAAAAATTCATTATAATTGCATTTTCTTCCATTCACTGCAGCCTACCGTGTGAGTAGGTCCTGTCTGCAACTGTCATATAAAGAGCTTTTGGAAACATAATGGAAATTATTTCAAAATTGCTTTGGGATAGAACATTTTCTCTGAAAGGGTTGTCAAGAGTCAAGTTTCAAGTATAACAGGATTCTGAGCCATGGGATTGACAGTGATTAATTGCATCACCAAAACTGGTTGGCCCTCTCAGAGACGTGACCAGGCACTCTGACAGCAAGTCTTCCTAAGAGGTATTTAAATCTAGACTCTGATGTATCATCTGAAGGCATCAGCTACTGTCTCTGTAGTGAATCATAGCTTGTATGCACTCCTCTAGCTCTGCCGGAGTAACACACACTCCCCTGGCTGCCTCGTGTCAGCCCAGCTCCTGATGCTGTTCCCACTCCTAGAGAAATCACTAACATTTTGTATGGTCCCTTGCCCTCAGTTCTTGCGTTGGCTGGACTGCTTGGCTTGATGCACAGAGTGACAGAATGGCTGAGGTCGTAAGGGACATCTGGATGCTGTCTCTTCAACCTCCTTGCTCAGGCAGGGACACTTAGAGTAACTTGTCCAGGACCATGTTGGGACAGCTTTTTAAATCTCCAAGGATGGAGACTCCACAACCTCCTCTCTGGGCAACCTGTACCAGTGCTCTGTCACCCTCATAGTGAAAAAGTATTTCCTGATGTTCATAAGGTACCTTCCATGTGTCTGTTTGTGCCCATTCCCCTTTGTCCTGCCACTGGGCACCACTGAGCACAGCCTGGCTCCATTCTATTTGCGCATTCCCTTCAGCAATTTACTTACATTAGTAAGATTCCCGCTCTTTGCCCTCTCTTCTTTCTTCACAGCAGAAATGCCATAGTCTCTAACCATCCTTGTAGCCTTTTCGGCTATCCAGCATTCCCACGCCTCTCCAGTACTGAGGACAGACCTGGGCACAGACACTGCTTGCAGAGCTGGCCTCACCAGCTCCCAGCAGAAGGGGAGCTCTCTTTACCTACGGACAACTCCTACCCTCATTCTGGTAGGGGCACCTTTGTTGGCTCCTGTGCAACCACCCGGGATTCCCATCAGGACCCCCAGGTCCCGTTCTGCCGATCCGGGCGGACCCTGACCCTGTCTGTCAGTGCTGTGCCTCCCCTGCTGCGGGACTCCGCCCGTCTCTGTGTTAAACTTCCCGAGGGTCCCGTTTCTCCCGATCCCTCTGGATGGGCAAGGCAGCACCGCCTCCATCCCGCTGGGAACGGCATCAAAAACGTGTCTGCGTTGGCCGGGAATCGAACCCGGGTCAACTGCTTGGAAGGCAGCTATGCTCACCACTATACCACCAACGCCCTGATGATGACTCTTTCTACTTGTGTTCCTGCTTCCTTTACTGCTTCCCTCTGTTCCCGGTCTGTCCATGGGGTTCACTGCCTGCCCTCAAGCCCAGCAAAGAGCTACTGAAGGAAGCATGCAGGTTTTCTCCACAGTTGCCAATGCTACTAGAAAATCAGAAGGTTGTTGGCTTGTTTGTTTTTAAACACTGAAAAAAGCTAAGGTATTTTACGGTGAAATATTTCCAACTTATTGGTATAAAAGAAATTCCAAATAGAAAGACTAAAAATTTCAGAAAGGGGACTGTGGATAATAGCACAATAGGAAAAAAAGGCTGACTGGCAGCACACACTTCATGAAACAAGCATCCTCATTTTTAATATAACAAATTTCCATCATTAATGTTGGAGGTGAGATTTTTATCTCATGTCTGAAAAATTGTGTGGAAAAAATTATAAAAAACAACATATGCTGTCCTTTCCATCAAATACTGCTTTTGTCTTTTCAGTATCACCCAAAGAAACTGAGATTACATGGAAAACAAACTAAATAGATTGGTAAAAGGTTGATATTTGAAAGAGGATTGTCTGAAACACAACACTGAAATGCTGAATCTCAGACTCAAGTACATTTTTATGACGTAATGTGTGGTGAAAAGTTTTCTACTACAATGGATAGAGCCAACAAACTACTTTAGAGAAACAAAGACTCAAAAACTCACATGCTGTGAGGATATCCTGTGATAAAGCCAGGGCATTCTAGGGCATCTGTGACTTCACTTCTGAGAATGTCCTGTTTACAAACAGATCTAGTTCATAACATGTGGGAATCACAGCAAGTTTATGGTTTAAAGAAGTCAGTGCCAACTCATAGGTCATAAGTAGAGAGACCTTCATGTCTCTTTCTGTCTCAAATCCTCTGTCGTCAGCTTACTGCAGTGGTAATCAGAAAAGTTGTAAGACCTAATATTGGTCAGTCATCCACCGATCTCCTGACTCCAGACTCTTTCTGTCACTTGGCATCTGAGTAATGAACAGGTCCACAGCAGCTCCCCCAGGCCTGTGCATATTCTGACCATTTTACAGTGTTGGTGAAATTTTTTGCAAGCTTAAATGAAACTCTCTGGTGCACAGTACACCATAGGAAGGATATGGAGTCTTCTCTCATTTTCTTATCATATTTTAATTTAAAAGTCTGCAAAATCAACCAAGAGCCTATTTGGAATGCTCTGCAAACAGCTCATGAGGACACACTGTTAAGGGTGTTCACAACTAAGGTTTAACAAAACAAACTGAGAGGGTTCTGCTGAATGATGCAGAGTCTTTGTTGACTGCACATGAGATGCAGTGCACATGCATTGCTTTGCAAACTCACACTTCAGTTATGTGGTGCACGAGCAGCAAACCATTGCTTTTGGGAACCACATTTTCTGTGCATTTGTTTTGGAACCTTTTCATGCAGGGCCTTGGCCTTGAGCCAGTAGGCTAATAATTTAAGAAGAAGTTACAATGCGACACACCAGACTCTTTGATCATAATCACTTCTGAAAAATACATACCTCATTGTGATGATTTTCATGCTTTTCTACTAATCTATAGACACCATAAATATTTTCTAGTAAAGGCACAGATAGTACATTTAAGCCTAGTGAGAGTTGTTACTGAATGAGTATGTTACTGAATGAGTATGAATGATTGTTACTGAAGAGTATGGTTTAACAATCATCAAAAATGGCTTTTCTTTACATACTCTCTTGCAGAAAAATTCCATGGAACCTGAAATTCTGTGGACCAGCATTTGAAAATAATTACCTTAGTGTTTAGGAAATTTGAGTAACTTTAGTAAAGAAGTCAGCCTGTAGGAAGTGTGGATGTTTTTCATATAAGAATGATATTTCTCCTCTTTCAGGTTCTAGTCTTGACTACATGATCTTTGTGAACTCACCATCCTGTATTTTAAGGCAATACAGAATGAAGGAGGTGATTTTAAAACAGTGTGATAGAAATGAAAAGAGAGATGGGCCCCCGTTGATTTGAGAAAAAGCACTGGATGAGGACTGCCAGCTCTGAGAAAGCTGGAAGCTGACGTGTACGGGCAGGACAGGACAGAGAAGTGGGACGGGCTAAGGTGATCTCTGAAAGGCAGCCACCTGCATCTCAGCTCTTAAAGCTGCTTAAACATGCATGAGATTCCTAAAGTATTTAAGCACCAAAACTTGCAGATAAACACAGAGGGCCATAATTCCCAAAGTCAAAGTAGTCTTATCCTGCTTAAGGAATTCTAGAAACACTTCTGGACATCTGTAAGCACGTGGAAATCTGTTGAAATCTGACATCAGTGTTCCAGTCTCAAATGCAAAGCTTCCTAATCTTCAAAACCTCTTGTATGTTCAGGCAATAGACACATACTGCCAAATCCGAGGCTCTGCATGAAATTTGTCCTGATTTTGTTTTTGCCTCCCTCTCTCTCACACACACATGCACACATATTCCAGTAGCACTTGATGAACAAGCAGATCAAATTAACCCTTATTATGTTTTACCAGAACACGAAGAATAAGCAATGGTAGCATTTCCTAATCTGGTTTTAATTCACTAGGCAACAAATCTGTTGAGTATGAGTCTACTGCATACAGCTTATAGCTGAGAGGAAGTATTTTACCATGGCATAATTAAAAGAGTTCCTACTGCACACATAATGACATGCTCTCTGCTTTTTTATTAAAGGTTTTCTTTGTTGGAGCTTACACCAAAGAAGTTGCACATGTGTTTGGTTTTGCTGCAATATCATCTTCAGCTACTTAGTGCATCACCACACTAACCTCCCGATTAACCCTTGCTTTAAAGGCTGCTCTGTGCAGGTGCAGTATCATGGCTTTTCTGACAGGGGATATGCCTGGCTCACTGCTGGTGACCTCTGTCATTGACGAGGACCTGGGCATGCTACATATGCTTTTGGTTTACAGCTCAAAGCCTTGGCTAATTGCATAATTGATGTGCTGCAGATCCACAGCCTGTAGGAATCTAGAAGATATTCAAATGGAAAAGATAAAACCTAGGTCTTGCCAGCGCTAAATTTGTCCAATTTTCTGGCAATAAGCTTCTCCTCAGAGCATAGATTTTAATTAACTAGTCTGGAAGAAATATATGGTTTTACTGTAGGTCCAAAGGATTCCTTAGTCCTTATCAGAGAAAAAGTTTGAAAGTAAGAACAACATATACCAGGAGATTTAAAAACACTTCAGTGATGCAATATGAACAGAAAGTTCATTACCCATTACATTACAAGTTTTATCAATTTCTCTAGAAGCATTAAATCTTCAAATTAAAGACATCTAAGTTCTGGAAAAGAAAACTTCCTAAATATGTTAGGCAAATAGTGGTAAACATTACAAAATTGATCCTTTGGAAGCTGTTTGAAAGTTGCATGTATTTAGACCTAATGCACCAAAAGAAATAAAAATAAAAAGCTTTAAAAAAAAGGTTTTAGAAGAAATTTACTTAGGATCAGCCAAGTATAAGTTTAATTAAAAAATAATAGCCAACATTTATGGGGCTCTTGCTTGAAAATCTTACCTTTCTCACAATTGCTATTCTTTTATACATAAACTGATTGTCTTAGTTTCTGATTTCAGCTTTGCCAAGTGCTGTTCTCCAGTCAAATTTTTGACATATATATTTATGTGTTTTCTTGTATCAAGGTCAAGATCTGTGAGTGATCAGTCTTCAACATACAATAAAGATAACATACACATAAACACCTGTTTATCTCTATCAAAGAAGACATCTGTTTATATTTAGAAATGCTTTAAAATGGACTGTAAAGATGGCTTTTCAAAATTCCTGACTTGTTGATGTTCATCAAGTCTTGCACATATTGTTTAACATTTGTAACACTTGTTAACTTGGTTGCCTTCATTTCTAACAGTCATAAATTACTTTTTCCCTTCTTAATAAAATGGCACGATTTTAGACTTGATACAAAGTATTAGAAACACTATAATTTCTCATGATCATAAATGAGGATTATTATTAACACCTAGATGTTTGACCTTTCAAAAATAAGCCAAGTATTCTTTTCTTTACCAATAACTAACTGAACTTTAATGGCAAGCAATAAGATTCTTTCCCTGGTGTGTGCAAAATTTGTAATACTTTAATAAATAGATAGCTGTTAACTTGAAAAAATAAAATAAAATTTCCTGAGGAATATTATTCCTGATTTGAAGGAGAGCTCACCGTCCCAGATGCAGTGAAGCTCCAACAAGACTGGAATAGTTCAGCTAAAACAAAGTGCTCAGTAGTCAGCTTCTTTCTAGCCATTCTGATAATGAAATGAACTGAAAATCTATCAACTTTGCCCAAAATACCAAAAAAAATTTAAAATATCTTACATAATTCCCAAGCAATTACTGGTTTTGTTCTTTAGCTTTTTTTTTTAATTATCAGGGGATAGGAACTTTAATGATAACCTGAACTGAAGCTTTTTTCACGCAGTCACTCGGCTTCAGAAGCTGGGATGCTGTGTAGAAATGTCCATGGGCATCTCAGGGAATGGTTCATCTCAGGTTCATCTCAAAGGCTATCACAGCCTTGGATAAGAGTCTAAAATAAACTAGTGAATCCCCTTCTGGATGGACGTCTTTCTACCAGTGTTAAAAATAGGAAGCGGATAGCTCAAACTTAGAAGTTTTACACACGATGGCTTTAGTATAGCCAGATTTTTATAGAAATGATAAATCACAAAATGCCAACTCCCATTTTTTTACAGTCTGAATGGTTCTATTGGCTGTTATGTTATATTGAGATTGGGAATATCACCTGGGAAGACAAAGTCTGGGGTTTGTTAATGTATGGATATTGATACTTTTGAGCAGAGTGGATACCAGTCATCCAGCAGTGACTTAGATGTTTCCAGGAGTAACAAAATGCATTCCTCAGAAATTACTTAATATTTAGAAATGAGCTACTCAATTAACCAGATTTTTCCTGGCTCTCTGTGGTGCTTCAAGAAAACAGAAGTCACTTAACTGGCTCTATTTCATGAGAGTGCAAACAAATATTTCAAAAAATCCAACCCCAAATGAAGAGGGTTATTAGAAATATGGTGTTGTGGTTTTTTTCTTCAAATTAAGGTGGTTTATTCAAGAAGGCAGCCACACACCCTCCTGTCACTATTCCAGATTTATCAACCTGATAAGTTCTTAAGTAGGGAGGATTTAGTCACTTACACCCTTATATTTGCACCCCTTTTCATACCAATATCTGTTCTGGATGATCAGATTTATAGACACAGCAACAGACAAGCGTAGTTAAAGAACCTCTTTATTTCTACGGACGTACAAGTCATGCACATAGTTAGTGTCATATGTTATTAAAGACATTCAAGGATTCAGTAGGCTATTTTATTATCTTTTTTTTTTTACCCGCCGGGACACTCCCTCATTCCCATTCCTCCTTTTCTTGGCATGTTTCCTGTTTCTTGGCATGTTTTTTAAGCAAGGTAAGACGCACCCATAGCATTCACCTAACTTTAGAAGGTATCACGGAAATATTTGACTGTGAAGGCTGAACAAAAAGGCCTGACTGAGAACAGGAATATTTTTTCAATTGCAGGAAAATTCGGACTCCATAGAAAAAGATCCAGATTTTATTTTGTCACTTTATTTTATCACTTCTTTTCTTACAGACTTTTGTAGAGGAAAAATTTCTTCTTTTGTTTTAGACTAGGTTGTCCTGATTGATTTTGGCCCCAGAAATAATTCATCTTTTTCTATTTATCCTTGCTATATAATTTATTTTTGCTATATAATGCCAGACATATTAACAGTGGTCTGGAGTCTAAGATTCTGTTTTTATTCCATCTCCGTCTTTCTGTGAGCTGAAAAGGCTGAAGGGGAATAACAGGGGATTACTGAGTTCTGCATCTTTAGAGAAATATGCACATGGAAATACATATAGCATGGTACTTGCATTTGGTTGTGTAGGGATTTTTTTTCCCCATCACCTTCTGAAAAGGTTGGCATATTTCATTTTTCGTGGTCAGTCCAAAGAGTTATGCTTTCCAGAACCCTGTCAAATGAGTATGATTGATGCACCAGTGGAAAATAAATATGGGGGAAATTACACTGGAGTATTTATGCATTGAATAAACTAACATTCTGTATCCCAGAGGCTTACAGACAAATGAGCAATTAATCCACCTGATTCTTGCACTTCCATGTAGAAATTGACTTCTATTGAAATGGAGAGCACTGTTTAAGGTGGTTGTGGGCACTTCTCTGTGCTAGACCGTTTAATGACTTTTGTCTGAGGTTTAGCATGTGTGCTGCCTCATATGACCTATCCCTGGTCAGGACTGTCGGGCTTAGTCATTTTAGAATCAGAGAATCATGGAATATTCTGCGTTGGAAGGGACCTACAGGGGTCATCGGACTCCATCTCCTGGCCCCGCACAGGGCAGCTGGGCAAGTTTGCTGTAAAAATCAATTAGTTTCAAAATACATATTCATTTTAGGGGGAAAAGTTTTTATTTTTTCCAATTCTTGCTGCAGTTCAGGAAAGCCCATTCTACAGTTCTGTCTTAATATTGTTAGGAGAGATTAAGACTGAATTTATAAACATAAGTGCACAAAAATAATTTTATCACTCATAATTAATGACTTTTATTATCTCAATGTCAATTTCTGTGCAAGTTAATTTGGAATTAAAGTTTTTCAGCTCAATACTCTGCATCTGAAATATGACAGAGCTGCTCTGAGGCTTGCTTATGTTAATGTAGCTTTCTATACTGATAATTACATTATTTTAATCAAAACTTTCTGTAGAGACTCTTGAGTAGTTCTTAAATTGGAGTTTTATTGCATAACAATTAAATTACATTAGAAGCCATACCAACATTCCATTGGATTAACTGTAAATGCTTATTAGAACAGATTTGGGTATACTGGATACCTTTTCTTACCTTTCTTTGTTATGATTTGGTTTAGAATTTGATCACTTTAATACCTAATCCTCCAGCTAATCTGGTTCACTAAATTATCAGACATCAGTTGAGCTGCAGAATTGTTTGTTTGTCCTTCAAGCATTGGTCACTATCTGCAAAAGCGAATTGTACTATGGAGCATAATTCATATTCTCTGCAAATCAAGTTGACTGTGCTTTCGTTAGAAACAGAGATCAGTTTCCTCAGATCTGATATTTTATAGTAGATTTAAATTTACATTATTGGTAACTTAAGTTACCAAATCCTTATTTTTTAATTTCTAACTCTGTTTACGGGAAACCATATGTGTTAAGGAAAGAATTTATGGTTAGCCCTTCTAAAATCTAACTAAAATGCAAAAAAAGTTAGAATTAATAGTCCAGTTATACCAATTATGTTAGCATTCACCAAACGCATCAAATAGTTAACATTCTTCTATTCCAAATTCTCTACTTAATAGAAATCAAATGCCATTAAAGTTGTTAAAACTACAGATATAAAAAATAACGTTAAATCATATAATATTACCGAAAGACAAACACAAGTGAGGCAAATCAGAGAATACACAGTTGCTCTTTGGAAAGAAGTTACAGTTTAACAAGGAAGAAAAACACTCAAAATAGGCCAAGAAAAGTTCAGGCAAGGTTTGGCAAGTCATGATACCAGTTTCCCCATTCTTTAATTACTCTATCATATCCATCTTAGTGCTTCTGAAACCATCACATTCCTGATATCTTTGTAAGGAAAAATGTGGGTCTCATGACTCTATTAGCTGAAGATGTGCAATACACCTCACACTGATGTCTTGTGAGGCAAATCAGAGAATACACAGTTGCTCTTTGGAAAGAAGTTACAGTTTAACAAGGAAGAAAAACACTCAAAATAGGCCAAGAAAAGTTCAGGCAAGGTCTGGCAAGTCATGATACCAGTTTCCCCATTCTTAAATTACTCTATCATATCCATCTTAGTGCTTCTGAAACCATCACATTCCTGATATCTTTGTAAGGAAAAATGTGGATCTCATGACTCTATTAGCTGAAGATGTGCAATACACCTCACACTGATGTCTTTTATCAGAGTCTCTTGGTTTTCAAAGACACCAAGTCTCACAAACACCCCAGAGGAAACGATTGTTTTCTACAGAGTCCTACTAGTAAGAAAATAGAGAGATTTTAATCAGATAGTTCTAATGAAGGCATTCTGAATTCTTTTTTCCTTGCATTTCAATTTAATACCTATTAAAATAAAACAGATGCTTTAGCCACTTCTCTCTCAAGACACCCCCACTTTTGCCCTTGCCATGCCTATTTTGGCAGGGGAGATTATGAGAGCTGTGTAGACCTTTTTTTCTTTTACTTGCTCTTTGACACTCAGCGCAGGTTCTGCTGTTCTCTTCATGAATGCCAAGGCAACAACTTCTGACTTTTCCTGACAAAGTAAGCTTTCTTTGGCAAAATTTTCCATCTTAAGGACTAGTATATCTCATATTTAGGATCATTTCTTACAAAGACTTGCAAGTACTGGCCAACTCCTTTGTAAACTGTCAAATGAAAGTAAAATATCTTTACACGACTCTATTTTTTTCTGTCCCAAATTATATGGGTAGTTTGGGTTTAATCAATGCTATGTTGTTTTAACTGCCTCCTTGCGCTTTTTCCATTCTGTGTCTATTTAGAATCATCTACTGTAATTTTTCCAAATAAGCTATAGCCAGCAAGTTGGTCATATGGAAGGAACAGTTTATACAGCATTAGATGAAATATCAAGTGGGCAAGCACATTTTGCCAGCAGACATTCCCTTTTTCCTTCCTCCTGAATCCACATGTGCACCTGTTTCAAGATAAATCCCTTTACTTCCACAGGATTCCTGTTGTGTTTGGCAGGCTGGAGAAGTGCAATGGAAGGGCACAGGGCTAATTTTTCAGAGATGCTTAGGATGCACATATTCCTCCAAAGTTAGTGGGAGCTGCAGGTGCTCAACACAGCCTGAAAATCATGACTTAGTAGGAAAACTTGTGCTCTCCCCTAAAAAGACCATTATTTTAAAAAATCAAGTAGAGACCTTCTGTATCATCTGATCTTTTATTTGATGAATTTCTTTATTATTCTGGAAACAAAAGGAGGCCTACTGAAAGCAGTGTTGTTTATTTAATGTTTTAGAGATAAACTACCAAAAAAGAAACGTTATAAGGGAAAGAATTGTCTAGGACACAATCCCTGGATAAAGTGAAACTTCTACAAAACAGATAATTCTGAAGAAAGAAGTATTTCAAGAACGTTAGAAGGAAGTGCTGAATGCTTTTCTGATATATTCAAGCTTGTACTCCTAAAACCTGAATAAATGTAAAAGAAAACACGAGGAAGAGTAAGAATGACAGAACATAATAAAAATTCATTAAATTAAATTAAATGCAATTATCAAAAAGCAAACTACAGAAGAGAAAACAATGGAAAAAGTTCATTCCCACTGGGACTGCAGTTAACCAAATGGACTTAAACCACAGAACACACTTGTCTTATTGTCATCATATTTTGAATGTTTATTACTCTATTCTCTAGTTTCCTTTGGAAATCAAAAAAGGAAGAAAAAACCCAACAAAACAAAAAGAACAAAAAAGCCACACACGCACAAAAATAAAAACCAAAACCAAACACAACCAAAACCAACCAAATAAACAACAAAAAGCAAGAAGGAAAACAGATAGTATAATCCATAAATAAAAATTCTAAATGAAATAAGGTTAAGGTAATAGAAAGTGGCTAATCATTAAGATCTCACTGAAACTACCATTAGAAGTAGGAGCAAGAAAAGAAGGCATGAATCTGAACAGGGAAAGAAAACAAAGCACAGCAGAGGAATTTATAATATGAGGACAAATTTCATACTCCTGCTGATGCCTATGATCTTCCTGAAAACAGTACAGATGGTAATATCATCTGTTACTCAGTATAATCAGGACATTTTTCAGTACCAATGTGTCAAAAGTCTTTTGATGCCAAGGTGGCTATGCTGTATCAGGTTTGATTGTAACACAGTCACTGGCTAAATCAGCTGTCCTTTCCCTCACAGCCATCAATTTCTGTAGCCAGTTTTATGCTGCAAACAGAATTGCGCTTTTGTTATTTGGAAAAATATGACATATTTCACACAACACCTATAGTTATAATAGAGAGGATAACCTTGTACAGGTATAATCACAGGTACCAATGCATCTTTTGCCTTCACTTATAGTATTTTTAAATCAATATTTTTTCCTAAAGTCCTAATTTCCTGGCTTTTATTCCCTCTTACCTACAGGTGAAATTTGCTTCCTGAGAAAAGCACTGTAGTATGATGACTGTATGGTTTATTGTTGAATACTTAAGCAGTTTCAATAAGAGGTCATTAACTCTGATGGATGGGGCCTCTACAATCAATGTCATCTGTCACTCTATGCTCAGTGAACAAAAACAGAAGAACAGTTGGTTTCAGTTTTCATGAGTGTCACATTTCCCTTATTTCTGCATCACATGGGATAAATTCCTTATTTCTAATCTGGCTTTTTAGTCACAGCTGAAATACAAAGGAGAATTTATACCTGACTTTATAAGTTCTGTCTAGATTTGAGTTGAGAACATAAGCTATGAAGTTTGAGCATGGTTTTTTTTTTCTCAGAATTTCTGTACCAGCCCATTTAATTTTAATTAGGTAGAAGTTTGCAAACTTCGCTAAATTATGCAGTCAAACCTTGTTAACTCCTAAGAATCAAAAAGGCCTCAAATGAGTTTGCTTTCACCTGATTGCAGGTTTATTTCTATTATAATTCCAGCCTGGGGAAAAAAAAAGTATAATACATCAGCTTTTAGAAGATATCTGCCAGATACGTGGTGCCTCATCTATCACATTAGTGAGAGCCTACCTAGCTAATTATTGACTCATTGCTGCTTATTTCTGTGAGAACAAGCACAGTGTCAATAATGTGTCATTGCTCCCTAGACCCTGGAATAATGGTTAACTTGTAATTCTGTCATTACTAAACCAAAATCTTTGAAATAAGTCAAAGGAAAAAATAAATGCCAAACAAGACAGAAAGAAGGAAAAAAAAGATTTAATTGTCCTGAGGAAGTCTACATAATGAAATACCAAAGAAAAAGCATAAAATATCCTCATAAAACTAACAGGACAGAAATTAGATAAAATATAGACTAGACTTCAGAAGTTTTATTGATCTGGACTGATACTGAACAGGTTCACTTCCTACATTCCACCTCCCTTAAAATGCCTTCCTTATCAAAGTGTGAATTTACAGAACATTTGATTACCTGTATTTGATACTTAATATCTGTAAGGTCAGGTTCCTTGTACCTAGAAAGTAAAATTAACCGTGTCTCTGAACAAAGAATGTTGTAGTGAGTCATCAATAAACATCAATGAAATCATTAATTAATTAATGAAATGCTGTCTCTTCAATTGTAAATCTTTATTACGGTTTTATTTATTGGCTATAAACAGAGATCTCAGAGTCTGAATGAGACAGTTATTTATGAGGATAATGATGATGAGGCTACTTGTGCTAGTTTACTATGTTTAAGATTAATCTAGAAAACTACAATCTATCAACAGTTAATAGTTTTATATTATTTATTTTCTGACCTTATTAGCCATTAGAACTATACAAAAAATATTATATGTTCTGATTTCACAGAGATTTCTGTATTTGACATTGAATAATCACTTAGTTTCTTTGCTGAAGATGTTGCAAAATAATCTGAACATAAAGTAGTAATTCAATAGTCTTAGTTTTTCTTCTCCAAAAAGAGCTGAGAAACTGAAAATCATAAGCTGATCTTTAAAATCACATAAAAAGTAAGTCTCATGCTATGTGGTAATATAGATTACCCCCCACCAGATCCAAGTCACAGATTTTCCATGAATTCATGGAAATTTAGTCTTTAACTAACTCGTTGTGCAAACAAAGGCCAATATAGTATCTGGCTCTAATTTTCAGTAATTTATACAAGGAAGTGTTTAAATTAGACATTTAAAAAAAGAAAAAAAAGAAAGAAAAAGCACAAATCCAAATATTTTATCTATAAAAGTTTTCAAAAATGCCTTTTTGTTTGTTTTTTCAAAAAAGAAACAAAAAAAATACATAGTCAGTCTGCCACTAAAACTCAAACTTTCCAACGCTTAGTCCATGAGCAATGTCTCACTGATCACAAAGTGGTCTCTGGGATGATGGTGATGGAGTCAATGAAGGAATCACAGAACTGATCCCACACATGCCTCTTTCCCCACTCAGAAGGCATTTGTGTCTATAAAGGAGATTTGCAAACCAGACTACAGACCCTCCACATTGTTTTGCCATATGTCACACCACAGGACATGTTACTTGCAGGATTCTACAGCAATTTTATGATGCTCCCCGTCTCCTTCAATTCCCACACTTTCCAAATTGTCCCATCAGCTGACCTTGCCTACAAACACAGCTATTCTCTAACTGCACTATTTCAAAGCACATCAAAACAATAGGGATGCTATTCTTCCAAACTTTGGAAAATGAAAATAATCTGAGCTTGTTCCTTTGGAGAGGATTGCAAAACTAGCAGTTTCCCTAATTCATCTGCTACCTATTGTGGTTATACCTTCCTCGACTTCTAAATTTAATATATTAATCTTTTATGAAGAAAGAAGGGGTCTAACCCTCACAAATTCTCTCTGAGTCTCTCTGAGCTTCTCTTCTTGTTCTGATACTATGCATTATAGCTCAGATTCAGGGAGACTACTGAAGAAATGTTTTCTTTATGCTATTTACTCTTTGTCATAAAAAACCTGTCACTGGAATTCAACCTTTGTCCTTTGATAACTGGTATCTGAGTCTTTCTAGTAAGGGAGGAATCTGTGACAGGAAACATACAGATAATCCCTTATTTTATCTGTCAAGGCTCACCTCCCATAAAGAAAACAGAAAAATATGTAACCACCAAATTAAGCACATTTTCCTCATCCCTTAATCAAGGGAAACTGCTAAAGTCTTTCTGAACAACCTCTTTCTAACATAGTCTGCATTTTGGATCCAAACTTTGCAGCCTTGTTGAACCATTGGTGAGCAGCACCCGAGATTTTTCTAAAGTAAATAGGAATTTTCCTCTTGAAGAATCATGCTGATATTCTTAGGGACTGCAAGAAGCTTTGAGATCTTATTGCAGCACTCTAGTGTATATCTGCCTGGTCACTTGGTGGGAATGAGGAGGGACATCCTTTTTTCACAGCTGTCAATTCTCTGCAGGGAAGGGATGTGAGGGATGTTAGGGATTAGGAATCCTGATTCTGTTTCAATTAGAGACAGCCCTGTCATTTTCTCCACAAGTGCAAACCCCTGCCAGCATCTTTGTCTTTATCCAAATCCAAGTCTTTCTCCGGTACTGCCAAGAACATTTCCAATTGGCTCCAAGCATCTCACAGTGGCTTAAGAAAAGTAATTGGTCTCACACATACATTTGGATGTGGATGTGCTCCCAGCAGGATTGCCAGAGCTAGGCGACTACATGACTGCTCTTGCACGGTGTGGATAAGACACATGCCACAGCAGAGAGCTCTAGCAGGGAGGAAGGTTTACAGCCTCTTTTACTGGACCTCCTCCTATTTCATCTTTTATTCTGCTCTGAGGTGCCTCACATGAACTCGGATAGGAAGCCGAGACAAGAAGAGTGGTTAACAGCTGTCACAGAACACTTCACTCATCTGTTTGGTTTAGCAAGACAGAATGCACAATTTTGCAGTTAATTTATATATAGTTGCCATTCCTATGCACAACTGAGAATATAAATAGCAAAGGCAGGGTACAAGAAATGCAGCTTAAATCATCTGAAACTGTTTTAAAGAAGACATCTGGAAGTTATCTGTGAATAACCCATCAGGGTAAGACTTTTTAAAAAAAATGTCGAGGAACAACCTTTCCACTGAAGCAGAAGTTAGGAACCCTCACTGCATCAGATAAGGACTCAAGTCAAGTTAACCCTCACACTCATGAACTGGAAGTCTGACTAAAATTCCACGTCAAAGATAAAAACAAAGACTGTCAAACACATAGATTTGTATGACAATTGATGTGATTACAAGAACTACAAAGAGTAAGTGTGTAAAATCTGTGAAACAAGAATCAAAATGGCTCAAAGACAGAAGGAAAACAATGTGAAGACAGAAACTAGAGAGCATACAGTTCAAAAAGGTTAGGTAAAAAGGAGAAAAGGAAAGTTTAAAAAGATAAGAATGTGTTAATCATGGTCTCATCCAAGGAAGAAGGTACCTTTGAAGACAGCAATTGCAAAGTTCCTAGTAGAGCCATGAGCTGGACATAATGGTACAACTGTCATTTGTCATTTAAACAATTTCTTTGAAAGTAGTAGAAAACTGAAGAGAAGAAAAATTTTTCTGGTTTCTGGTATCAAGCCAGAACATTCCTTTTTACATGTCAAGGATGGAGGTCTTTTCCAATCTTAACGATTCTATGATTCTGTGATAACTTGAAGTGGCCCACTATTATGGCATTTACATATGGAGAGGTAGAATTTGCATTTAACTGCCAGCTGAATAGGAAGAAGATCTAGCTGTCTGCAAAATATAGAATCATAAACTTGTTTAGTTTGGAAAACACCTTTGAAGTCATCAAGTCCAACTGTTAACCCAGAACTGCAAAGTCCACCACTAAACCATGTCTCTAAGTGCCACATCTCCACATCTTTTAAATACCTCCAGGGACAGTGACTCCAACACTTCTCTGGGCAGCCTGTTCCAAAGCTTACCAGCCTTTCAGTGAAGAATTTTTTTCTAATATCCAATCTAAACATCCCCTTGTGCAACTTGAGGACATTTCATTTTGTTCTATCACTTCATACCTGGGCAAGGGGACAGACCCCCACCTGGGCACAACCTCCTTTCAGGTGGTTGTATAGAGCAATTCGTTTCCCCTGAGCTTCCTTTGCTCCAGGCTGAACACCCCCAGCTCCCTCAGCTGCTCCTCCAAAGAGTTGTGCTACTGCCCTTCCCGAGCTTCTTTGTCCTTCTGTGGACATGCCCAGCACCTCAATGTCCTTCTCGTGGTGAGGGGTTCAAAACTGAACACGGGATTTGAGATGTGACCTCACAAATTATTATGATCACCTATTTATTTTGTTTAAACACATTATTTTGTATTGTTAGCAGTCTCCTGAGGAGCCTGAAGACCTAAGAGTACAAAATAGCTGTTTAGGATGGGTTGTCCGAAACAGATATTTTTTCATGTGAAAGCAATGTTTAACTTTCTTTCATGAAGATCTTTCATTGAAAAAATCTTTGAAAGACATTCCATTTCCTGTAAAGTCTCCTTGCCTTAATAACCCTATTTTTAAACCATGGTTTACACTTAGGGACTGATTAAAAATTTTCTGACAAAGCCTTGAAATCTACTAAAGAGTTTACTACATGTAGTTTGGTTTAGTTTAGACAAATATTTAAAAATGAGCAGTTGTCATTTTTCTCTAGTTACTTATATGTGTCAATCAGGAAGGATGGGCAAGATAGGAATTGTTGAGTTAGGATAAGTACATACAAGAAATTTTTAGCAATTTTATTAGCACACGTAGTCACCGGGATATTTAATAGTTAGCAGTTTTGTGCACAAACTTAGTCACACAAACTCTTGAAATTCAAGATATTAGGAAAGTTACTTAAAAATTCAAATTGCAATTTTACAGAACAACTTTTATTATTCACACAAATTGGGAGATAATGAACAATTTTAGAGATTATATTCAATGAAATTTGATTACAGAATAGCAAAGGAAATTATTACCATTTAATTATTTTTATTTGCTTTTCAACCAGAGAAACTGGATGATAAGATAGTTTATCTTAAATTAATTCCACAGATTCTGAAAGTGATTTATTTCTGTTTTATCATGTGAAGTTGTCTGACATCAACTTCTGAGTTGATCTGTCTGACCCACTGTTATTGAATTAATTTAACTGTAATCTGGGCCAGGGAGAAATAATTTCTTGTTGGTTTATGAGGCAAACTGATGTAAAAATGTCCTTGTTGTTGCTGTGTGGCCACAGTCACTATTACAAATATATTATTAAACTAAATAGTGAGAGAATCTCACAGTGATAATTATATTATTAATCTGAGAGAGAAACAGAGGAACAGTTATTTTTGCTTTGTTTTCCGATTTAGGAAGATAAAAACATTTCTTATCAAATATATATGTTTTCTCTATGCTCGTTTTCATTACACATATTTGTATATTTTCCTGCTGAAAGAAATGCTCCAAATAGGGAGCTGAACTGTGCTTGACATAGTGGGAGGACACTAATTTGGCCCAGCTGACGTTCTGGCACGATACCATAAGTGGTGCAGATGTGACCACCAGGCAAGCAAATGCCAATAGCATCCGACACAAGCCGACACGTGTTTTCTCTGACTGCGTGGTGTAGAGAGCAATTGCTTACTTACTGTAAATCTTCTCCTGTCCCACTAATCCAGCTGGGTGCTCACAAGGACTGAATCAATTGTTTACTCATCATAAAGATTAATTTCAGCTGGTGCTGCTTTGCTGTCTGCAAAGAAAAAATGAAAAAGCAAAACAAAACAAAATACAATCTTTAACTGAAAGTGAAGTTTCAACTCTCTTGTTCCACGCAGATGGTGCTGTTTACCAGTTATCTCTCAGAGCAGGAAGAAGACCAAAGCCTAGACGAATTACAGCTGGTTCAAACTAATCTGGGCAAAAGCTGAAGTTAATGAGGAGTAGAAAAGTGATTTGTTCAATTCTGTGATTACCATGATCTCACAGTTAGTCAGACTATAGCCCCACTAATAGTCTACTCAGTATGCAAAAATGGCATCTATGATACCCAAATTATAGTGTTGCCAAGATCATTTTCTGCATGAAGTGATTACAGACCAACCTCTCTCTAATTACTGTTTGAAAAAAAAAAAAAAGACCTCATCTGTCACATTGACAATGAGTTACCCTTTTTTGTCTTTTGGGTAGGACATGAAGACTGACTGGGCTGATCCACTGCCTGGTTTGGAAGGGAAGGTCCCGCAGGAGTTGAAGCTAACCTGTGTCATGGACAGGCAGCTGCTGAGACAGGGAGCTAACAACAGTCCAGGTACTCCATAATGCCTCATAACAGAGTGTGCTTCACCTCGTCCAGACAGATGGTGAACTGGTGGTCTGAGGGAACTGGGGTTGTTCAGCCTGGAGAAAAGGAGACTCAGATGTGACCTTATCACTCACTACAACTTCCTGGAAGGTGGTTGTAGTGAGGTGGGGTTTGGTCTCTTTTTCCAGGCAGCAACTGACAGAACAAGAGGACACAGTCTTAAGTTGCGCCAAGGAAAATATAGGTTGGATATTAGGAAAAAGTTTTTAAAGAAAGAGTGATAAAATATTGGAATGGTGTACCTGAGGAGGTGGTAGAATCACCATCCCTGGACGTGTTTAAAAACAGATTGGATGTGGCACTCGGTGCCATGGTTTAGTTTAGTTGAGTTGTTGGGACATGGGTTGGACTCGATGATCTTGGTCTCTTCCAACCTGGTGATTCTGTGATTCTGTAACCCATCCTCTGCGCTGTCTCAGGAAGGTATCAGCAAGTGACACTTCTTGATACACCTGCAGATGAATGCAAGCAGGTGACAAACATCACTTGCCTCAGTCAGGAAAGGTCTAGATAGCTCTGTGTCATGCAAGGCACATGCTTTTTCATTCCACGGCAGCTTGAATGAAGAATATGGCAATGCTCTGAACAAATAAAGTATACCTTGCTGTGGATAAATGAATATCAACTGGGAAAAAAAAAAAAAAGAGAGAAGGAGGAGCAAATAAAAGACCTAACTAGCAGTGGCACACATATCTGTGGCTTGTGGATGTAAAGGAGTTGTTTCTTGAACTTCCATATGCACTTGCTAGCTGCCAGCACAGATGTGCTGCAAAATGGAACCACATCTGTGAGAATAAGACCTGCTTTTCAAAAGCAGCTTTTCCAAAGATGGCAGACAAATTTCCTCATCTTCTATTGTACAATTCGGCTGAGTGTGTATAAAATGGACTGTTATTCTTGGCAGAAATTACTGATATTTTCTTAGCCACTAAACCATAAATATTGGTTTTGCATGAAAAAAGACTCATGGATTCTCATATACTTACTTTGCTTCAAGTAATCTATTGTTATTTATTGGGATCTACTCATAATAGTCCACTTGTTTGAATATCCTTTTCTCCTATAGACAGAGAGTTTATAGAGTCCTTAATATCCACAATATCATTTTTATTTGACTATTCATTATAATTCCTAGACTTAAAAGCCGTCACTGGAAAAATGAAAAAGTCTGATTCACACTGAAGAAACGCATGAGAAATTTCACAGTGATGCAAGGGAGCTTGGGCAAGAAACATGAGCAGTCACCTTATTGACTTCCAGGCAATTGCAAGAGTTAAGAACACACAAAGATTAAAAAACCTTCTAGTACCCATTTCATGGACACTAGGTCAGACAAACATCTGTCAGGAATCATTGATCCTGCCCACAGGCAAAGCAGCGGACAAGATGACCTCCAAAGTTTTATTTCCAGCCCCATTTTCCTGTGATATTGTGATGAGACCTAAATTCCCTTGGGAGCATCAGTTGATAGACCCATAGCCCTTCTGTGGAGTTATCCATTATGGTTGGGAAGGTTATTTAAATAAATGCCAGTGTAAACAATTTTTATTAAGCAGAGTTATTATTACTTTGATTATTTTCTTTTTCACTATGTCTTGTTGCAAGCCTATGCTGAAAACCTTCAGGCAAGGTAAGTCCTCAAGGACAACATTAGAAATCTTACTGGATCAATGCATAATTTTATGGAGCTTTTTGCTGCCTGCAGATGAGAGCAAATTTTTTAACACCAGTCATACTGAGTCTGAAGTAAAACTACTTTATGAGTCTGCAAGTGATAGGAAGGAGGGAGAGCTGCCCTTTCTTGACTGCAGAGTATCCACATTACATTGTAGAATTGTCTGATTTTAATTTCTTATTTTAGTGAAAACAAAAGATCCAAAGGCATATGGCTATTCATTTATCCAAAAGCATGTTGATGGAAAAAAAAGTGCACCTGCACACATACGCACAAATCATAACAACATGTAAAAGACCATGGTTTCCTGAAAAATGTAATTTTACATCCTTGACTTGTGTTCCTTCATAAAGAATTAAAATGTTGGCATTTCTTGATAGGCAGGGTGATTATTTGATAAGATTACACAGATAAAGTGACGCTCGTCATTTTTCACACATAATTACAAAAGTAATATTTAAAATAGATAAGCAAGCCCACAATGGGTAATTATGTGTGTGGAGCTTTCTGTGTTACAGTGTATAGTGTTTAATTAGACCTTAAGGGACAGTGCACATTTACTAACCGTATGTGCAAGTCACAGCCAACGTTTCATACCAAAGTTCCAGACTCCTGTCTACATCTGCATGTAATTTGCTTATTAGCTTAAATGCACAATTTCAACTCTTTAACATTCAGTTTTGATTGGTTTTGCTGTATTAATGGGATAATAACATCATTCATAATCAATGTTCTCCAAATGTAAATTATTTTAATTGTTCGCACATAATAGCGTTCTCTATTAAAAACACATACTGATGCCTCGTTGAGAAAATTAATTTGCTGTGTTTGTTACTATAATGAAATAAAAGTTGCTCCAATTTAATGAATTCGGCAGTAGATTTCATAACTTCATTATGAACACAAACTCAATTTTCTGGGGGTAACTTACCATTAGTTCAAATGAAAAGATTCATGCTCTGGAAAATTCAGAAGTCACTGGTTCTATTTCTTGGGGTCATTCCAATTAATAAAATGAGAAATATTTAACAATGCCACACAGTGAATATTCCAACATGCAATTGAAATAATTCTTCCTGCATCTTGAATTTCAGAGTTTCCCCAGCTGAACTGACATTTTTTAAAAAGTTTCCCAAGGGAGGAAACAGAAAAAAATAGTGACAGCATCATTTAACTATTTTCATACTAAATTATTTAAGTTGCTTTTGTAGCTTCTTTCATGAACTTGAAATCTATGGCCCTGTTTTCGTTCAGCAGATCAAAAAAATTGCAAAGCTTATCACCATTCAGCTTGAAGAAAATGAATTACCACATTGTAAAACCAAATACTTTTAATGCACAGATGTGGAAAACATCAACTCTGAGGCTTACTTAATGAATACCACACTTGGTTACTTCACCACTGCTGGGTGTAAAGCTGTGGGTGTTCATACTGAGCTCCTGCTCAGTAGTATGAAAAAGATTATGGTAAACCAAAATTGACAATAAATTTAATCTGATAACTGGCATCTGACATCTAGCTTTGTTGCCTTCTTTTGCTATGTCTTAAAACCAAGTTACTAATCTTCGGAGCTTAGAGAACAGAACCTTAGGGTTATTAGGACAATAGTGAGAAGGTGTGGATAAAAAAGAAATCTTTTCTTGAACCCTGATATCCCAAATATTCCTCAACTATTGTATCTGTTGCATTTCCAGGTAGCTTTTCTTTTTTCTTTTTCTTTTTTTTTTAATGCAAAGACTAATTTCCACATGTTTTAAAATCCGTCCTGGAAAATGAGTCCCAGCTCAATAGAGAATATATATCGTAATTAGGAAACTGTGTAATATGTGGGTTTTATGGGTCTTAGCATTTCTGCTCACATTCACTATTCTGTGCCTTTCTGGGACATACAATTTAGTTCAGTATGAGATTCTAGGCACAGATATGAAACAGGTTATGTAGCAGATCAGGATTAATCATGTAATGCTGTAGTAATGTTTTCAGGCCTTCACACAATACTATGACTTTCGCAATCTTAATTAATTTGTATCTAACTATAAGCATATGGGTCTTTCTTGTTGAAATCAAGGAATACAAAATCCCACCAACTGTTGGATTTAGTGAAGAACATTCAATACCCAATTTAGAGGACTGAGCTATGTAAATGTGGAACAAGTTGATGAATGGATTCAAGGGAGGAAAAATATGGCATTGTTTTCAGCTCTGAATACGATGTTGGATAGATAGCTCATGAGGTACTTCCTCATTCATCTTTCTGAAATCTGTGTCCAGTTTTTCAAATTCATTGACTTAGGTTAATTCAAAAATATATCCTTATATTTTAACATTAAACCAGAGTGAATGGAAGCTTCAGACTTTCTTTATAATAATGCCTAAGAAAAATGTCACACTCTTGGACACCGTCCAGTTCTTGGGTACTGTGATAAAATTTTTCTATTTATACAAAAATGTTACCACTTCAGTAGACTACCATAAATGTATGTGGTATTTTCAGATTATTGCATAGAGAAGTCATCTTCAAATATCTGCCAGTTTTCCATAAAACTCCAGTTTTCCATAGAATCTGTTATTAACACCAAAGCAATGTATTAGTTAGCTACATAAGAATTTTATCACACAGTGATCCAACTTAATAGCTACATAATTAAATGAAAATTTATCTTCTCCTGAGCATAGTCCAAAGGAATAATATTTAAAGTTACGTTTGAATCAAAGAACGGTCTGCGTTGGAGGGAACCTTAAAGATCACCTAGTTCCAACTCCCCAGCCACGGACAAAGACACAGGGACCAGGTTGCTCAGAGACTCATCTAATGTGGCCTTGAACACTTCCAGGGATGGGGCATCCACTTCTCTGGGCAGCCTCTTTCACTGACACCACAGTAAAGAATTTCTTCCTTGTATTTAATCAAAGCCTACTCTCCTTCAGTTTAAATCCATTACCCCTTGTCCTATTGTCACTACACACCTGTGATAAAAGTCCCTCCTTAGGCTTCTAGTGAGCCTCCTTTAGCCACTGGAAGGTGCTATAAATTCTCCCCAGAGCATTCTCTTCTCCAGGCTGAACAGCCCCAATTCTCTTGTTGAAAGAAGTGCTCTGCCCCTCTGATTATCCTTATTGCCTCCTCTGAGCTCGGTCCAACACAGCCTTCTTATGTTGGGGGCCCCAGAGCTGGACATAGTACTGCAGGTGGGGTCTCAAAAAACCAGAGAAGAGCAGGGGAATCACCTCTCTCAACCTACTGGTCGCGCCTCTTGATGCAGCTCTTGGGTCTTGCTGAGCTTCTCCTCAACCAACACTCTGCTTGCATTATAAATTGCATGTATGTCTAGAAGATGATTTCTGGCAGGAATTTTATATTTTCTTTTCCCCAAAACACCCAGAGCTCTAGGGCTTAAAAATAGCAAATAGGGTCTTGGTGATGACAAGAAAAAGAAAGTTGCTTCTAAAAGTTTCCTGTTTTGGTTGCTTGTATACAATTAGCAGATAGGGGCGAGGGTAAGTAAGATCACGAATGGTGATATAAATAAACAAAGAATGAAATGTTAATTCCATAATGAGAGCTTTAATGAAATCACTGGAGCTTCAGATGAGAGTAGAAATATTTTTTTTCCCTCTCATAGTAGGATTAGAAACTAATCTTTTGTATAAGCAAAACCCACTCTAACATGAGCCATCCTTTGTAATGCTGCACTTTCTGAGATTGATTTACAAACACAGGTAGAAAGAAATTTGGATTTTATGCTTCATGCTTCTTTGCCTTTTGTCTGCTGGGGAGTGGGAATCATGCTCCAGGCTCCGGTGGATTTTCAGCTAAACTCTACAAAACTTTGTAGTACATTTTAAAAGTAAGTTTTGAGTAGGATCTATAATAAGGCATTTCAGGTCAATTCATTAACCAGTTCTCTTAGGAATGCTTTAATTACAGTGCTCTGAAACCAGAGGGAAAAATGGTAAATACCGTAGAGCCAACAGACCAATATTGCTAATTAATATGGATTGCAGGAGAAAGTGTTGACTAAAAAGCCTTGGATGAAATCTCAGAGGGATAATGAATAATGATCAAGGGGGATTTATTAAAAATAGACCTGCTAACAATACTAAAATTCTGTACACTTTCTAACATCTTTAACTAACTTACAAACTTTCTGCAAACATTAATTAATTGTCCAAATATTTTACTAGCTTAAGTAACTACTATGATCCCAACTAAATAGTCTGACACTTTTTTAAACTGAGAAATTGCCCAGAAGGCAAGAGTATATCCATGGAAGACTGGGGAACAGATATCGCCTGCTTTGTTGTTTTTTTTCTTAGTCTTAATACATCAGACCACTTTCTTCAGGGTGTGATCCAAAACCTAACAAAATCAGCAAGAGCCATTCAGCTGACCTCATGGGGCTTTGAATTTCCCAAGGAGAGACATATCAGACTTTTAATCAGGACTATTGCCAGTAAAAATACAACACTGCAATGGTAGAAAAGTCATTGTGGGTAAGGACTGATTGTTTCTTCTTCTACGTTAGGGTAGTATTTGGATGGCAAAAGACAATCTCAGGGGAAAGTCCAGTGTGTGATGGTTTCCCCCTTCAGTACTGGATCAGTGCCTCAGTGTGGTGTGACAGCATGCCATACACTTTTTCATTATTTTTGTATGAAACGAATAAGTAAGTTCTTATTACTAAATGACAACTTTTGCAAAAGTATTGATGACAACTCCAACTACCCAGCTAAGTTATAGCTATTTTGCGCCTCTTTATTTTACCTCAGAATTTTCAAACTGGTATATTAAGTTATTCATTTTGTCACTCTTTATGCATATGCCCATCTATATGCCACAAAGAATTTGGTTTGCTGTTCTCTTTCCGCATACTGTTTGAAATGGGCAACAATTGACTTCCAAATGTGGTTATGCATTGGTTCTAGTGAGACCTCCAAACATGAGACACAGTAGGACAAGATTTTCATGTGTAAGAGACCAATTACCTTTTTCAAATTTTGATACATAAAAAGGAGATATTTCATGGTCTTCTGGTATGGAAATTATCTTACTTTTTGTAATATAGGACTTGCTATTATTATGGCACAATTCTTGTACTTTGACAAAATTCCTTTCGTGTTGAGGGGTTGTATTAGAAAACTCACTTAATATTTCTTTCCCAATTTTACCTCATGTGATGAGTTCTACATGCTTTGGTTACAGGATCAGAGTAGAATTGGAAAACCCAGAACAACTCAGATGAAAATCTGTCACATACATATGAATCTAGTGTACAAAAGAGTGTATGGACAGCTAGCCCTGCTCCTGGTTTGGGGTTTTTATCATTTTTTTAATAAACTATTCATTTTGCCCAAACTATGACTAGAAAATCTTATCAATAGTACTGGTACGGTCCTGATACCCAAAATGTTGCAGCCACTCTTGCAAAATGGAGCTCTAAATGGTCACCAGAGGGCACAAAATGCCTTTGAGTCATGGAAGTGGAAGATGTACACCAACGTTCTCATACTTGGCCCCTGAAGCTATGTTTAAATGGAAATTTGTTGTGTTCAGAAGTAAATAGTACAACTTAATGTCAGGTCATAGATCTCGTTTGAAACCAGATAGCAATTTTTGCCTTATTGAATAAATCCAAGCTTACATGCATAGAACATTTTGTTCTTTTGTTTGGGAACTAACGCTCAAGTTAAAAGGCATATCTGTAGCTTTAAGGTATCCATGGAAAAATTCACTGGATAATTTCAGCCTGGGAAGCCTACAAATGCTGCATTAATTTCTAAGGTTGTCTCTCTACTTGTGGGGCAAAAAACAAAGAGGAATTACTCATGTTGTTAGTTCCCTTCCTCTGAGGTGCAAAGATCCTTTGTCACATGCTACTTCCAATGCAAGTTCATAAGTGTCCCTGGCTACAGTCTCCAGCAGTGCTGGTCCTTCATGTTCCTTTTTAGCTGCCAAGAAGCTAAGACCAGCAACATGATGGGCTCCGGCAAGATGCACAGCTTTTCATTCAACTCTTTGCTTTGGGCTCCCTTTGGCCAGCAGGGCTATCCAAGCTCAAGTAAAACACTGGCTCCATAAGTGATAAAATACCTTCCCTGACAAGGTCTATGATCAAGATACATCACAAAATGTTTGAATTTTAGAATATTGCTTGTCACCCTTCTTCTGGTACCGCATCTGCAACTACCTAATCAGACAGAAATCCAGTATGCATAATGTACAGATTTCCCCTTGTCCATCTGAAAATGAACTGCAGTAAAATACAGTGAAATCAGAGGGTAAGGATTTTAACTATTGTACTGACAGTGAGATCTGGGGAAAAAAAATGTAGTGATAAGTAAATAAGTGTATAAATAAATCCCCTACTGAGTTCGGATGAAAGCCTGTCCAGCAAAATGTCAGGTTAGAAAAATATACCAAGCCCTTACTTCATGAATAAATTCTTTTTGTGAAAACAATATGAACAGAATTATATCTGTAAAAATGTGAATACATAGTATATTGCTTTAGTGTTAATTATTGTTTCACTGTCTGTTGTTGACATCAATGACACTAACAATTATTTCAAAAAGTTTTTCTTCAATGTAGCTGAGGCCTTTGCTTACAGTGCTGAAGATCCAAGGTTCAGTCAGCCTATGGCTCTTGCAGAGACAGTGTATTCCAACACATGTGTTAATATCAGTGCTATCAGGTCAAAGAAAGGAAATCCTGATGAAATCTTTTTTTAGATTTAAGTATCAAATACTGCAAAGTACTACAAGGCAATTCCCTAAGGTGACTAGAAAAGTCTTCCAAATTAAACATGCTGTTTAACTAGATTAAAATGACAAAAACCAGATAAGTCAGATTAAAGTCTGATCCTACTCCAACCTTAATTCACACTGCTGTAAAATTATATCATTACAACATGCAGAACAGTGAATTAAAGATCAAGTGCCAGCTTTAAATTTAATTTCCTCACATTTGCCAGTTTCAGATTATCTAGTGCTAACAGCATGACTGACACTTCACAGGCATGCCTGAAAATAAATTCCTCTAATCCAGGACCTCTCCTGCCAGCATCTCAGTTGTCTCATGGGGTCTGCTGAGTGAGTAGATTGGGAATCTGGCAGAATAGAGGGATGTTGGAATATAACATTAAAACTGAGGACTATTAAGGCAACAACAGATTAAATATGGGGAAGTAGACAAACCCAGACTAGATGTCATGTCAGGAAAATGTCCCTTTGGTCCTACTTTAAGTACCACCTCAGGAAGTTCTGCCTGAGAGAGAAGCTGCCTGTTCAGGGCTAAAAATGTGGGACTGTGTTTCTGTAGTGGCCTGAAAACCATGGTGGGGTATTGCAGCACACATGGAAAGGTGTCCCACTGTGACTTCCTCTTGCTGTAAATGCACGTTCACACAGAGAAAAAGGGGGGGAAGTTCAGCTACCGCCAAGGGCGTGTATTTGAGGCACTGACTGTGTTTATTCCTCTGTTACACTGGTGTGCCTTGGTACATTATTTTTCTTCCTAGACCTCGTTTAATCTTTCTGAGTCACTCCTTGGGTCAAACAGTGTTAGCTGGACTGCAGTTCCACATTCAGACCTGCCGCAATGCATAGCCTATTGTGGAGGCTGTTAGAACTTATTTCAAACCCTGTGTTTAGCTGAACTTTTCATTGAGACACTCACTCTAAATTTTATAAAACAGTGTTTTACTTGTGTGTGATGGCTGCTTGTATATGACACAAGAGATTTTTAGCCTGTGGGAGAATTATATAAATAAAAAGACTGAGTAAATAAAGTAACCACAAACCATGTAGGCTGTAAGTCAAACAAACAAAGAAGTCTCACAGTCTGTAGGAGACTGCAGATGAACTTGGGGACAGGTTGTTGGAAGAGCATTACTCATGGTCATCAGAGAAGGCATCACACCCCACAGAGATTCTTTCCTCAGGATATTTTCCTTTTGTTGTCACTTTAGACTGGTTATTAGATTTGTAAAGTCAAAACAGAATTTTAGCCTAAACTGCACAAGGCTGAAATAATGAAAAAGAAAAGGCAAATATTCCTTCCAAAGGAACATGTTCTTTCCAAAAGAAGGAATATATTGAGTTTGCCTAATCAGTAGCCATCTGAACCTTTGCTATTAAATTTCTGAAACGAGAGATCTGATTTTTGGAAGGATTTATTCACTTTCTTACTTTATTTGTATGAGTAATGTTCCAAATTCAAGACTTAGTTAATGGTGGAGTATTAAGAACATACAAATATGTTTTAAAGCAGATGACTTTAGAAAAAAACCCATGCAATTTAATTTGCATGCTGCCAGTAAAAGCACCTTCTTTTCTTATTCTTAATAATCTTGTTGTTTAGGATAACCTACGTTAGCCACAGAGCGAATGAAGATAATTGATGTCTGAGAGGGGTGTATGTAAAACCATCCTGCTGAGCTACCTGAACTAGCCAACAGGCTGAGGAGAGGCAAGAGGCTGAGTGTCCACCTTAAGCAGATTAATAAGATTATTTGGCCCAGCCTATTAGAAGGGTGCCCTGATCATAGATGTAGGAACATACCCTAGGAGCAATGAAAGAAGTCTTTCAGACTTTGCCAATTCAGGCATGAAGTGACTTTAGGTGAATGACAGTATTTTAAAAATTAAAGAATTTGTAAGCAAGAGAGTAGACAGGGGCTCTGCATCCTTCATCACTGAACACTGGTATGCAATATTTAAATCTAGACCAACCTGTTTCCAAGAAAGTATCCTAACCATTGCCTTCTTAATCAGGAAATTTGTTAGCATCCGTCATTCTCACAACAATTTATAAGGCAGGATTAAAATATTCCCAAGATGCCTGACGTGTTCTGAATGTTAGAAATCGTATTCAAGTCTCTCTCGAGTAGAGAAAGAAGCTGAACCTGAATTTGTAATGCCTCTTTTGAGTGCTCCCTTTGCACAAACAGCTGGCAAAAGGTACATTAAAAAACAAACAACCCTTTCTCCCTCTATGTTTTCTGTGAGGTCCTGCCTACCAAAGCTGTTTTGAGAGAAGCTTCTGTGAGAGAAGCTTCTGTCTCAAAGCTCTTAGGAGAGGAGAATACAAGGATGCCTGGGAGCACTTGGCTGCACCACACTGCCAGGGCAGGGGCAGTTCTGGATACCTCCTTTGAAATATGGCTTCCAGGTGTAAGTGAAAGTTGAGTGTCAGATTTGGAAAAATCTACACTTTGGATTTCCACCTTTATGTACTTTGTACTTGATCTTTAATCAGTGAAGCATGAGAACAGAAAACCCAGCACAAACTAAATCATAGTGTGTGTTCTTTAGGTGGAGCAGACCCAAAAGGACAGGCTTTAGACCTCGGTACCTTCTCATGCCCTCCCTGTTGCAACCAAAATTGGTTCCACAGAAATGAATGAGATGAGATTGCTTAAGACACAAGTAGCATTCAAATAACATAGAAAAAATGAACAAAATGCATATATTTTCCAGCATTTAGTATAAAATCTGTAGTGCATTCAAGTTTTGTTCTTCTTTGTAGCTGCTTGAATGTAAGCATACCAGCTCTGATACACAAAAGAGAAATACATTCATTAGGAGAGACATTTGTAGAATCAAAAAAGAAACTGGAAAGTGCCATCTTCCCACCTTTTTCTGCTGTTAAACCCCTTGTCTCTTTGAAAGGTGTACTTTTGATGGAAGTGAGTGGGGAATGGGAGAAGGATTTGTGAACCTGTTGCAGCCTTCTGCAAGATTAGTTGCTGCCTCCCTACCACAATATGAACAGTGTCCTTATTTATCTTTTTCCTGAACAGAGAACAAGAAAAGCCAGAAGTATTTAAGTAAAATTGTAATTGGACCCTACAGTAGTTCCAAAAACTATGGGAGCTAGAAGGGAAACATAATGATTCATTTTGGCTACTCCATCATATCATTTGTTCTTCTTTAGCCCTATAAACTGGTACATAATGACTTTTAGAAATATAGGAAAGTTAGAAACAGAAACCAGATGCTCAGAACTCATAACACCTTTCCCTTATTTCCTCTGAGTTCAAAAAACAAAATCATCGGCATTTGTGAATGTAACCTTTTAATGTAAAAATGAAATCATGTGTTCTAGTAGCTGATTGTGACAGTAACACTTCATTTCCCCCTTTCTGCTCTCAAGTGGTAAATTGATATGACACAATGCAGAAACATTTCCAAACACACAGCCTGAAAAGCTTAAAGTGTAACTGTAACACATTAGTTTCTGAAAACTTAGATGTCTATATAGTGTGTCCGTATCTGTAAATTTCTGCAAGAAAACTAATCCAAGCAGATTTGAGCTAACATCTGTCTACAATATCAGCTACTTAAGTCAGTGTATTGGTCAGGACTGTTTCTAGGAGTGAATTGAAATAGATGTGAAATCAAAATGAATAACAGTTGCAGTAATTCATATAGAAAATTTTTTCTGGTCTTTTAAAGTCAAGTAAAATTTTTGGTACTATTACTTCTTTCCGTTCCACTTCATATTATAAGTTGTAACAAAAAGAAAGGATGAACAATTTTGATTCATAGAGACATAAAAAATTTTAAATCTTTTTTTTGTGAATGAATTGCATGCATCTTAGACTAAGAATTTAACAAATTACTACCTAGGTTGATGCTAAAAAATGGAAAATTTTTATGTTTACTGGATTAGGGTTAAAATGCAACATAGATTTTCAGACAGAGCACCAGGATGTTTCCTACCAGCAACTCACAAGAAACATTAAATTTCACACACCAAAAATAATTTTTTTAAAAATAAAAGTTGCTTAATATAAATAAGTGAAGCTCATTTGGCTGCTGTACCTTACAAATCAGCACTGTCACATTTGACCAAGTGTTAATAAGCTCCATTTCCACATAACTTATTCTACAAGTGGCTCAAGCATGTAGAAAATGTGCCAATTGCCCAAGGATGAAAAAAAAATTCATTTACAGTTGTTAATATTTGCTGCCATGAGCTGTAATGGCCTCTGCTGTGATAAGCAAGGTCAGATATTTACAACTCATGGAAACAGCCTTTATTTCAGTAGCATGACATCTGTGTGTATTACAAAAAAAACCACGGAGACAGGTACAATCCTGTTCTGACTAGAGGTTCTCAGGTTAGAGTGGCCCACAACATCAGACAGCTACAGCATGTATAATCCCCAATGAGCACTGGACGCTGCTTAATCGGTGAAGTTAAGCCCAAAACATCTCACTTCCTTCCTATCTCTGCGTGAAACTTCTCTTTTTTCTTAGGGACTTCACAAGATAAACAGAGCATCAATATTGTCTCTTTAAAAAGAAGTCTAAATACTGGTAGATGAACAATTGATTTTAGCTGACTTACTTCTTTTCAAAATGATTTAATTTCTGAAAAGTATTTTCATCTTTTCTTAAAAATTTGAAGGCATAAAGTGACCAGGTTTTTTGGGCTGGGAAAATAATATTTAAGTAGAAGAAATAGATCTTTTAATGGGTTTCTGCTTGGAAATTTTCAAAATGTTAAATTTCCTTACTCTCTAAACAAAGTAGTAAATATTTGAGATCAAATTTCACTTCAGGTTCTTCCATTATCCCTCCTATGCTGTTTCATGGTTTTTTGCAAGTGTTTTCTACTAGCTGAGGTCTATTTCTGTTGCTCAGATAGATGAGGTAAACATTAATCTGACACAAGAAGAGAGATGTCACTTTCATTCTCCTACTGGAAACTGAGTTTCACTGAACAGATTTCAATTCTTATATTTGAAGGGGAGCATGTGGCTTTTCCCTTCACCCAGAGAGGGAAAGGCATCCTTGTGGAGAATGGACTACTCCAAAATTTCCAGTCACCTCTGAAAATCACGTGGGAGAACCTTTCCCAGTCTGCATGCTCCTGAATGATCAGATGAAGGGGAAAGATAACCAGGCTCAGGAGCAAAGCAGATTTCTGTATCCACTGGGAATTTTTTCAGCATTTTTCATAGATCTGACTTTATTTCTGGTTCACTCCAGTAACTTCCACTGTCCCTGAAACTCCTGTGATTTCAGGAGAAACTTTAATGAATGACCATTTATTAAACAGGAGACATTTGGAGACTGATTATAAGTAAGAAGAAATGGAGAGGAAAAATAGAGAGCAAGATTGGATCAAATGGAGATAAAGATAGTTTAGCGAGGATTACCTTACTTTGCACCTCTATTAGAATTTTAAAAGTAATTAAAGAGATCAAGTTTAAGATCTATTGAAGATGAAACAATATCACCAATTATTTCAAGCTGCCTTATAAAATAACCACTCTGGAGTCTGGCTTCTCTGTGTGTTTCTTGGAGTTTTCTCGTGTAGATGTGAAGCACTGCTGATACTCTGTGGTATGGTTTGAGTGCATTTTGGAATGTTATTATGCAAGATCCAAAATAAATCAGAAATAGAACATCGAAGTAACAAAGACAGAACTTATATCCAAGAATAAGGTTATATGTGTATCTTGAAGAATTTTAAATTCAGTTTATAATAAAAATCAAATTGTTGATATTTTCCTTTCCTTTTTTTTTTCTTAAGAAAATAAAAGAATTTTCAGTAAATGCAAGTAGACATTCTTGTCATGTTCAGTCTTCAGGCCCCTGAAGGAACAAACTCTTTCAGTGTGTAATTCAGGAGCTATAAAATGGGGACTATTGACACAGAAGAACACATTGTCTCTTGCAGAACCGTTATGGTCGTCCTTGTCATCAAGAGTTTGTTTATTTAAAAATAATATTCTGTGTGTGAGGGATATGATCCAGTGGGTGAGCAAAATAAAGACAGATGGATTAACTGTAGTGTATACAATTCCAAGGAAGACTTTACAGTTAAAAAGTCTTGTACTCTACACACTTGACCAGAATTTTCCGAGTTTTATGAAGTATAAAATTATCTACATGATATGTAATGAATCGTAAAGCCAATGGATATAAATTTATATCTCTATCAAATTCAGTACCATGCTGATTCATATAAAGAAGATTTCGGGAGCATTACATAAATGTACAAAGAACTCTTTCAGTAAAATTAAGCGTCTATACAAATATTTACGCTTCACTTTGAATTTGCTACTATTAAAAATACATAATTAAGCACATAAATTAATCAACATTTCATTTATTTATGAAATTGGCCTATCTTTTTTGTTGTAATTAAAACAAGGAGATACTCCCCATTATTCTGGCAAAAAATAAATTGATAGTTTTCCTGTAGAGTCAAAGATAAGATATGGTAAGCTGTTCTCTTGCAATGGGAGATCCTAAAGGTATGCTCCAAAATTCAAAGCACTGAAGAAATTTAATGGGAAGGGTTACTCTCTTCAGACATTGCAGACAAACAGTTTCAGTTAGTTTATTCTTAGTGATAAATCTTTTAGGTATTAGAGGAGGAAGTTTGTTTAAAACAGCACTTAAGGCAATTTCTAAATATATGTCTCTTAAAAGGCAAAAGCTGCTTAGAAACAGAGGGCTGCTTCAGGACTTCTATTGGCAGATTGCTGCTCTCTGAATAATTATACAGGATTTTTCAATAATGTCAGAATGTCCAGGGGAGGACAGAATTCAAGGCAAGAACACTCCTGTAGTAGATATTTTGTATAAGAGTTCAGAGGTCTGGCACACTATCTAGACTGTATATTCTATTAAGATATGCAACCTTACAGCAAGATTTGTATCAGTGGTACTTTTATGATTATTCAACACTGATAGGTTTCTCTGGGAGTTAAGTATTTTTAAGTTGAATCCTATCTTTTATTTTCTCTCACCAGTTCTATCATTTATGCTTCCTCATCTTCATATATATTCACATATATTCATGCCATTGAATCACATAATTTTTACCAGAGGAAAAAAATTCTACATATTGAAAGAGAAAAAAAAAATTAGATTTTTCTCAGGAAAAATGACGCATCATACCATTACTAGACCATCAAAAAACAAATAGTAGTCAAAATAAATATAACAAAATATATTATGATTCTCTTTATTTAAACAAGCTCCAGGAAAAAAAAACCCCAACATGTATCAGAGGTTATTAATAGTATACTCAATGAAAAATGAAACGTCAGGTTAAGATATACAATTAATAGACCAATGTCACATTTCATTTTTAAAAATCTGCTAAGAGTATGTATCATGCAAAACAGTTTATCCATGAAAATTCACCAGGGATTTTAATTGAGGAGAAATGCTCAAAATTAGTGGCTACAATTCTTGAATGAGACAAAATGAGACTAAATCAAGTTCGTACTTGCAGCTGGTGGAAAGCAGCAGCACTTTTTCATGAGTTTTTTTCAGGAAATGGAACTGGAGGGCAGGAAATAGTGGCCGTAGATTTGGTAGGAGTGGAAGTAGGTGCAACAAGAATAAAATGGCTGATACAAATAACCACATGCTGATACACAAACATTCAGAGGTGAGGACATTGACATCACTTTAAATGAGGCTTTTATGTAGTTGCGCAGTTTCGTTTTTATTCTATCTGATAATTTGAAGCCAAAATTAGATGAGACGACATTTGTCTTTATGGCCAAACTACCATGAAAAGGCTAAACTGTGTTTTACCACCTTAAAAACATGACAGCAACACCTCTTCCTCAAGTGCCAGTTTGATTTGATTGTCTAAATAGATTTGCAGTATATGAAGTGGTAGTATTTGTTTTGCTTTTCCTTTCCTACCTAGTATATGTGCAGCCATGAGAAAAACATGGCTTTTGCTTTCTTTTACAAAATCCAGAATAACTACCTTCTCTGTCCATGTTAATAAAACATCATGGAAATCTTCAGAAGAAATACACAAATAATGAAATGACAAGCACTGTTAAATTCTAGATCCTTTGCATCTAATCTTACTGGTGTTGCGTGTCCTTTCCATGTACTGACATACTAAACAGAGGGAATATGTAGAAATTAAACATCTTGCTGGATTTTCCAGTATTAGTTAAAGATTCATTCCAGCCCAGCTGAGGAAAACTGTGCAGTTAACTTTGAAGGGAGACCTTAAGAAGGAGCATAAAAATACCACTGCAGCCATCCAGTCTCTGAAAATAGCATTGCTGTAATTGCCAGAATTATAGCTTGTGGTTACCTGCCACATTTTTTGGTGCTCAACTCATGGTTATTGTGCTACCACAGTTTAAAACATTGGCTCAGAGCTGTTTTGCAATCCACATAATGCTATATCTACTGCACACAGTGCAGTATCAAACAACACGCAGGCCTCGAGACAAAGTGCGTTGAAACATACCCACATAACAAATATCATTTTAGATGAGTAGAAAACACTGCATATTTGATGTCGTTCCAAAGGACGTGTCTTAGCTTCTGGTTCTCAACCAGAGTGTAATGACAGTAAAAATAAACAATACTTCACATCTTTCAGCTTCTGAGATCATCAAAAACACAAGAGAATGGCCTATTTCTCAAGACTTTTTCCCCAGATCTTTTTGCCCCAGATAGTGAAGGCAATTTAATAAAAGTCGTGATAGGGATCATATTCATATATAGGCCAAATTTGTCATACTTTTAGCCCCATTAAATGGCTTGGTAATAGCAGGATTATTAAATGTATTAAATTCTTCCTGATAAGAAATTGAGTTCTGATCCATTTTTTAAATTTCCTTTTTTCCTTAGAAATTATCAAAGTGGAGGAAACACAAATCATGATCCTGTAGGATTTTAAATTAAACTGTTGCTACTACTAATTGATGGATGCCAGTGATTGAATTGATGGATGACTCACTTAAGTCAGACCATTCAAAAAACAAAAAATAGTTTTCCTCTACCTGTTTCAGAGTACATTTTGGAGAAGCCTACCCAAAGGAAGAGACTATTTTCCTTTTTCCAAACACATTCCAGAGAAGAAAACACTGATGTTTTAAAGCCCTAAGCTTATGAACTTGTCTGGAACATGGACTATCTAAATTAAGACCCTTTTTATGCTAATGTCCTTCAACATGGTGGTCTACACTTGTCCAAGCCTCAGTGTTTCCCAAGCTGCTTTATAACTGGAGGCAGAGAGGGGCAAGTGCTGTGACATTTTTCTGAGTCCCAAACTATTGTGTATTGACAGAGAAGAATTATTAAATTAAAAAACTTCATGAATGACTGACCAGCAGACTCATATTGGAAACGTCAGACTTTAGCAGGAGACTGTAGCAAGCATATATAAAAGTGTTTGCTGATGGTCTCATAATTCCTGTACAGCCTCGTTATTTTTAGCTGGCAAAATGATCTGGTGAACCCATGCATCTGCAGACACCACAAGCATTATCTTCTCTTTTTTTGGGTTTGTACCACCTAACCTCTGATTCTAGTCAGGTTCATGACTGTTATAAGAATGTCCATCAGAGCCTGAAAGAATCGAGATAATTGTGAAAATAATATAGTCCTTTCATTTTGCAATCATGGAGATCTTGTCTGGTATCAGTGTAATTATGTAGAAACAGAGGGAATGTTCTACATCTGCCATGATGTATACAACTGTCTTGGGCTTGCTTTTTGTTTAGCAGTGTGTGAATGACATGGAAACAGAAGCAAAGCATTACCACCCCAGCAGTTCACCTAAAGTTTGAATCTCTTTTCACAATTTGACTTTTATTGGCTATTAGATCAAAAGTTTAACTGAAGGTCCAAAGTATTTTGAGTCATTAAAAGTTTTGATGATGATTTAGCCAAATCCTAGATTGGTTCATTCTTTTGTGGAGATAGCAGTAACTTAATGAATAGAAGAGTTTATTTCCATGTTGCATGTGGAGTAGGAAATCAAAGTTGTGCGCTATCAGTATAGCTAAAGGACTTATTATTTTATTTAGATAGTTTTAATCATTTACTGTAATACTATGCAAAAATAGCAGGAAACCAGTAAATTTGGAGTGTGCCAAAGCAATATCTACTGTCAAGGAAGTTCATTCAAGAAATGCAACCTTTGGTTCATTTGTTAAATATTGGACTTTTTCTAAATTGTATGACATGACTTATAATCAGTTCAACTTCTATGGTGGCCACTAGTGACTTTTCTTGACAATGTCAAGGTCATTCTGTCACTTTACACCAAAATATTTCCATCCCTATACTTTCATTTGTGCATACAAGGTCTGACAAGGTTGGTGTGAGGATACCTGAGCTGATGTATAACTATTCAGTCTGGATGTCATTTTAGCCAAGGAAATACAGAAATCCCACTAGGTAATGATTGTGAAAGATCCTGTATTGTGTAATAAATAGACAAAAGTAAATCAATTATGACAGATGGTGTGTTTTCAAGAGGCAGGCTTCATCTGGTAGAAGGCTGAAAGTTTCTGTACTATGGAGAGAGGGGATTTCACAGCAAAGATGGTAAAGTGTAAGCACATTTATACTTACAGAACATCCATTTTGTTCTTTAACTAGAGAAAAAAAAGGAACTAAAAGATAGCAAAAGGCAGAAAAAACTTCTAACCCAAGAAAGACACATTTAAGGCCATAGTAAAGGATGACATTGAGCTATTTTGTGTGAGTATTGATAAGAAGGCAACATGTTCCTCAGACAAGAGTGCCAAAGTACAGGATGTAACAGAACAGAAATAAACACTATAAACTTATGTAAATCAGTTCTAAACTCGAATTTGAAAGACTTCCAAATATGTTAAGATAGAAAGACAGTCAAAACAACATAAGCTCTGCTGTTTTACAAGGTAATGACCCCATGAAATAACCATGCAACCATGAACGATAGATCTTAATGTTTGAAATCCCAGATTCAGTTGACCTATTTTTTTAAATCCTGTTTGATTTTTCTGCTTTTTTTCCATACAAAGTATTTTACCAAAGTAGAACCTTGAAAATCAGAAATTAATCTTATGTTCCACTGTACAATTTGTATTGTTTATTTAGGCTTCAGCCATAATGACAGATATGTGTACTTTTAGATTTGTATCAAATCCAGCCACTCTTGCATTTTTCCTGGGGATTTGTGTTTAAAGATAAAGGTTTGCTAAAATGAAATCATAACGAGAAATGTCAGCAACAGGAATAGCAAAAAAATCCTCCAGATACTAATGAGATTCATTCATTGTTCAAGTCTAGATGCTTAAAATATTAAAATACATTTGTTGCTTTTTACAATGCTAAAATTAGGCAAGAGTTTCAATTTGCTTTTGAGACAATAGTATCTCACTGTACCCTCTTAATAGAAACATAAAGATAAGAACTGGCGATAACCGAGTTTTAATTAAAATCAGTTGCACTAGGATTTCACTTCTTAAATTAAAACATAATTTGAAGGAGATATTTCCCCCTTCTAAAAAGAAGTGTAATTTATGAAGTTTGCATATTTAGGACTCCACAGAATCATAGAGTAAAAGGATATGCTAAGTTGGAAGGGACCCACTGGGATCATTGGGTCCAGCTCCTGGCCCTGTGCAAGACAACCCAAGATTCATGTGCCTGAGAGCACTGTCCAGTTCATACTGGATAGAGGGTGGAAGAATCTAATCAAAACACTGCCTCTGCTGAAGCTCCACCCTCTGCTCAAAATATTCAGGAGTACGTCTTGTCATTCCTCATCATAGAAGAGCCCCACTCTCCCCAGTACAGAAACTTTCAGCCTTCATTTTTCAGGAAATGAAGCCTGCCTCCTGAAAACACAGCCGTCTCTCATAATTGGTTTATCTTTGCGCATTTATTACACAACTTCCTTCACAAAGAAAATCTTCCCTGCTACAGGTGCAAGCTTCACTTATTGAAAGCATTCAGCACAATTTAGGAACATCATGAAACTGTTGCAGGATGATATGTTGCTGAAAGAATTACGGTTTTTCCTCTACATAAAGAAATGCATCACTAAATATTTAACAACATAGGTATTTAAGTAAGGTTTAGAAGGTTTTACTAATTTTCAGTAAAAGACTATTTTCAAATAATACCTTAAGCCAAGTATTCACATAGTCAAATATATTTAGAATATATGTTACAGCTCCAAATAATGAATGTGTTTCTGACACTACGGAATGATGCATTCTACCAAGAAGGAAAGCTTTGTCTTAACCAAAGTACTGTGAAATTACATTTTTGTTCCATTATGAGATAAATCATGCACTCTTCTGTTACTTGTAAAACTGGTTCTGATGAACGATTAACATTAATAGCGGAATTAATTGCAGAGTCTGTAATTTATCTCCATGAACCAACATCAGCATTTTCCCACCGAAAAAGACACTAATACCTGGGAGTTTGGAAACATTCAAGTCTACCATCTGATAAGCCCCTGAATTAACCTTCTACCATTCATAAGGACTCATCCAACTGGAAGATGTAATCATTTGTCAGAGAATTCGTGGGAGAATCCCAAAAATGTTTTGTCATGTACAGAGGTTCTGGTATCACTACTGAGTCACGTAATTTTCACATTTGTCTAAGAAGCCATAGCTCCCGAAAACAAAGAAAGAAACAAACAACAACAGCAACAAACTTTGAAGGACAATATATACCAAAGAAAATTCTGCTAAATGTTACTGAAAAGCCTCTTCACACTCAGCACCTAGCAAAATTAACAGCAAGATACATAAAACAAGGAATAGCTAATGAGATCAAGTCCTTCAGTTTTCTTGAAAAATGACTAGACAAATGACGTCTAGACAAAATGACGGTTGTTATGAGTGTGTGCAGAAACACCAAATCTGCATTGTGTCTTATATGTAATTCAGAATGCCTCCGGAGACAGGGGAAACCAGAGGATATTTGTCCCCAAGCCCTATTACACATTGGCTTTGTGCTGATGTCTAGAGTACGCCAGCAGAGTGCAGCTTTCCTGTCATCCCGCACAACTGAAGATGAGAACATGTTGACTTCTTCAAGCTCCTATAGAGGCTCTCTTGTATCTAAATATGACACTAGTTTCTTTCAGAACTAATGGGTTGAAATAGAGGGGTTGTGTACACAAGGAAGAAGAGTGAAAACTGTTTGGTTTACAACAGTAGTAATAAATAGGCAAAATTGATCCACCTGTGAAAACTGAATGCAATGTAAATCTTTATGACCAAACTATTAGTAAAAATAGTCTTAAAATCTTTAAAGAAAATATTTTCAAAGATATTTAAAGCTCTTTCTGTCTCTTGTTATTCTGTTCAGCTTCTTAGTTCGAGGAGGTACTTGGCAAAATTGGTTTTTCTTGGAGTCCTTAAAAAAACCCATGCACAGGAAAAACATATGGAAACTGCCCACAGGAAACTTATATCAGATAAACATAGGAAGTAATTATTCAGCAGGAAAGTTTGGAGGAAATGGGTTGTTTTTCTGTCAGTTCTGGTGTTCCAAAAATTTCAGGACATCAGCAGTAATGAAGGAAATAGATTAGCAATTGCAGGGCAGCTATTGTTTATACAGTGCTGACATTAAATGTCACTCTCTTAGAATTTACTTTGTGAAAATAATTTAATATTGGGGAAAAGAAAAGCAAAGCAGTATTTCTTTTATTCTAACAATATCACAGCAGTTAGTCTTTACATCTCTGCAATGAGAAAGTTTGAGGAGAAAATAATTCACTTGGTAAAGCAGTAAAATAAAAGAACAATACACTTGAAAACTTCAAATATTTATTAGCCATGCTTTGTTTTTTGCTTTTTAAGATGATAAACGTTTCTTTTGGAATAAATGAGTAGCATAGGAGCACCACAGATCCAACCTAAGAAAATACAAGATTTTAAGCTGTTGCTTTAACTTAATTTAATTCTTCACCGGAATGAAAACACCTCGGCTGAACGAAGTCATGAAGTCATCAGGAATTCTCACTCCTGAATCATCTGATTAACATAAGACAAAGATATAAACAAAGATTCTCTTTCAGTCAATCCAACTGGACATCAATTTCTGTCTAACCATATTTGCTTTTTTAAAAATTTCCTAATGAATGCTGTGAAAAGTGCTGTGCTTTGTGCAGCCAACAAAGAGGTGAAAAGAAGTAACCTGCTTTATACCCTGATGGTGCACTTCATAGCAAGCTGGAGAGAAAAAAAGGACAGGACAAGAAACAGGACAAAACTTCAGAAGGAGGCAATTTAAATACCATATTCTCATTCTTATATGCACAAACGTTTGCTCAGGACAGCAGGATTTCAGTAATGTCTCTCTTCCCTCGGCCCCCACATCAGGATTACAGACATTACCAGCCCCTACTGGGCTCCAGCAGAACAGAGCCAGCTGTTCCTCAGTAGCTCTCCTGGTGCTACCAGAAAAGACAGAAAAAGAGAAACTCCATATGGATTCTTGGATGCACACTTGTTCCAGCTGTCATCAGTCCTGTGCAATTCTGTGTTTTACTGGTTCACTCCCTTCTATTTGATTTAGTCAATGATTCTGGTAGATATTTCACTTAATGGCTGAAAATATTTCAGTTCAATTTACTTAGAATATTTTTCTCTAAGGATTTTAATGTCTTAATTTTTTTTAGCCATTCATTATCATAATACTGTATTATAAAGAGCTTACCTGGATATGTAACAGACTGCACTCTTAGCAAAGTATCGTAAATAATCTTTAAAAATTCTAACTATCTCTTCAAATTTTATCAGTTGATAAATTAGCTAGAGCTGACCCCTTTTTGCAAAGAATGTTAGCTGCAGTAAAAAAACATTTCTTGCACATGAAAAAATGAAACAGATATGCAAAATTGTTCAGTAAAAAACTCTTGACACATTCTGATTAATTTTGTTTATTAAAATTGAAGTACATTCTTTAGGCAATAATATATTCTATCAGATATCCAAATAAAAAGATTTCTTACTACTCATTTGAATTGTTTCTTATGTGTATGTAGTTTCACAGCAGCTTAATTTTGAGAAAAAAATTACATTTAAGTAATTTCAGCTTCGCATATGCTTAGTTGCCATCCAAACAACCTTTAGCTTCTGATCTTCAAATATAGTTTCTTGAATCAATTAGTTTCCTGCATTACAAACTTTGATAAGTTTGAACTTATAAGGACAGAAGGTTTCAAACTGATTTTGAGAAAAACAAGCATAGAAAATTCAACCCTGCCATTATTACTCACAAAATTTACAGCAGTAGTTCAATAAAACTGAATAAGTGACCTGAAAAAACTAGTGTTAGAATGTGTTAGAATGGCCAGGTAGATTAGTCCAAATCCAAAGTAAAATAACTTTCCAGTGAATCTCTTTGCCAGGAGAGCAGGCAAGGCTGAGACAGATCCCTGCTTTGAGCAGAACAGTGTGAGCTCTGACAAAGACAGCCGACAAGAAGATAGTCTAGATCTGAAGATTCTTGGGAAACGTTCACAAAGGCAACTGGGAAAGCAAGATATAGGGCAGAGGTAGTTCCTGCAATTGTTTTACCAGCTTTGCCTCCAAATATGTCTGTCAGCCTTTTCCTGAGTATTTCTAGTAGGAAGGCTGAAGCAGTGACCATTCATTTCATCAGGCATCACGAAAAGGTGTTAACCAGATATTTAATCCTCTTTTCCTTTTTCCTGCGATATTCTTAATGAGATTGTTACCCATTCAAACTCTCTAAATCCCTGCTGTAAGAATGACCATTAAGGTATTTTGACCACAAATTAATTTATTATTTTTATAGAAGAAGCAGCAAATTCATAGTCTTCAAGCAATTTACTTTTGTCATATTATTCAGCTCATGAAAATCACAATCTGAATCAGACTTATAAACGCACCATCATTTGAGGGGAGCATTGTACAGACAGTGATGATCCATCTCACTGGCACAAAAAAACCATTTTTCCAATGTTTTCATACAGCATTAGAGTCTCTGGAACAATCATATTACAAGGAATTAATACTAAGAACAATATAGAATAAATTCAATTTGTGGGTCTGGGGGAAGGGTTTAGACTTAGGTTTGGTTGTTTTTGTGGAGTACATGTCTATCCCCTAAACATTTATTTGTCAGGCTAGAGATTTTGGTTATCAGATTCCAGAGCTTTAGTTCTTGCCTCCAGCTACCTTTTAAAGATTCTACAGACCTCTTGCCTCTGGGTGTTCTGTGTTTGTTTATGACTTTCAGAAAGTTTTCTTTAAGAAGATTTGTTTGCTCTTATTGAAAATCAGAGCGATAGCTTATTAAGAAAGAGGGCTGAATAAGCAAATCAAATCTCCTTTTGAACTGGTAAGAGAAAGTAACTGAAAATAAACAATGTGACCCAAAATTACTTTTTGTCTTCAACATCTGATTTTCTCTCAATAGGATTTTCATGTAACAAACAATATGGTTTAATCAGTTCTTTGATTTATCCTGTGATCCCTTGGAAAATTAATTAGATTTGTAATCATGTGCTGAGAAATTACTGTAAGAAGCAACATTTTCAGGGTAAAAAGCATTTGTTTCACTTCTTTTTGTTCAAAATTTAGGGCATAAAGTCCCCTGGTGCAGTTTCTTTTCAGGAAGCAGCTTCCATTTATAGCATTTATTGAAGTGGGAAGTATCACTGCCAGTGTTATAGATGAGGACGAAGTGTGCATTGAATAAAAAGTATCCAGGACATTTGACTTAAAATATAAACAATACAGAATGATTTGATAGTGATAATTTTAAGAGAATCAGGGTTTTGCATCTCCACGGGCCCCCTAGAAAGCCTGGATCATGTGTGTTTTCCAGCTTTTTCCATTATGCTACATCCTATATATTACCTATAGCGATACCTCTACCTGTAGCAATCTCTTGTAAATTCTAGGTCTTCTTACAGGCAGTCACTACAGACTCTTTATAAAATTTATTGTGGCTTTTGTTGGCAGGGAAATGTAGATGAAAAAAATCCATGAGAAAAAGAGGTAGATAAAATCAGCTGCACCTCTGCCACAAGCCATAAATGGCTGGCATGGTCCTAAAGCTGACTGAGGCCTGTTTTTGCAGTTTAATTCCACTCTTGGACCCCTTTAATTTTAGATTATGGCTATCACTTTTATGTCCAGAGGGAAAGTTAGATCACCATAGAGTTAAGTCCAGTTTAAGCAAATCTGAGAATCTCTGATTAGAGAATTATAAATTTGAGTGACATAGTCACTGATCTAAAGTTTGGTTTAGCTCTCTTTACCACATGTTTCTTCTCTCAGAAATAGTCTTTCTTTATTGTCCATTGGGCTGGTTGTGAGCTCCTACACATGTGACATTTTATTTAATATCAGAGAGAATAAGTGGATCAGTGAGGCCAAACTGAAGTAGTTTTATAGCAGTTATCACCCAACCACATTTACATGGAGATGCTATATGTGGACACACTGGACATAGCCATATGATGTAGAGGCACCATTCAGCTTTCAGTCACCCCAGATTATAGAAGTTTTTCTAATTTGTATCTTCAAGCCTAAAATCCATTTGCTGGTAAATTAAAACAGAAAGAAATCTCTGAACGGTAGTCCATAGTCACTATTTTCAGGAGTTGAAACACTGCCAACATGTTCTTTTAGTGTGAAGTCTATTTCAAAATTCAAGTCTTTATAATGTTCTTAATAATTTTGAAATTAATTAAAATTCATGATAATACTTATTTTCAAAGAATTGACCCAAAGTTTGGTATTTCTAGACTAAACTGCTTTCAGTTTAATTCTTTTGAAAATATTTTTTTCTATATGGAATTTTAGAATTGTTATTCTAAGCTTCACACTCTTCCTTTGCTTTTCATAGCTAATATTTTTGCCTCCTGACTCAAAATCACTACCTACAGGAGTTCAGAAATATGTATCAGACTTCCTCTTGATTTGCTACCACTGATTTTAAAAATATTGTCTGGACCTTAAATATAGAGTTATATCTAGTGCCCTTATAGGATGTCTTTTTTAATCTGGCTAAGATAATAATAACCCTTCTCAAATCTTGGTACTGTAAAAGAATCAAACACTTTCAAAGCAGAACCATCCTGTTATAGACTGATATTTAAGTAGCTCTATTTTAATGTTTTGGACAATTCTGCTTGGGAGGAAACAGTTTCATGAAAGGACAGAAATAAATGAATATTAGTATTAGTATGTTGCTATTGTTTTGTTGTTGTTAAGAAAAAGACCAAAACTCTTCTGAAATTTGGGGTTCTTTATTTTGATGATTTGGAAATGTTGCTGGAGTGACAGTGCAAATTTCTCTTTATACTTTTGTAAGCTTACATTTTCTCAAAACTACTTAAACTTCTGAAATTCAATTACCATCACAATCACACCCTGAACACAACTCTGTTGAAAAAAAATCAAGGTTCTGTGATCTGTGCAGTGGTGAAACAAGCCATAGTCAGGAAGAGGAAACGCTTTCATATATGTCATTGCCCACATGGAAATGTCACATCTATTTCCAGCAATAACAGTCTGCCATTTCATTCATAGAAATAACAGATACCCTCTTCCATCCACCTCCAAAATGGAGAGACCATCAAAGGTTAAAAAAAATCAACTACTTCACATAAAAAATAGTCATTTTTGAGGACAATGCATAAAAAAAAGGAACAAAAAGTGCAAAAGCAAGGAATCAGAGGGGTCTCCTACTCCTCAGATAGGGCACAGCCAGCAGTGGACACACCACCAACAATGTCCAAGACTCCCTGAAGGTGTCTGGGAAACTGAAGGTGCTGGCCAGTCATGGAGGTGTGCTAGGACCATGGAGCCAAAAGCTTTCCCACAGTTGCCAGAATTCCCCACAATGTCCAAATTTTTGTCCAGCTTTCCCCAGAGGTGCTTCTTGCCTCTTGATCCCAAATCACTAAAATCCACAGAGGGTTTCCTATCCACTCAGGGAAGATTCAGTACCTGTGTGTCAGACATCACTGTAAGCCTCACGTGCCTATGGGCACCACTTCACTGAATTTACTCCTGCTTTAAATCCCTCTTCTGCTGATCAGTATAGGAGACTGGAATAATTGTTGGAGTGAACTCTTAATTTGACCTAATGCAACTATTGATTTATTCATATGAGTGAGCGTGATGAACCACTCCAAGAAGGGATTTGCTATTCTCCATTGTGAGAAGTCTGAGCAGATTGCATTTACATATCTGACCTTTTACTCCTCTTAATCAATCACATGTCTTCTTGTCACAGTGGCTTGTTATATTGTGATTAGGCATGGAAAACGATGAATGACTATAAAATATATCCAGGACCTTCTTTATGCATTTTAATTTTCTGTGTCCCCTGCTTCCTTATTTGATTAAAACAGTGTTCTTTCATATTTACATTCCCATTAATCAATAAATCTGCTTCACAGGGTAGTATATTAATCAATGTGTGTAAAAATCCATATCCTGAATACTAATAACTTTATTTATTTACTGTAATATTATTACATGATTTTCTTCTGTTTGCTGTCAGAAAATATCATTCTACCTGATTTCCTACAAAATATTCCTCAAGAAAGTCAGAGTACTCAAGTCAGAAGAGAGAAAAAACATTCAGTAATATCTACCTATATATAATCTTCATTGATAGAGATGACCAAGAAAGTTGAAAGGGTTTCACTGGTTGCCAGGATTTTACAATGACTGAGTTTATCACCTGATCCTGAGGCCTCACAATTTAGAAACATATCCTGTGAGTCCTGAGGCTATCACAATCAAATTGATCATGTCAAGAGCATGCTCCAGTTGCCAGTGTGATCAGTTTTTGTCGAGGGACTATATACATAAAAGTAATACTGTTATTGGGGGGCTGCACTTTCTATTGCTTTTGCTTTAGTCTAATTTGGACTTATTTGTAAAAGGCACTGAGTGCAGGCTCTACCACAGCTCTAGTAAAATAACCCATTAAGGCTTATGAGTGCTTTGAAGGAATATTCCACATATTAAATGGTGAGCTTCACTGGTTTGTTTCTTTCTTTGTTTCTAATTGAGCATGTGCAGCTAGAGTAGAGCCAATGAATCAGATTAGACATGCAAACCAGTAACTGTCAAGATTTATTCAAATCAAAAATAATCCTGGTGATTCACTCAGTAGAATTTGATTCTTTTTAGCAGTGACAGGATTAGGCATCCTAAATTGTACACCATAGTGCAAGAAAGCATAATTTCTCAAGTCAGAGGTAATAATTGTACAAACATGGTGGAGTAGTGAGCAGCAAAGGTGTTCTCCTAATGGAAGACATTTCTCGTCAGCAGTAAAAGAGATTGATAAGAAAATTTTTAATCCCAAGGATGATTCTTACCAGCCACTAGAAATCTTTAAAGGAATGGTAAAAAAAAAAACAAAACAGTAGAAGCTCTCCTATGAAATCAACTGTATGATTTGGCTCACTAGGCAGGAAAAACTGTCTTTTCATATTAAGTTTTAAAAATTACCTGGAATCAATGTCATTTTTCCAGAAATTCCAGGAAATGTGTTCACTTGGAACCAAATACTAACCAGACCTCTCTATTACCTGTGCAGTCTGAATATTTGAATAAGGGCTTTTGTCTTGGTTGCAAGCTTCTTGGGATATTGTGGTTACATATTTGGTGGTCCCTTGGTTGTTACTTGTCTGAATGTTCTTGTGCTGAAGATTCTGCTTGGCTGTGAGTTTTGGTATAGTAATGATGATTTATGTTGCTGGTGCTCTTCTCAGCATCTGGGAACTCAGAGGTTCTAACTTCCTTTGTGTCCTGTCACAGTTAATAATAGCAATAATAACTTAGTTACATATGTGAAAATGACCATGAAATAAAATATATGCTGGTATTAAATAACCTGATTTTATTAAACAATGACAGTGTGGAGCTCAGGTTATTAGCCATTTGTGATACCTGCTGAAATATAGCTAGTTCTGATGTAAAACAATTAGTTCTAATTAATGGGCTTCATCTTTGGAACTCATAATGAGACACGCACAATACAATGTGTTGCCTTAATGGAAAAGTTTTTAAGACAAAATATAATTTTTATCAATGAGGAAACAAGCATGGAACCCAAAGCAATGTGACCAGCTGAGCTGGCTGTGTAGAAAAGAGCAAAGAAGAAACTGGTGTAGCCTTGGAAGCCCGGACAATGAGCAAAACTAGACTGGATGTACACAAGCCCATGAGGAGTTGACCAGCGCCAACTGAGTGACCCCTCTCAATTTACAGGCAGAAACTGATGCACAGGAAGTTCCATCTGAATCTGAGGAAGAACTTCTTTACTGTGTGATTGACGGTGCTGGAGCAGGTTGCCCAGAGAGGATGTGTAATCTCCCTCACTGGAGATACTCAAGGACCTTCTGGTATTAATTCTCAGCCATGTTCTCTAGGATGACCCTGCTTGAGCAGTGCGGTTGGACCACTGTGGTCCCTTCAAATCTTACCCATTCCGTGGTTCTCTGAATTACATTTGAATGATCACTGAGGTCTGGGGAGATTCCTGAGGATTGGAAGAAAGAAAGGTCACTCAGCTGCAGGAAGGGCAAGAAGAAGAATCTAGAGAACTGTGGGCTGATTAGCTTCACCTCTATCCCAGGGTGGGGGATGGAACACACAGCTCTGAAAACCATTTCCAAATCTATTAAGGACATTAGAGTTATTTGAAACAATCAACATGGATTTAGAAACTGGAAATCATGCCTGATCAATATCATAGCTTTTGGTGACCACATTACTAGCTAGGTAGATGAGTAGGGTAGGGGATGTTTCTCTTGGTTTTGATAAGGGTTTCAGTTTTCAACAGTCCATGGCATAACATTTTCATTGACAAGATGATGACGTGTGGGCGAGATATGAGAAAGCTGGGGTTGGACTGCTGAGCTGAAAGGGTTGTGATCAGTGGCACAAAGTCCAGCTGGAGGCCAATCAATAGTTCAGTAACCCATCAGATAAGCACAAGTTCTGCTGGAGTAAGTTGAATAACCAGTAGAACATGTTCAAAGATTCACAGCAAAATTCAGTTTCTTGGCAACATGCACTGGCAACATTACAAATCTTTACTGGCATTGTTCCATTGAGCTTTCTAAAGTTCCTTTTTTTTTAAAGTCTGAATGTACACATGCTCACAGATTAGAAGGTATACATTATCACAGTGTCACTGTCGAAATGGAGAAAGCATGATCTTTTTGATCTAGGTTGTAGAGACTCAGAGGACAGACAAAGAAAGAAATTTGAAGAATAAACCAAGGGAATGAAAAGTGATAGAACAATCAAGTACTTCCTAGAAAGCTATATTTGGGAAAAACAATTTTTAGTAGAAACTTTACCTGAACATTCCTAAGATTCACAGACTCTTGCTTCCTTGTATATTTGTGTGCAAGCAAAATTTTCAAAAATGTATTAAAGAAAAAGCATTGAAAAAAAAAAGAGGAAGGGTTGAGAGAAGTGGTGGATGGGTCACTATTCCACTTCTTGATTTCTTAATTATTCAAACTACAAGACAAGAATAGTCTGTATTACCCATGGTGGTCACACACCAAAGAAATTGAGCCTAAATAAAATACTTCGGTTACGTGCTATGCGAGGCTTTTTTTTGTTATTGTACTGTTTCTCATTTCCAGTGCATTAATTATTGTTACTGGGGAAAAAATTGTTTTTCTACACCACTTTATTCTGCCTATTGCTAATTCATTATGACACTAGAAAAAAGATTATAAAAGCATAAATAAAAGGTAAAAATAAATCCAGAAGGTTTTTATTCTTAGGTCTCTATTTCTCTGCCCTGTATGAAATAAATTTCTCTGATTCAGCAGTTTGTCTCATAAACTTGTGTGAAAAATTAAACATGCAAAAATTTCAACAATTTTTTAGGATAAAGAACACATCTTTACTGTCACAGGTGAGGAAAGAGCAGAATAACTATAGGAAAATCAATACGCCCAAATTAATTACTGCCATGAAGAACATGAATAGAGTTACAATAAAGGTGAGTTAGTGTTCCTCCATTTTATACTGCAGGAGAGTTTAATAAGTCTATTTAAATACCTGCTCTGTGAATTCACATGTAGCTTAAAGGAAGTATTTAACATATTATTTTTTAAAACTCCTGTCTTCATGGTTCTCAGGAAATAAAAAGATGCAAATTTTTGATTTCAAAAAATATAAAGAACACTAACGACACTAAATTCCTCCCCACTCCCTTCTTTTCTAGCTCTGCTTAAGCAACTTTTTCAGGTTCAGCTTAAGAATGGCTGATAGCAGAATGGTAGTAAATCTGACAGCACAATTTTTCAACATTTAACCATTTGAAATCAACATCCTCAACATTCTGTATTTTAAGCATACATTCATCTGAAAACTCCTGTTGAAAATACAGTTACTTAGTGCACTGAGACAAAGAAATTATACAAACTGCCTGGGGACCAGCATGTATAGGAAATGTCAAATTTCCGTCAAATGTTGGCTTTGTATTTCTGCTAAGCTTAATTTATATGCCACAAGTTTTTATACTTGAAAATGTTGGCATGAGATCTCACAGGTACAAATAAAGCAAGATTAATGCTTCCTTGTTTTCTAGTGAATAGTAAAGCACATACTACCCACTTGCATTTCAAATGAATTGCCAATGAGGTAGACTGGGAATTGCAATTAGTTACTTAATGTGAGTAGGTAGTTAAAATATCTTTGGGAGAATTGAAGTGTAAATGAAGCTGTGTGCCATTCAGCTAACCTGTGCTTTCATTCATTTCTTTAGTGTGCCATTTCAGAATCCTTATAGAAATAGGCGATTTAAAAACTCACCATCATCATTGAACATATGCAACATACAGCTGTTCCCATTCTTATGCAAGGGGTTTGGGCTTCAAGATCCAATCATGCTTAAGATTCAGGTTGTAGTTTTCATACTTTTCAGTAAATTGACAGAGTGGACTTTGTACAATGCATAGGAGAGTTTACATCTAGGCCAGCATAGGTCTCTGTTTCAGGATGATCTGCATAACTCTACCAGCCCAGTGACTGTATTGACTAGAGCTCCACTGATAGTAACAGGAGCTTAGACACCTTGAGAGATACTTTAATAGATATCTTTGACACCTTATTGACATACAGGGGCATGAATTCTGATGCCTGCAAGCAAGGTGGTGCCTCTTTTCCCAGGCAACCAGTGACAGGACAAGAGGAAATGACCTAAAGCTGCACCAAGGAAGGTTCAGGTTGGACATCAGGAGGAATTTTTTCACTAAAAGAGTGATTAAGTATTGGAATGGGCTGCCCAGGAGGTAGCCGAATCATCATCCCTGGAAATGTTCACGAAATGACTGGTTGTGTCGATTTAGTGCTATGGTATATTTGGAAAGGTGGTGTTTGGTCAAAGGTTGGACTTTATGATCTTGGAGGTCTTTTCCAAGCTCAATGATTCTATGAGTATATGTAACCCCACCCTCAATTTCTCTCTTTGTTAAAAGGCAAGATGCTTAGGGACTTGTGAGTACAATGTTCCAGAAAGAAATAAGGATTAATTACAGTCATACTTTAGCTTAGTTCTGATTGATTTGTAAGTACATTGAAAAGCTGGATTACAGGATGTGGCAGCATGTACCATTTTCTCACTAGAACTGAGAAAAAGTAGAGGTCTTTCACCCTTTTATCCTCTTTTTTTTAGGAATTCTCTGTTTGATTATTACTGTTACTGGTATATGTCAGACTGCATGAAAATAACTGAGAAATTATTTGGGCTCTAAGTCTGAAGCATACCCTCTATTAACTCCTTAAAACAGCACACAAAAACAATGAAGAAAATAGAATGAACATCGAACTGGAATTCTCCACCCATAATGGTTTCTTTGCACTACTGTGCAAACATACGTCTCTGCATCACCCATCTGAGGGAAACAGCACTGGCACAAGAAGTGAAGAAAAGGAATTTCTTCAGTGTAACTTGATGACCTTTGTAGTGTGGAGCCCAGATTTCTATTCACAACTGAATGCTGGACCATGATGTTTGCAACTTATAAAACGTTGAAGCCATGAGTACTCTTGCTTTTAACAGGGCCGTATAAGAGTTGAACAGATAGTTTTAGAAGTTTCTAGTAGCTACCATGCATTCATTGCAGCTTGAAATCTCTGTCCTTGATGTGATATATAACAGCTCACAGAGGCTTATTTCTTCCCGCAGAAATGAAAGGTGACTCGATGGCAAAGGACTCTGCACCATAGATATTTAACATAAGGTAAGAAAAAAACTACTTTTTAGATTATATGATAGATCTTACTTTATACAGCATTATATTTATGCAACTGTTATCTTAAACAATAGATGACAAGAGAATCTCAACACTCAGTTATAACCAATACAGTAGAGTGATAATTCAGGAAAGGGATACATCGTTATATGGCCGTAGAGCTGTGGCCTAAACATAACCAATAGACTTAACAGGTGGATATGTGGTTATACCAGAGGTCCTAGAGACCAAATAAATCCATACATACATATACATGTGTGTGTGTGTGTGTGTGTGTGTGTGTGTGTTAAAGACTCTTCCCTTACCCCAAGAAGAAAATACTGAAGTAAAAAGTATTAAACAGGTGTCTTGAGAGAACAAAAAGATATCTGATAATGCTCCATTTGTCTCTTTAAACCTGATAGATAGCAGATCAGGTTTTCATAAGATCTTTGTTTACTTGTGATTCACATCTGTAGTTGAAAAGAAAAGCTCTTCTCACACTATTTTAGTATCTGCACTTACTTAGATTCTAAGCAATTCGTTTGTGTCTCCCTTTAGATAAAGAAAGGTAATCCTAGAGCTGCCCAGGACTGTTATTTACAAATGACTGCCCATTACTCACACAAAAGAAGTTATTTGTAACTTGGTCACTATTAGAATACATAGAATTACAATCTGTTTATTCTAGGCTTGCTAAATTGCCCTTAGGTTGATGAGCTGATAATTATATGTTTCTTTCTTCAACTGATGGCTCAGGAGATAGACAGAATATTACTTATTTGCTTTAACAATTAGGAAATTGTTCAATTTGTGTTCTAATTGACGAAATTACACCTGCAGAGGTCTAAAGAATTTCATTATCACCTGTGTGAAAGCAGCACATTTCCCCTATTACCTACATCTATTTTTTTTCTATTTTAACCCCATCATTATCAGTACTGTGCATATGACCACAATGAAATTGCAATAATTTTCAAGCTTTAAGCATATTTTTCTTTGATTATATGTCAGCAACTACAATACACAATCAGTCCCACTTCATGCTGTTTTGTTCTGTTTTCCTTTCGGAGATTCAGTTCCAAAAGATGCACAAATATAATTTAATACCTAGAGCCAAACACCAGAAGTAGCAGCAAAATAAAAATATTTTCTTAGAAAGTCATAAAATGCAAATTCATTTCTTTAAACAAAACGTAAAACTTTTAATTTTTAGAGGACAGACATAATATCAAGTGTGTGTACCTAAGAAAAAATTGGACCTCTTGAAGTTACATCATGACGTATGTTTAATGGTTATTTCTGAAAGGTTAATTTATATGATACATTTATTAGGACAGGCATCTTTCACATTGGAAAAACATTATCTTCTGGATTTTGCCTTGGGTCTTAAAATAATAAACACAGCAATAAACTGAACTGTATTCATCTGGCTCAAAACATGCTTTTTATGTCTCTAGTTATTTCACGATAAGTCTACCAGCTGGATAGCCATGGACTACTAAAATTGTTTCTCTTGGCATGGTTGTTTCATGGAATAAAGAGCACTAAATTAACTTCCATTCAAAATAGGATCATTTTTTGTGTTTGTTCCATCCAAAACTGGTCACGAAAAAGTATTCAAATAAATTTTTTTTTTTATCTCTTCATTGCTTCCATCCAAAATATAACTCACATAATTCTCACGTGTGAGAGGCAAGTATTATTATACTAAATTTCACAGTTTACCACCATTTTCAGCTGACTCAATTGCTTCCTCTGTTCATGACCAGGCCCACTAGGGCCACACTACACTGATGACTCACAGAGTGGTGCCTGGACCCTTTTGGGAGTTCCTGAAGACATCAGAACTGTAACGGCAGTCAATGGTCTAAAAGAACAGGGATTCAGGAGCCTACACAACCTACCTCCTTGCTTCATATTCCAATGGATGCATTATATATTCTGCCTCTTCCTGCTAACACTGTTAGTGGGTCTTTTTTAGCTGTGCAGATTGAAAAAAGGAGACTGATAATCAGCAATAAGTAGTAAAAGAATAATAAAGGTCTACCAGTTGTCACTGCTGCCTTTTGGAGCCATTTCTAAGGAACATATTACTTCTCTGCTACGTGCCTCATGATCAAGTAAAATTACAATTTGCTTTTTTCATGTCTGAAACATGTAAGCTCCTCAAGAACAGATTTTCAAAATCTATGGGTAACTGGGAGCTTTACTTCCCACAGTGTTTAACTGACCATCTTATTTTCTGGTACACTCTCACTGATTTTCATAAGAATTCTGCTTGAGGACCTGCAGATTAACTGTTTAAATATAGTAAGAATGACCTAATTTTCAGTGAAATACAAGATAAAGAAAATTAAATCTGCAACTAATTTCTAAACTTATAGAAAGTGCGTGTCAACAAAAAGCTTTTTAGTAGATTTAGTTATTAGAAAGTATGGATAATAGCTTAGAACCAGTAACAACAGTGTGTTTATTGGTACTGCTTTCCATAATGGTGAAATGCTTCTTTCACTTGTGTCCTAATCTTACGTTGTGGTTTGTATTTGCATATGCTAAAAGATGCTGAGCATAATGTCTCCTTCACAATGCTCTTTGCAGTAATCTTTTGATTCCCAGTCACGATCTTTAAGTATTGCAGCAACGACCATGACTTGACATAGAGGTGTACTGTTCAGAAAACTATCAAGAAAACAAGTCAGTCCAAAGATTGTGTTGAATTAAGTTGATTTTCTTAGTAATTCTGCCACCTGCAGCACTAAAGAACAAATGTCTTCATGATGGACGGGTCAAACATAGTTTTTCATAAGGTGCCCACAGCTGTTCTTTCTTTTCCTAGTGAATTAACCACTTCATTGCTGTTCATTCATGCATGTGTCATTGTAGTTTTAAGGAGAATGTGAATGGAAAATGTAGCTTGAAGGTCTAGTCTTACTGAATCAGCCTCATTATCCTGAACATACTGATATGTCTTTTAGTCCTAAAGAAACTATTTGCGCCTTTCACTACACATATATGCAAGAACACATAACATTACTTAGGAGAAAAAAATCTGAATTTTGAATAATCAGGGTTGGCAATATCATCAAGAAAAGGTAACAATGTGGGGTTTTTTGTAACTAAGCCATATGGACTATAAGGTTGGATACATAAAGAAAGTTAAAGAAAATGTTAGGTGATGAAAATGAGACTTAGAGTACAAGCATTTTTTACCACAGTTTCAAGTGAACAAAATTAAGAACACATACTAAAGTTATGAGGTAATCTAAAACTAAATATAATTTGCACAGCAGAAAATGTGACTTAATAGGTACTAGCACTGTGTGGGTTATAAAATACAGTGCTCTGTATCACTTGGACCAGATGTTGGTTGGGTATTCATCTATAATTCAAGTTCCCCATAATCATATTAATACAAGAAATTATCTATTACATTACATTATGTTTGAACATCAGCTACGGCTGCTTGTAGAGTTCCAGACATAATATGGCAAAGAAAAAAAATTTTAATCCTTAAGCAATTAAAAAGTACTAATTCAGTGTTCCAAGTGCTATCCAACTGCTACTTTGCTCTGTCCTGAAGATCTTATGTTAATTCTAGAATGCTTGTCATGAAGGTAGAGTCAGAGAAAAAGGTTAAAATCTTTTTAATTGATTATTTCTGGTCTTTACAATTCAGCCTATTTTATTTGTTCACTTTCAAACTCACTTTCAGATCACTTTGGAAAATTCTTTGAGGTTTTTGGAGGTTCAAATTTCTACCCATTTATAATTACTGAAATTCTTCCCTTTACTGGCAATTCCAACAGATAGCCAAAATTTTATAAGACCATAAACACTGCACTGAACACAAGAATTGATTATTCAGAAATTATTCTTATTTTTCATATATAAGAGGGGACATATAATCTCTCTTATGACAAAATATTTAGTTGTAAAATTTTGCTTACTTTCCTCAAAAGTAAATAATCCACTAAGCTTCAAAATTGAAAGAAACCAGGCTTGGAGATTCTTCATATCTCACTTTGCTATTTACAAGAATGCTCAAGAAGTTGTCAATAATAGGTTTTTTCTGAAAGTTTTCCTCCTGCACCAACTGGAAATTTCTGTGGAATTTTATGAAAGGCCTTAATTAAGGAAGAAAAAAAAAGAAATATGTCCAGTTATCTGACCTAAAGAATTTGTGGAATAATATTAATCTCTTCCTCTTAAACTGGTTTTCCTGTATCCTGCAGTTTCCCTAAAGTCCCAGTCTTTAATGAATCTTGCCAATGGTTTGCTGGTCATTCCTCGTCTTCTCTTCAATCCCTACATGCAAGCAGTGAGGGGTCATGAGTCCAGCTGCCGGCAAAAGCCTGATAACAACTGACTGAACACGTCCTTTTCAAATTCGACACCGAGGCTTCTTTCCACAGATATTGGTCCAATGCTGGGCAATGGGAATCACTAGGAAACTAGCAGAGAATTCAGTGAGAGCAGTACCAGATCCAAATTACAGAGTAAATTAGAACCAAACCAGCCCAAGTAATATTTCTGTTATTCCAAAGGACAGTACAGAAGAAAAAGGTTTCCTGTGGTATCAGCTGAATCACCAGGTGTTTCTTCAATACCCAAACTGATGGATTTACAGAGTAAATAATGTGCATTGTCTATAACTGCATTTTGGACTTAGAGAGAAAGACCTTTTCAGGTAATTCACAATTTTTACATTTGCATTTAAGCAGGGAATTTTTTGCAGTGTACCTCAAGGAAGAAGTGGCTTGAGTTCAAGCTGTAATTAAAGTGTTTCTTTTATCATCTTTAGCATAGCCCACAGTGAATCTGAAGAAACAGCAAGCCTGTCAAACAAGATAAAATATGGTAACATATACTTTTTCTGACAAGCAGGTTACCAGTTTTCATAATCTTGTATAAATAAACCCAGAAATCTGTGCCAAGGCTTGTGGACTCTTTAATGGAATGTGAAACCTTCCAGCAGGAATAAGCAAGCACGGTAAGACAATTAACATTATTGCTGTCTTTGTTGACAATTGCTAAGATATAAAGAACAAATTATTTCAGGTAACTTACTCATAGAGAGATCAAGGACAGTTGTGTTTCCATTTAGCCAAGGTGAACATCATTATCTGCATTTAGAAAAAGGCCATGTAACTGAGGCGAGCAACTTCTTTCATAGGCTCTATTTTAGCAACAGCACAAGAATAGATATTTCAGATTGATAAGTTTAGTTATAAAAGGAATACAAGTATCTTGCATATGTTACATTTCCTGAGAACAAGATAAATCATTGGTTTACACCTTTTTATGCATGCTAACATAAAAACTTGAGCAGTTTTTGGCAAATGTTGGGCCACACTCAGCTTTGCTTAAAACATTTTTTGATTAGTTTCAGGGGTTTTTATCTACAGTTTTGAGAAACTTTTATAGACTTAAGAAAAATCATGTTTATTACAGCATATTGAACTAGATTCTCTGATGCAGATTGATTTATGTTGACTAATTCTTGATTACTCCAGCAGAGGATATGAGACCTCTTCATTTTAGGACTGACCACAAGGAGGCTACTGGAACACAACCCACATCTGTACAAAGTTCTACTCAAAATTATTGTAGACAAAAATACACTAACTGACTCAAAACCCAATTGCTTTGGGTTTGTTTGCTTATTTATTCTTACATTCACTTGCTCTGAGTAATCACTGAGATTTTTTAACATTCCTCATTCCTAACACAGTGAGAGTAGTTAGTTTAGTTCAGTGTTGCCTTCACTGATATCACTTGTGTTTCAGGGTAAGTAATGTGGTAAGTAATTTGACCTTTTTAAAGTGCCTAATCTAATACATGCAATCTAATGGAGAGTTAAAACTGAATATCTCTACAGGAAGAACTTGTTTGTGTGGAATAAACATTTACAATATTTTGTCCACTTATGTTCACAAATGGGGAAAGTTCTTCAGGGAAGAGATAAAACTTTCAATAGATTAGGGGTAGAATGACTTCTAGATAGATTTTGTTTTCCCCAGCTGGACACCATACTCAATTGCAAGAGAAGAGAAATATATTCAATATAAGACGATGTTGTTGCTGTTGCTATTGTTATTAATTATTATTATTACTAATATTGCCAATCTTCCAACACATCTAAACAGCATTAACTTTCATCCATTCATTTTTAAAGGTGAAGCTACTTAGCAAATTTTCAGGTTGGGCTTAAACATATTTTAATTTGTTCAAACTATATATTTCTCAGTTAATTTATGTTACATTCCCTTTATGATGTAAATAGATTGATTACTCTGAAAATGTTCCATTATTCTGCTTTTTCTTTTCCTTTTTTTAAATCAGCTCATAAACTCATAAAATTTAAAGGCGTGTTTCCTAAAATTTCCAGATGTCTGTGTACCTGTCTGTGCCGGATGGTGTATTGCTCAAGGGATCTCTGTGGGTTTGGCTCTTCCATTTCTGTGTTTCTCAACACTTGGCAGACAGTGTTACTGTGGTTCTGTTTTGTTTTGTAATTGGACAGAGTGGCTACAGCAAGTCTTGTAACCAGTATGTTGAAAGGTTAAAAAAATAGACGCAGCTCACTCTCGCGGTCTTTCTTGAAGCTCCTGTGAATCAAGTTTTCTCTAATTTGTAACAGTCTTTGTAAGAAAGTGCCTTACCTTAAAAGACATCTGTCAAAACAGCATTTTGCAGCTCCATGAGGTTTTGAGTTTACAATATGGGCATCTCCTCAGAGAGGATAAACCTTTCAAATTACCTCTTTCCATGATTGATTAGGGAAGTGGCAGAAGTTGAGATATTGAAGGTTTATACCTTGGGAAATCCTATGTGGGCACAGGAAGCCCACGAAGAGGTATTTTCTCTATCCTTACCCTTTACCTCCTGCTTTTCAGACAAAATTAAGGTCTCAGTCAGCTGTTGCCTGAAAAATTAGTAAGATCTGCTCTTGGCTGGATAAAAATGTGAACTTCTCTACTACTTCTGCTGTGTACGACATTCATTGTCTGACAGATCCTTCAAAGTTGTCCCTGTTTTGAGGAAAATATAATCATGTACTGTGCTAATGTGAGATGGTTTAATACCTTTTATTACTATTTTTATTCTTGATGGTAAACTTGCTGGTAAACCTGCTTGTCCTTTGACAGTTTTCCTCCCCAAGGAGCCAATATGATAAACACTCTCAAAGATGGGTAGAGAAGTACACCAAACCTCAGCACGCAATTTCCCCCCGTGTCATTTCCCATTTCCCAAGGAGATGAGCTTCCCTGAAAGAGAATTTCTGTTTAGCTCAAACTTGGATAAAATAAATGAATAATGCTCTCTGTAGTTTAGACTGTGTGAAAATTCAGATGACTGCCAACATTTAACAGGACTCATAGCAGTTAACATTACCAATACCCCAAGCTACTGGCTAATATTAAATTCTGTACTAGACTGATTTTTATATTACCAAGAGGCCAGAATTTGATCAGCCATTCCATCTCTGATACTGTTATTTTATTCAATAATAGTTAACTGAAATACATTCAATGTGTTTTTTCAACCTTTCTCACATCTTGTGCTTATCTGGTGATTTCATAATGAAAATAGATATCCTGTACATTTGATATGAAATGTGTAATAAACCACAGTTCCCTCTTTCCAGAAATTAAAAAAAAAAAATCTGCTTCTAATTAATGTCAGTCCTTTTGATGGATTTGGCACCACTACCTTATGTTGATCCTGGCAAAATTTAGCCACAAAAAATGGCCTTATAAACTGTAATCAATTAACTCCTCACTTTTCCTTGTATTATTTATTTACGCTATGGTAGTGTCTAGAAACTTTAATCAAGACCAGATTTGTATTAAAAGAGAATCATGACCAGACTTGTATTAAAAGACAGATTTATATGAAATATTTCAATTAAGTGATTCTGTGTCCTGATTCAACAGTTAAATGCAGGCATTAAAGGAAACAAGGAAGTAAATCTTGGGAAATGAAGTCCACAAAGAATGTCCATGGCCAAGAAAAGATCTCTGTCTGAAATTTTGATGTAGTGTTTTATCAACAGGGCTATGGTCTTAAATCAGTAGGGTATCAGTTATTGTTATATACAACCTGCAATCAAAGCCACATGCCCTAATTTTATCACCATGGACATCATATCCTATAAGGCCTTCCCGGGATGGAGGTTTAATGGGTAGGCACAGTCCGCTTGTTCTGCTCAGGGTGTTCAGACACCTGCTGTCCCTGCACAAGGGATTTGCACAGCGCACACACACAGGAGGCCTTGTCTCTATCCTTCCTCTAAACAACAGGAGAAATGGGGTAAATGGTCCTCAGACACTGGTAAGGTGCTCATCTAGAAGCTTGGCATCATTGTTATAGATAATCAAGATTTTTAATGACCAGGAATTGGGATTTTTTTTTTGTTACATTAGGTACTTGAATATGCACAGAAGAACTCTGAGTAGGTAGGTTCTTAAAATGCCCTGGCTTCATGCTAGGTAGAAATAAAATGAATCTTAATATCACCACTTTCATTTACTGTACATGCCCAGTAGGTACTTCCTCAGGTTGATCTACCATCTGCTTAGTAATTTGCTGCACAAACTCAGCACTTGAATAAACAATATAATACTAATAGTAATAATAATAATGCCAAAGATAGATGGTACCTTTCACCCTAGATTTACTGTAAGTTTATCTTGGAGACCCAAATCATAAACACTTCAGATTTTCTTTTGAAGAGATCTGGATACAAAAAATGTTCTAATTTACAAAGGGGAAGAAACAGGATTAGAAGCATTTCTGCACACACAATATTCTCTTTGAAATGTACAATTAAAAATCAATTATTATTATGTACATTAGGAATGTAAAATAAAAATAAAATTATTTTTAATTAATAAAAATATTGAGTAAAAATGTCAAAAATTATTTCTCACAAACCATTTTTAAACATTTTTTACTTAATATTTTAAACTGCTTACTCTTAGGCTGCATAAGTACTGTTGCACAGGCAGATGCAGCAAGGTGTAAATCAGCAAAGAACTAGGACTTAAGTTCCACGCATGAGTCTCCACATTCCCATGTGTAACTTTGAGGAGTGTGGAAGCAGTAGATCCATATTTTCACAAAACTATGCCTAAGTCAGCAAACCTAACTAACAAGTTACTGAATGAGCGTCTGGCCCCACACACGAGTAGTACCCTTATTTCTGACTGGGTAGTACCTATTGTGGCCCTGCAACCTGTAATTGCAACAGCACACTCAGGGGTGGATTACCATTTGACATTCCAATCACTATGAGAAGTATTCTTCATCAGCAACTCTGGATCACTTTTTATTTCTGAGGTGATGTATATTAGCAAATAAAAGAGTGGTTAATACTGTAAAACATTCAGAACATGTTTACAGAGGAGAGAAGCAATGTATCACAATTAACAGCCAATACTGAGCCTTTCACTGTCCCCCAGACCTTGAAAGATTGTGCTTCATGGCTTTGTTGTCCCTAAAGAAAGGGCTGGTATACATCACATCAACTGGATAGAGCTTCTGACATGTCTTATATGGTTATGTGTCAAGCAGGAAATGTTGAAAAATAGCCTAAATTACTGTCCTAAAGTACTTGTAGTTTGCATTAGCTCTATAAACAGATGTGTTGCTGCTGGTGTTCCTTTTATTTTTGTCACATTTCTGTTTACACAAAGTGATACTTAACTGGAATTCATTCTGGGCATCCATTAATGTCTTTCCATATAATCCCAAACTGTAACAGATGTTATTAATCTTCAAAAAGTATTAGAGAATTTTTCTCACCATAGACAAAAATATTGCACTAGTCTGGGGACAATCCCATTAAGAAACCAAAGCGAACCATACAGCCATGACAAACTGAGGGAAATAGATCCAGTTATTGATTTATCATGCATGCATATATAAAATATATACTATAAAGATAACCTACATTTTTACAGAAAAGTATTTAATTGTGGTTTTACCATTCTCCTTATGAGAAATAATGATCTAACATCTGCTGTGCAGCCAGAGAAAGCTTTCTGTCACCTGTTCACTACAGTATTTGTCACAGCGTGTAGTTATTAGGAATAGTTGGAAGAAATCACATCCCTTGACTTTAGGAGCTTGACCTTGGCGATTCAGTTCCCTACATTCTGTGAAGAAAGGTGGATATTTTCAAGGGGCTATTCAGAGTACCTGAATTAGGCAGCAATTAGGATTCCCACTTCAATTCTTTGAATCACCTCTAAGTGTAACTGGTGTGTTATCAACACTTTTCTAACTACCGATGCAAAGCACAGCACTGTGAACTCCATCTCAGCCAGACCCAATACACTGAAATTTTCTGTTAACTGTGTAGGGAACCTAAAAGTGCTCAGGCTTGGCAATGCAGACATCCTTCTTCAGCTGCTGCACTGTTTCAGTGGGGCTGAAGGGAGCTATCTGAGAATGAACTTTTTAATCTCATGTATGAGGTTTATAGATGATAAATAACACTCTTGCAGTTTAAGAAACTGTCAGTTGGTCTGATTTCTTTCCTGGGTGGATACTTTTAAAAGATATGTCTCTCACCTTTATTATTCTGATTTCTCTGATTTGACATTCATATCCTTTATAGAATTATTATTGGTGTAATGGAAATGCAAGGAGATGTATTGGATTCAAAAAGTCATTTTGCTAAGGCTACTACTGAACATGAGAATCATTGCACCTCTTTGAGCCAGTGCTAAAATTCTGTGCAGTCTTACCAAAAGAATGCAGTAAAAGTTTATCTGGTCACTTACACATATGAATATTGTTACAAAGATATTCATTTTTGCATTTGTCCATAACAAATGCACATATTTCTGTGCAATGAATGAATGAAGAATTTTAATGTCTAAATTTAAAAATTCACACAAAAATATCATTTTAAGAGTTACTCTGTGTAAATCTAAGAAGTACCATCAAGGTATATGTTAAAAAAATATATCCAGTCAAAATGAATACTTCTTTATTCTGACTATTGATGTACCTGCAAAATCTTCACAATCTTCAGTATCTGCTGAATGAATTCTGGAAAATAAACCAAATTCTGTGTTTTAACAAAATTTCAACAAATTAGGGATGCATGTTAAATTACTCACAACTCCATGCATGTTAAATTACTCACAACTCCATACAGATTTTCTAAATGGTGTTTCACAAGCAAGAGAGAGAACTGCTGAAATTATTGAGGTTACTGAACAGCTGAAGTAACTGAACTCTGTAATAGAAATGCTCAGTCTGAGAATAAATATTTGACTCATGTTGGATGCGATGAGAATTGGTGCAAACCTAGAGGCCCCAATATGTACAGTACTGTAGTGTTTCAAAGACGTTAACCAGGTCAAAAAGGCTATAAAATATTCAGTATTAAGACTTATGGCATTGCTGTAGGAAAAATGGTTTATCTATTTTAGGACTTGGAATAGGCTGTACAAGAATTTTCCCCCCTCTAAGCCAGTAAACCAGCACCGTCTAACACAAAATGTAATTAGTTACAAATTGCCTGTTACAAGTTAATTAAACTTCCTTGCGTCTCTGCTGCTTGAGCAACATGTAGATTCTTTTATGCAATTGCCAATTAGTGCATGGGGATTCTGCTTTCTAATTGGATGAAAAAGTAATAAACTGAGCAGTGTGCTGTTGATATCCAGAATGACTTTGTTAAAAAAATAGTGGAGACAGGTTTAATGCTTCAAATATTTATCTCAATTGAAATTGATTAAAACAATTTGAGGTTCCATTAGATATAGATACAATCCTTTTGTTAACAGAGTCCATCTGGTCTTGGAAAGAAAATTAAGATTCACTAATTGAAATTTGGAAGCTTTTTTCCAAACATGCATAATTCATACTGACAGAAAACAGAAGCTGCAATTCACCACAAACTGTCAAGTAGATGAATGTTTCATTTAGATGGAATTTAAGATTTCACCCAGCAAGAATCTACAAATGCTTATATTAAGTCACAGTCTGAGAAAAGAAAATCTGTTCTCTTTTTACTGGCTCAGTATTAAAATCTCTTTTTCACTGTGAAGCCATTTTAACCTTTAATGACACCACATTTGACCTTTTTCAGTGCCAGCACTCGAAGGACCTTTCCACATCATGAACATTATTCAGCTGTGCAATCTTGCAACTTCATTAGCAAGTGATTCTCCTTTTTTTAACATGTCATATATTTACAGAATTCTGCTTTTGTGTCAGGATGCAATTCCATTTTGTAAGAGGGTTAGATTTAATTATTTCTCTCATTGGTTATTTTAATTTTCTCCTGCCTCGTACTTTGTCCCTCAAAATACAATCTCAGATCAGATCATTTATCCAGTCTACACGGTAGTGCCACACAGTTGCATTAAAGGAGCTGAGCAAACTGCAATGAAGACTGGGAGCAAGTAGCTGCAGAGAAGAGAGGCCAGGAAATATCAGATCACTGTGGCCACCACGCATTTCTCATGGACTATGGCAAGAGAGATGTCAGCATCAATCCTCTCTGTTTCACCCTGGGAGAGACACTGATTACCTTCTTTTCTACCACACATGACATTTACCTTTATTTGTCATTTTTGAGCTGCTACTTTGCTGTCTTGACATGTTTGAAACATGAATGAAGCTGTCATTTTTTACTCAAGTGTGGGAAGTATCTTGTACCAGCCATTTTGTTCAACTCAAATGATGTTTAGCTTTTGGTGGATCTTGGTCTCATAAATATCCACAAAAAAATGAAATTTTGGCTTACACACAGACATTTGTATTCCTGGTATCCCTGGCTTTATTGGCGTTGTGTTTTGTTACCCATACACAATTCACTGCTCATGAAAAAAAAATTAGATCTGAAACAGTGGTTGTCAAGTAGTGATGGAGAGAAGAAACTGGTGAAAGATATGCTATAATTGGAATTTTCTCTTCTGCTTTGCAGTATGCTCTGGATGAATTTTGTATCAATAGAGAGCTTTGTTGAGCCAAGATAAATAATCACGCAAGTCAATGTACTCAGGCAAGAAAAATCAAAGCCATAGCATTCTGAAGGAAGCACAGGTGTTTTCTGTTCTTAGTGAACCCCATGCTCACAAGTACATACAGTAATGGTAGCAGAAATGAGGTCTGGTTTGATGATAATTCAAATATGAAAAAAAATTATTAGGAAGTCGAGTATAAATAAGTGCTGTGAGACTTCAACAAAGTCATATAATGGTGTGGAAAACAATCCTCCTTCGGTCTACACAGCTACAGTGAGGCGCAAACTCTCAAAATCAAATATATAATGACACTACGGGTGCTGAAGAGTGAGATATCAGCCAGCAATGATGGGGAAGGTGCCTGACCTAATTCAAGTATCTGCTGTGGCAGCCCAGCTGCATCCACAAAGAATTCCATAGTGGCTAATTTAGCCTGTTCCTTAGGCACCTCATCCTGTCTAGAAAAACTTATTGTATACATTCAGGATATGACAGAGTCAAATCTTTTGGGTTTTTTCCTCCTGTCTGCTGCACTCAGAGGATGGATCTTTTCAGAAACAATAAAACTAAATCAATAACACTGGCTTGTCACACACACACACACACACAAATTTTATCCTATTTATGAAATATTTGTGATTATTAATAATTTTTTACTAAAAACGGGAGAATTATTTTTCAATTAATATTGTGTTCAATGAGTAACACTTCATTTAGAAATGAGGTGTGTTCATAGAACTCTGAAGAGAAAGCTGGAAGATTGCTCAAAGCAAACCTACCCCAGCAAATGCAAGGCATTTTCTGCTTTCTCGGCTCGCAATTTTCTCTAGGAAGTGTTATAATCCTCCATTACATAAATATACAGGGCCAAATTCAGAAACATATCCTCTGAGATGTATTTTAGATTTCTGTATTATGACTATTTAAACACCTTGGCTGGTAGTTAGAAAAAGAACATGTTTGGTACAATCCAGAGATCAGAGGAACAAAGCCTGTGTTAATGTGAACCCCCACATTGCCAAAGGAGAGATTAGAGGCCCTAACTCAAAACAGCATTTATGTTCTAATTTTATGTGACATACAGCACCACGTAGGGAGGGCATCCTATGATGCAAGACTTTGGGATTTAAAGTGGGGAAATATTGTGTTTATCTATTAGTTTAATTTTAGATTATACTAATCTTTTAGTGTTGCTCGGCTATAATTTTGCATTAGTGGAAAGATGGTTTGCATGACCTAAAACTCAGTTACACTCTTCTACTTCTCTGAATAGAAGGATGTTTCCAAGGGAACCACTTGCAGTCCTGTCATCTGGGCTGTAGCCATTTAGCCACTGCTACCTTGAATATATTTGAATATATTTTCTCACTCCTTGCAAATTCTCTGAAAGGTTTCTTTCCTTTGTGCCCTCAGACTCACTCACTAACTGCCCACCCTCCTGCTCTTTTTTCAACAATTTATTGCTAATATGAACTCCATAACAAAAAGCAAACACAGGTTTTTTCCACCACAAGCATGTTTTAATTGCCACAGTGCTGTCAGGCTATGGAAAACCATGACTGTATTCCTACTGCAGCCTTAATGAAGTGGCAAATGGCTGAGTGTTAAACTGACATCATGATTAACACCAAGTGGTATTATTAATGGAATATACAAATCCAGTTTTCCCACCTCAACGCATAACTATAGGACTGAGGTTAATCACCCATTTTTCTCATGTATGTCTTCATGCACTGGTTTATTTCTAACTACGAGCTGGAACCTTAGCACCTACACTTTGCAGTAAAAATAAACCAAATATTCAAGAATCAAACAGCTAAAACAGGTTTACTGAACATTCCACTTGTGACATTCCACTTGAGGTTCTAGTTTCACTGCTTGATTAAATATACTTTCTTATGTAGTTGCAGAGACCTGGTAGATGGCCAGGAGGAAAGCTTTATGATGGAGCAGTCTTTCCCAAAATATGTCTTCCCTCTGCTACTTACCCCAGCAGCTGTCAACAGGGACAGATTTCATTTAGTAGGCTACAGTCTAGGCATCAGCCCCAGGTACCCCGAGAGGAATAGTCAAATTATTCAATACACATAATACCTGTGCTGACTACGCTTAAAGCACAGTCTGAACCTTCAAAGCCAATTAAATTCTCCTGCTCATCTCAGAGCTTTGTATCACACCATAGACTTGATCCTGAAAGAGTGTAAGCATTTCACTAAACCTAATGAATGATCAAAGTTCAAGGTGCAACTTAGAGTTCTGCTGGATCAGGGTTCACATCAGTGTTCCTACAGAGGCTGTGTTCCTACACAGGGTTCCTACAGGCTTGCTGCGTGTTCCTATATGCATCCATAGATCCCACAACAGGCAAAGTTTCAAGTCATTTCTCAGGAATAACATGGGTTATTTCCACACCAATTTTAAAAAATAGGCCAAAGTGCTACTCAGAAATCATTCCTTAGTGTCAACTAAAGACATGGCAGGATAAATTTCTCCATGGCCTCATTTTTAAGAATTTATAAAGTTCAAGTGCTTCTTCTTGGTAGCCAGAAAATAAAGTCTTGCAAGGAACAAGGTAACACCAAATGAATTACATTTTTAAAATCTTACTTTAATATTTACCCTCAGAATTATTCAAAGCTGACCAGATTCATCCAATTTTTTTAGCAAAGTTTATAGAAAATACCTCAGCTATAAAAAATGGTATGGCTAATCATCAATTGTCTTATTTTAAAATTTATATCTCAAGTTTCCCAAAACCAGTTTCAAATGACACTTCTATTGGTTAATTTATACTTATATTTGGGAGATTAATTGGAATAGAGTGAATAGTTTGTAAATAATTTATCGGATTCAAGAATAGTTAAAGCATATAGGAAACTTAGCAACTTGAGTCCCTGTGAAGACCAGTTAGACCTACTTGCCTAAATCTGTTCACAGCTTAAAGACATCTCCTCTCCCTTCAGTGATACCACTTTCATAAATCATGTTTAGATCCCAGCTATGGCTTTTTGCCTGATTTTCCTATATAGCTCTCCCTTTCAATACCTTTAGTCTTTCTTTCTTTTCTTGTGGGACATTTTTGTCAGTATCTGCCTTATTATATTAAAATTACTTGATTAGATTTCTGTTTATTGGGGGAATTATTATTTCTAATTGTTTGTGAATTGCTAACAGAATGCTTGATATAGTACAGCACAGAAAACAGATTTTACACAAAAGTTAAATGCTTGAGAATCACTAAGAACAAAAAATTGAAGAAATGCTCAATAACAGGGGTTTTTTTTGTAATAATCACCCTACATAAAAAGTATTGAGGTGAAAGTGAAACAATTATGAATTTCCTTCATAACTTTTTTGCTGTGATGTGGAGCCCTGTCTCTACCTCTATCTCCACCTTAAATATGAAATATTTATTAATATGCAAATAAATAAATATGCAAATATCTGTATGCGAGTCTCGGTGAAGCCAAATTCCAGGTCAGATCATAGTGGATGTTACTGCTGTACTTCATACACTGAGGAGTCTGTGGAAATGGTTGTGTACACTTCATTAAGGAGTTCTGGTTATATAAGGTACCCAAATTCCTTTAAGGTGTTGTGGTGGTTTCTTATGGATTTTTAAAACCAAAACATAAAGTTAACACTGTGGACTGTACTGTGTAGAGTACAAAGCTGCCATGGTTCAGCACCTGATGGGTCTAAACCTTGTAAAGAAAAAGACGTTTAAGGCTGCTTTGCAGCTTGCAAGAGCAGGTCTTGCAGAAGGCACTGTATAAATGGATTATTAACCCTAAATAGTTAACTATATTAATACCTGTTCCCACTCTTTTGTCAGGTATCTGGCTGTCAACAGATTGTCTTAATACTTAGCAGGGGACCTGTGAGTCAGTTGTCAAGTGTTTTCATATTTACAAAGCTGTGGTGAACTGACATATGTCTGTGGTGACCAGAGCCCCTAGATGTGTCCAGCCTCAAGAATTTATTGCTTTGGCTTAAGATGAGAAAAACTAGAAGAACAGAATTAGTGCAAGATTATCAGACACTGCAACACTACTGTTTGTACAAAGATTCTGAAAGAAATGTTAGGGTACAAGAAAGAATAGCATTCCCTGTGCTGGTGTGACTGACATCCATTGGAATCTGTGAAATTATTTAAGTCTAGGTCAGAATGTGCAAGAGTGCCAATCTAATGGAGCCACATATTGCTACTAATTGGAGTCCTTATGTTTTGAAGGCTGTTAGTCACAGCAAATAAAAAGCAGGAGCAGAAGTTGTTCCCTCCTGGACCAGATCAAGTTATATGACATCATCCTTGAAAGTAATGATATTTTTATATATACATACATACACACATACATACATTCATATATATATGTTTTTATACACACACACACACACACACACACATATATATATAAATCTTGCACAAGATGCTTGGTCCTCTTCAGTCTAAACTCTGACAGGCTGTGATCATCACTAAAAGTAGTATAATTAATGTTAGTTCAAATACTTTCAAAAAACCTTCAGAGGTAGTCAGTTTGAGCACTTATTTTTCTCCTTTAAATATGGTCATTTCAACAATGTTAGACAAACTGGCCTCATCAAAGGTATATGAAGATCACCAATAATTTCTTTCTATGTGGCAACAAAGTAAAGTTGATAAATGAAAACAGCATCCCTTGCTTGTTAGTGAATGAATGGGATAAGTACATCCTGGATTCCATACTATATCATTAAGACAGATTAAAAAAGAAAAAAATGACAAAAACAAACCAAAAGCAGTGTCCATGTTTATTCTCAGAAAATCTTAGCTTTATTCTGCTTCTGTGGTAGTGCATGTGTCTTATTTCCCACTTAAAATCCAGTAGAATAAACTCTTGCCTTTTCAGCTGCTTATTTTTCTTTCTTGCATTTCTAAATAAGAATGAATCTTCACAGAGGGAAATTGAGAAAGTCCCAAGCTCTGATGCAATTTCCTTAAAGCTTTATTGTTGAAATGTAGCTGGGCATATTACTAGACTGAACATTCATGGAGAGTACACAGAATCATTGCCTGGACTGAAAATATCACATATATTTGTAATATTTCTATCTTCAGCTTGAGCCAAGTACAGAAGCACAAGATTTTTCTCTAATGTGGACAGTTTTAATCAGCCTAATGAAAGGATGAGACTTAACTTTGTTTCAGTTTCAGAATTCCTCTTTGAAGGGCTGTGTGAAGGGATGGTCTGGGGTTTTCTTGCCTTGCGAAACTGAGCAGAGATGACTGGTATCCTATTCCTCTGGACTTGTGTAGGACCAGCTCATCTCCAAGGGAATTACGTACCCGTTTTGCTGTACACGGCAGTCCCACAGACATTTTCCTGGATATCCGAGCACAGCTTTCTGAAAGTGTTGAATAACTGGCACTGTGCTGCTACCCCTGTACACCCTGGCAGCCATCCTGCTTGAAGGGACAAAATTGTTTAGCAGGAGGTTGAGCAGCATGAATTTGCCTTCTTGAAATAATGACATGTGTTCTCACTTTAAAACAAAATAAAACATGTTCATTTTACCCAACAAGAGAGGCATCTGTGTTCAGTAAAGACACACAGATTTTTTTTGTCATAGCCACTGCAGTGCTGTGAAACATTTATTCAGCTGCCATTGCTCCACCATTGCTTCATAAAATTCCTCTATTTAGTAGCTGACCAGTAACTGCAGTAACAATTAAGCGCGTTCCTTTCAGCTGGATAATTAAATGCCAAAAAACCTCACCACTCAATATGTAATTCACTCAACATCTTGTTGTTTGAAGGGACCAGTGTTCACAGATAGGATGGATTGAATTCCTAACAACATCTGGCATGAGCAATGGACTTGGCTGTCTCAGTAATAGCATTACATTCATGGTAGGAATGACAGCTAAATGTAGAGAGATGGATGGGCCTTTTCTCTGAAGTGGCAGATTCGTGGTAGCAGCCTAATGAATCAGTATGTTGTAACCCCTGGCCATGTACTTACTGGCCTGTTGGTAGTGACAAGCTGCATCAGGAGCTCCAGAGCAAATTGTAGTTGTCAGATCTAATGGAGAAAGATGCTGGCTTACAAGTTACTGGGAAAGCTGAGTATAGTTTCCATTCCAATAATCTGGATCAAAACACTTCCTGATCGCCTTGGTCAATTTATTCTGTCACTTAATTAAACAAAAAGCATTACAAATCTCCACAGTAAAAGCAAAGGACAAAAGGAGACTCTTTAACCTTGGGGGAAAAAAAATCTAGATGTTAGGTCTCAAGTAAACTTTCTTTTTTCATAGGATCCAAGTTTCTAGCAAGAATTAGAACAACTATGCAGTTTTTTGTTCCTGGATGTCCTAATTTTGTATAGTATTTTCTACTTGAAACCATTGCAAATTAAGGATGCTTAGAGAAATCCAGGCTTTCAACAGCATCCTTCAATCAGACACGCAAAACACTCACTTTAAAACAGCAATTGTTCTAATATCTAAATGGATTAGATTATGCTCCAACTCCTGAAGAAACAATTTTGCAATTAATAGATTAAAAATAGTATGTCCTGGTCCTCTGTATGGTTCTGATAGATTGAGAGGGGGGAAAGAAAACAGAGATAAAACAACAAAAGAGAAGAGGGGGTTTAATTTTTTTTTTCAGTTGTGTTCCACTTAGCAATTAAGTATAAGTGATTGCTGGACTTGGGGTTTTTTCAGGCCTCCAAGGACACAGAAGAGAAATAATAGATGTTTTAAATGTACACTATTGACACTTATCAATATGATCCCTTCCACCTTTTCTTAAATTGCACTACATTAATTAGCCGAAGTGTAGAAGGAATGATGCCTGAGTATGCTGGGCTCAACAGACTTGTCCCTTGAGAAATTAATTCAGTATATAAGTGTCCATCATTAGCATTTTCCTGCCTAACTGATATATATTGTGCTGTACTGCAAAATACCTAAAGCAGAAGCCATTATGCTGCTGACCATAATATATTCTGCAAAGCTCCAAAGACTGCATTTTAACCAGTCTTCTGTTTGCACAATTTTTTTTTTTGTGTCTGCTCTTAATGTGTGGTGATTCAACTCTATCCATTAATTTCTCTATCTATGAGCACTCTTAAAAACATGATGATTTGGCTTATGAGAAGTAATTTGGTGATTAGATATGTTTATTTATTTAGGAAATGCACATAAGCTCTTGCGGACTACAGAAGCTATTTTCAAGAGAAGTCTCAAATCAAGATAAATTAAATAACAATTGTATTTTTTCACAGAATCCATATTTTCAAAAGATGCAGGCTTGAGTATTAGGTTTGACAGTGATGTGTCCTGTAGAAGACAATCCTATAGCAGCCTTTAATTTATAAACTGTTAAATTGTGAGTAAATGCAATTGTTCTGCATAGTTATTTATTTCAATATTAAATTGTCCAAATAATGGGGATTCTTGTGTTTTGCCACTGTGTTCTGAGAGCCAAACAGTAGTGTAACTGGAAACTTTTAACCTTTTTACAAAAGGTGCCTGTAAGACACCTGTACGGGGTCTTCTTACAGAGACTTCTATTCTCACAGTGCCTGAAACAAGAATTTGTTAATTGTTGAGGAAAAGATAAAAGTAAATAAGAAATATTGATTAATAATCCATATAATAATGGAAAAACACATGTAAACATCAAATTTGAGGTCATGACAGTTAGTCTAAGAATGGATTTGCCATGTATTGGAGAAAAAAAACCCAAACTGTTTTAGAACAAAAAGTATCCTTTTATTAGAAACTGCATATATGTCTGTCTCCGTCTCATCAGATAGAAGTGCTTTATTGTGAAAATATTTTTTACATAAAACACATTTATGAAGGAAAAAGCTTATTCCAAGTAAAACCAGAAAGTGTCTTTCTACTTAGTCAGAAGAAGTTTTATTTCTTCTCTCTTTTTTTAAACTGACAAAAATGTTTTGTCAAAACACAAAATCGTTTGACAAAAGATTTTTCCCTGTAAAAGACTTTGACAAATGTACACTGTGTATTTCCACCTATTAAAAGTGTAATGATGAGTGAACTCATTTGGCTATCACTGATTTCTGATGGGAACTGAAGGAAGAAAAGGCACCTTGGCAGGGTCCATGAGATGGTAATGGTCCCACTGATTTCATAATGAGTGTTATCACCGCGAAGCTTTTCTCACTCTTTCTTTGACACTTTACAGAGTTGATGCTTTTTAACTCTACTCAGGTCTGGATAGACGTTGGAACAGGTGTGTCGCAGGGCATTCTCAAAATGGAGTTAAACAGCTTTTAAATGGAGTTAAACAGGATTCCATTCTCAGTGTGGGTGATCAGGAGAGAGATTAAAAACATACTTAAAACGTACTTTAAAAACGTGCTTTCTGATATATCTGTTGTCACAGATTTTTATGAGGAGAAGGATGAAGGTAAGATAATGACCCACAAAATTAAGTAATTTGAGCTGTTCTTACTGAAAGGACCAGTGGAAGTTCAGGATTATTGGCAGGTCCAGCCTGCAACTTTCAAAGTTGCCTGCAGACTTAATTTGCTAAATTCTGTATTTTCATAAAGGGTCTTTAGAACTGTCATCAAGGCTCTTTGTTTTAGAAGTTTGATGCTCAATAATTAGCAGCAAGATGTGGAAGAACAAATAGTACTGATAGAAAGGTGCAAGACACATCTCAGCACAGAAAGGTCTGTTCACCGTAGTAATGAATGAAAATAAATAAAATGGATCTGCAAAGCACACAGGCCTTGACTGGGAGGAATGGCAGCTGCAAAAAGGAATAGACAAGTATCCACGGGACTGGACTCCAGGTCAATCTCACATAACAGGAGCTGGAAAGTCAGGAGGTAGAAAAGCTGTGATTCTAAATGGAGTATTATTGAAATGTATTTGTTATTTATTAAGGTGAAATAGTTAATGAGGCACATTTTGCCCTGACTTTAAGATGGCACAGTACATAACACCTGCTAATGGTAGGGATGTGGGGGATGAGGAGAACCTGCAAGATTTAATGCCCATTTCAAAGCCTGCTCTGCCAAAATAATTTAGCCTGAATAAATGTTGTTTCATGATTACCATTTTAGAATAGTAGCACACAGAGGATGAAGAATACGCAAGCAGTACTCGCAATGTTTAAGAGAACATTTATCTTTTTAATTTTATTAAAGTGGTATTAATATGGAAAATGGTGAAATAGATCACCACCATTTGCAAACTACAGAGAAAACAATGATTTAATATTTTTTAAAGCTGATGTGAGTTCAGCAGTCTATTTTCTTTTGCTAATCCTTGAAGTGGATTGTCAGAGTATAATATGGAATGGCATCTTGGATTATGTTAATTGAGATTTTTTAGTTTATTGAAAATGTGACTTCATAGAAACAAAACAGATTAGATTCCAGGAGCACAGTGAACTTCTAAGGAGCTTATACCAGGTGCAAGAGGAAAATAAAATCTGGAATAGAGAGATTGTGAAGGAAAGACTGAGTTTCAAGTGGAGAGCTTAAATGGAAGTTTGTTGTGCATTTACTAAATTTAGCAGCTAAATGCCTCCAGGAGCAGAAGACATCCTGGGATGGTATATCCAAACCATTTTCCCTCTATAGAAAAATGGAGATTGTTTTTTCTTACATCTAAGTAGCTTTTCTTATGGATGTTTTTTTTTACTATTATTATTATTATTACTATTTGTGCACTTCTGTATTTTCAATAAATTTTCCTGCATGTTTTAGGAAATCATGAAAGTTTTTGAAGGCAATGATGACTGGTCTGAATTTGACCAGACCCTCTAGAAACTTGGAGACTGGTTTCTGAGCTCTTGTGAGAAATAACATTTTCTACAGATGTGTTGACAAAATGCTATGAAATAAGTTCTGGGTTTATCTTTCCTTCATACTTCAATTAAGACCCTTATGTTGATGCCATGATGATTTTTTGCCTTTTCTTTTATACCTCTTTTATACCTTATAACTTCTGTATTCTTAGTGTTTTTTAGCCTACATTCTTAGACTTATTTGTCAAGCTAGGAGACTAAACATTTTAGAAGCTTCGTAGTTAGGGATCAGAATGCCCCAGACACCAAGGTCGTCTGCAGAACACATTTTGTAAACTAAGATAGAACCATCCAGGGGAAGGTTCCCTGGGGAGGGGGGCTCACTCAAGCCTCTAATTGGGGAATCTTTGATGGATATGCTAATTAGTAAGACCTATAATGTTATACCAGATCTTTAGGGGGTGTGCATTGTAGTGGGCATTGGGGCGCATTCCACCTGGATGTAGTGCACCTAAGGATCCTTAAAATAAATAGCAAGGTAAAACCCCTTTTTCCCTTCTAACCGTTTGATTCTTGATTTTAAGACCAGGAAAAGACATCAAGGTCATCTACTAATGTACAAGAATAGGTTCTGGCCTGCTAAATTTTTCAGGGTGAGGAGGATAATTTCTCTTATTTGGCTGAAGGAACACAATTTCTGTTAAAAATTTAGAGCATATATCCTGACTGAAGAAGAAATTTTCTGTTCCTTCGTCATTTTAATTCCTTTATTTCCAAGAGAAAACATTTAGACGTGAAAGTTAATGCGCTGCTTTTAGACTAGATACAACCTACCTTAATTCTGAATTTTGCTGTTTGATTTAGTGTCAGTTGCCAAAGAACCTTCTGTACTTATACTGCAGGCTGGAGAACATGTAAGTTTTTCTTAAAATAACAGTACTGGTTACTCAGATGGCAGATGTAAATTTTGACAATGATTTTGGGCATTTATTCACAGATGCCTAAAGGACACAAATTACTTGCTTTATTGATATCTTGTGAAATATAGGTCATTTCACCAAAGCTTAATATAGCCAAGAATGTTCAGATCTGCTCAAATGTAAGGTCAAGCAAATTGACTTTTTAACTAAGGGTAAGTAAAAGTTGCTATTTCAGAAAAATGTATTCTTGGAAATCTATTTGATATGAACTAGAATTCTTCCATGTATTTGCTACTTATACTTGTGTCTTCTCTCTAGTATTTGTCACCCCAAGATGTTTTAAGATCTGTATTGGCATAACCAGTTTTCCATGCAGAATTACATGTTCCAATTTAATTAGGAGTGGCATCTCTTATTGCAATGCTAGCAACAATTTTAAACAAATACCGTCTCCTGCAGTCTTTTGTGTGCAATTAATTCAAAGCTACAGAAGGAGACCTCATATCCCATGGTGTTCTCAAAGGAAACACTGTCCCATTAAAAATTGCATTCAATTGTTTTCTCTGTCACTGAGAAAGCCTTATTCTAATTGAAAAAGCAGTTAATACAAATTTCTATTCTAATAATGTCTGGGTTTGAATCTGGAACCAGTCATTGTAATAGATGCCACAAGGCAAGGCTCTATGTGAGCACCAGAACACTTTAAATCCTATTTGCTCTACAAGTCTCTCATCTTCAAAGGAAAAAATTGCCAAGAACATCATTGAATTAACTTTTTTAACATTCCATTGCTTGTTACAGTTTTTCAAGTGCTTCATCACAACATGGCTTATTTTTAATACTCATCATGCCTTCTTAGTCTCCTTTTGTTTTCTTTTGTTCTTCCTTCACAAAATGAGAAATATCACTGGTTTTCACCTTCTCCTTTGGGTACCACCTTTATCAAGATATCAGCCAGTTTCTGGGAATTCTTTTGCTCTAGCTGCTTCATTTTGCTCAGGATTTGCAGCAGCAACATGTGACACACTTTGGGGTATGTGGGTAGGGCTCATTTTTTTTAAATGACAACTGCAGAAGTATAGATTCTATACCATATGTTGAACCCCAAGTATCTTCAAAATCTCCTGTTGAAAATTTTTGGAAAGTTAGAATAGTTAATTAAAAGCATTGATTATTCATTTAGGAGAAATTTCTATGTTTAGGGTGAATCCATTCTGGAAAATCAATAAAAGCACTCGTTTACATTGCTAAATGCCACTATCAACACTGGCGTGTTGTGGGGGGGGGAAGGGATCCAAAAAATCTCAAGCATGTTGTGTACATGGCATTTATGATGAAAATATTTCTATAGAGGCAAATACAATATACAAGAAAAAAGACCTATTCTTATCAACTATTTTTGGGGGGGGAGAAAAATTAAATATCTTGGATAAATTAATAGTAATAAAGTGAGAACCTTGTATTCCAGGTTTAGGTCTTCAGGGACATGGTAGTGCAAACATTTGTGTTGATGACATCATATTTAACCCACAGCTTGAGTCATTCCTGTAAACATCAAACTGGAAAGATATCCTTTAATGCTAGCATGTTTCATGAAGGAATCGTCCACTTGTCTTTCATACCTGATTTGGGAAATCAGGAAACTCATGACAGAATTATGTATCACCTTGCCAAGCCTGTAACAATTCCTGCTCAGAGTATCTAACGTAGGAAGACTGAGATAAATATGGCACTATATTTTGTCAAAGTATTATAATATATTCCTGAATGAAAAGGAGTGGAGTTATGTACAAACAGTCAGCTACAGCTGATGTTCCTTACTAATCTCAGTGTCTTCAATACTACAATCACACATTAAGAAAATTCCTTTAGGTGTGGCAGAAGAGTAAAACATTGTCTTTGTCTAAAGAAAGAAGTATTTTGGATGGGATTGGTTGTGCAGTGACATGATGTGCATTTCTTCTGACACACCAGGTGTCCAACCACACTTTATAACCGGTGGTACCTAGAGCATAGGTGTTTATGCTCACATGCATCATTCTGTGGCTGTTCCAGGTTAGCTTGCTGCTGTCAGGTGCTTAAATACAGACACGTAGTTCTGTTTGAGATGGCTGGGATATCATAGACACAAGCCCAGGGCTGGCAGATACAATGTAAGATTTTGGGGCAGACCTGCGTCGTTCTGGATTTGCAAGTGGTGAATTCCACCTGTTGTGAATGGGCCAAAGATTTTACCAAAGCTGGGGGAGAAGGTTGTTTTTCTTCCTTCTTTCCCATGGTTTCCTCATAGTAAATGTGGGGTTTGCTGTCAAGTTACAATGATTCATAAGAAAACAGGTAGAACAGTGTGCCCCCACATGCATTTATCCTGTTATTCTACGCAGACATAGCACACAAAGACATATGCAAGAACAATATAAACAGCTATATATATGCTAAAGTCTTCATATGCAAATATCAAATGATTTAATCCACTTTAAATCTTTAACCCTTTTTTTCACATAGACCTGTTATTCTATCTTCTAAAATGTCTTCAGCTGATCATAATTATTCACTAGCAAACTTTTCCCAATAATTTCCCATCAAAGGAGAGACGCAGTTTGCCTTGCCTGACTGTTGCTTGCATATGCAACTTTCTTTTCCATGCAGTCACTAATTGCAATTAGTTTTACAGTTGGTGGATTCCACATCCTATGAAGTTATGAGTTAAAATTTCAGTGACATCTGCAGAAAGTTTCATCAAAGTCCTGAGTGTGTGATCTCAACAAATTCAGAAGTCCGTTGCAGAGGTCCTTACTGGAGACTTTTGGTCTTTTTTCCATACTTTGGCAAGCTTGCAAGTATGAGAATCACCTAAGCAGTCAATTTTGCAGCGTGATCGTATATCAGTTATGTTCATAAGGATTCTTGATTTACTTAGAGACTGAATTCCCATCTTGCAAAAGTAACACTGTCAGAGGGCAATATCCCTGTGCTGTCTTTAATTTCAAGTGGCTCCTATCTGAGCAAAATCTAATTGTCAGCTCTGATTTCAGTGAGGGCATGGAATAGCAGCTTAATGCCTTTGCAGATATTTCTTGATATTTTCTGGCCTGGTATGTTTTTCTTTAGCCAGGAATTTCTAATCACTCTTTAAAAAATAACCATAATGAAATTTTGATGAAGTTTGAAACTCATTAGTCAAAAGTAAACAAAGGTTTCCTCTTAGAAATACATGTTTTTCAAAATAATTACTTCTAATCCAAGTAAATTGATTTTCCAGCCTTTAATCCGTTCTGGAATTTTGAAATTAATTTTCTCTTTAATATAATGTCAAATTGGCTTTTTCCTTTCTAACTCCCCAGATGGCCAAATTATCAGCCAACGTGGTCATATATACTAACTTCTTATATTAGTCTTGGTAATAGGGGAGACATTCAGCACCCCTCTTCCTTAGAGCAAAAGATACAAACTTGTGCCAAAAGACAGACTGCTGCAGAGGTGCTGACATCTATAAACACAAAAAAGGCCAAAAAAATAGAGATGAAGTGAGCAAAGCAGCTTTGGGGAAGCTGTGTGTATCTGTATTTAACAAAGGTTAATTTTTTTTTAATTATAGGAATGCAGAGAGAAAATAAACAAAATACAGGTATTGTGAAAATAAAAATGACTCAGCTGAGAAGGAGACATGGAAAAGGAGACCAGTAGGAAGGAAGTGTAGAAGAAGGTGTGGAAGAAGGAATTACCTACTTTCTTATCCTGTACAGTAATTTACAAAGATGGAAGTTGATTTCCTTCTGCGCTTCTCTGGTTTTGCAAATATGTACAGATAAGGTCAAGTGGCCATAAAACAAGTTGTCCTTGCCCTGCTGTCACCACTCCAGCTAAGCAAACCCAGCCTGGCTCAGAACATGATGGGTACATACGGAGGAGGGAGGTGGATTCAGTCTGAGACATGATCTACACCAGAAGCCTGGGCCCTTGGCTTTAGGGATCTGAAACAGGAATTAAATAATCCTAAACTAGATATGACACCAAACTCGGGAAAGCAGAAGCCAGTGTTACGGTTTCTTGCCACTTTCACTGTGGTCATTTTTAAGATTTCCTGTGACAAAACAGGCACAAAGAAAGCTTCCGTTGTGAAGAGCACTGGGGCTCTATGGCAATAAGAAAACCTTAATCTAGGAGGATGTTAATGTTTTTAACATTGTAAAACTTAAACTCAAGCATGAGCTATATCAGCTTCATAGCAGAAATCAGAACAATTTAGGAAGTTCTTCTCTGCACTGAAACGTACCCTGCGGGCACACTGTCATAAAAGAATGACAAAAGACAGCAACAAGAAGAACAAACAAGAAAATGACTAAACAATACCACCACAACAGACTGATTGAAAGGTAGGAAACAAAAGCTGGGAATGAATGGCTATTTTCTGCCCTTGAAGTGAAAGCCCACAATCACTTTGCTGTTGATCATGTCTCTGAAGGTTCTGAAGTTCTGGAAAAATGAGCAAAAGTACGTTTGCTGATAAAACCAAGTAAGTACTAAGCATAGCAAGAGGGAGAGCAGACTATGAAGAAATCCATACTAATATTCAGTGAATGGGCATTTAAGTTACAGATGAAGTGTAATTCAGATAAACAGGAAATTATGTACATAAAAAAACTTAAATTGCAGCTGCAACATAAAATTATTGTTTCTAAACAGAATATAACAATTCAGGAATAAAACCTGTCTGTGAGATAGATCAACCCACACAAATATCAATGTAGTATTCAAAAGAAAATATTAAAAAAGGGATAGAGAACAAAAAAGAACATCATGTGTTTTCCCACATCTTAAACCCTATATGTACCTTAAAGAAACTTTTATTAGAGCTAGAAAAGGCCCAAATAAGAACAAAAAAGATTTTAAGGGGTACAAAACTGTTTAAATGTTAATTATCTGAGGTAGAGTTTTGTCATCACTTTCAGCACAGCCTCTGTGTATAGGCCATTTATTTATACACTGATAAACTCATTTTTAGCTCCCTTTCCAGCTGCTGCCGCTATTGCCAAAATTTTGCTTTTGTTGTTTTTTCTTTTTTTCTGACAGATGACAATAATAAGTCACTTGTGCTAGGAAGTGGTGTATTTCAATACCAGAAAGACCAAACTAATATGCAAAAAAAGATTTAAAATATTCTTGTTTAAAGGAATGAAGTGACATCAATGTTGAGGTCCTGTAGGATCTTAGATATAGCTAAAGGTAGATATGTGCATTGGATTAATAGCAATGATGACAGGTAATTTACTCCTAGAAAATGAATGCATCAATAGTAATAAAAATTGGGGGGTTTTCCCACATTTGGTGAAGTCTTAGGCAAAAATTATTTTGCTGATTGTATCCCTAAGACCTAGACTCAGAGCACATACCAAGACTCCAGTATCCCTCTATGAATTCCTAACCAGGAATCCTATGAACCAAAGCAGTATCTTTGCTTTACACAGAACACTCCAGTGGTTTCATGTAGATATCCTGACCATACATATAAAGGAAGCAAATATAAGCAAAATAACATGGGAGTTTTTTTGCAAAACCAATATCACTAATTATTTTTCTGAGTACCATAACAGATTCTTTTTCAAGTAAATTAACATAATTTTTTCTAAAAAAGTCTTGATATTTGTGTACTGTAAAACACTTCATAAAACCCCTCAACAAACACCCTTTATAACCAGATGAATTGTAGTGACGTGCACACCAAAAGTCTTGCACATTTTTCAAAACTCAGCATTTAAAAGAAGACGTATTTCTGGCAATTCATCCTCAACTGTAAATTTTAGGGGTAATTTTTGAGGGCAAGCAAAGTAGGCTACCATGAAGAAATGCAGGACAAGACAATAAAAAAATATATGTCATGGAATCACAGAATAGTTTGGGTTGGAAGGGATCTTTAAAGGTCAGCTAGTCCAATTCCCTCTGCAATGACCATGGGCATCTTCAACTCGATCAGGTTGCTCAGAGCCCAGTCTAACCTGACTTTGAATGTTTCCAGGGATGGGGAATCTACAAGCTCTCCAGGCAACTTATTTCAGTGTTTCACCATATATAAAAATGTAATTTGCTTCAATTAGAGCTTAGATGCAAGAAATATTTCCTCATTAAAACTGTCAAATTTGCAACAGTGATGAGTCTAATTTTCTTAGTATTTCATTAGAAAGTGATAGAAGGGGGAGCAGAAAAAATTCCTCTAACCCTAAAAATTATGCAGCAGTCAAAGTCAATTTGAATGAAGCCAAAAGTAGGACAAGGCATTATTCAACTTGTGAAGAAGGGCTTTCTTTTCAAAACTAATGTACTTTTTCCCTAACCTCTTCTTAAAACTGCTGTAATGCCATCAAATTAATTTTCCATTCCATCATTTGTTCTCATGTTCTAATCTTCTCTGGCATCTTAAACATTATCAAAAAATTGACTTCTCTTTCTCCCTCTAGTCCTGTGAAAATATTTAACAATCCCAGTCTATGCAACCTGAATTATGCTGGACAAGGTTTGCTTATTAAAACAAGGAAGAAGGAGTAGCAAGCAAAATTTAATAAAGCGACAGAGCTCACTATTCTCACTTCTGAGTGCACTGCTCAGCAACTCTGTTCGATTTGTTGGGCAGACAAAATATATTTCCTAATATGGATCTTTCCTAATAAGCTCAGAGTGCAAATTGTTAACAAAGAATCTCTCAGATTCATGAAAACATCTAAACACATTTATTTAATTGGCTTTAAAAAACTATTGAAAAAATAAATTCTTATAACCTGGCTGTGTTCTAGCCTGTGCTAGTTCTGGGTTTACCACTGCAAAACTCAGCTTTTTTTTATAGAAGAGTGCATTTCTGCCCTTGTCTACAAAGTAGAGGGAATAGTGGTTTTTGCATTGAATGTGCGGAGCACAGTCCAGCATGCAACATCATGCCAGTTTGCCTGACAGTTGACAGCAAAGATAATGCTGTGCAAATGTTCGATTTTAAACTTGGGATTTGTGCTAAAATCAAGTCCAACTGTTCAAATTTTCTCACATTGAAAGTAAACTGGCATTCAGAATTCAAAATCAGTGAAATTCAGCAGAAAGATTACAGGAATAAGGAGAAACACTTCTGTGGTGAAGGTCTATACATAAAGATCATCTTTCCCCTCTTTAAATGGACTTGAATAAGTCAAACTCTGCAATCTTTTAGTATTTTAAAACTTTTTTTTTTTTTGCCTTTTCAGTGGCAGGAAAAAACCCTGAAATGTAACTTTGCACCCAATGCTTTTGGGTAAGAGAATCTAAAGAGTACCTATACAAGAGTAAAGTGAGTAATTTAAATGCACTGTAGCATTTACACTGCAGTAGCACATATACAAGTGAAAAGTTCATGACTTACTTAACTCTGTGTGTGTTGCATATGACCACAAAGTAGTTCATAATTTGGTATTTACTCCATGCAGCATCTGAGAAGCAGAAATTTACTAGGAGGAGGGAGCATGGAAAAACAAAATTGCAATTTGCTGAAAACTGGAACTATCTTGGAATAAAAGCTTTCCATATTGAAAAGACACCTTTTTAAAAAATTATTTATATATAACTTCATTCTTAATTTATATAAAAAATTTTTAGTGATTAATAGCCATTTGATTACTTTTCCAGAGTCACATTGCAGCATTTCTTTTGGCTTTTCTTCATAACTTCACATACATTAGATATTATAATGCAAGAAGGTCTAATTCTCAGTCAAAAATGTGAAATCTGCTTTGCCTGTACACCTAAAAGGAGAAATTGTTGCTGGATTAAAATTTAAGTCTGTGTAACATCAATGTAGATGAAGCAATACAAGTGGTACACAGGGATAATGATACCAATTTAACTTCTTCAGTCTCATCAAATTCTCTTACTCTGCATTATTGGCTGAATCTATAAATAAGTTAATGTATATTCAGTTTGCATGATCCGCCTTGATCTGAACAGCATCAAAATCCTGGGCTAATAAAATAGAAAAAAATACTAGTTTTATTAGTAACAAGACAGCAATACATTGTGAACTATGCTGATTAATTGTACAGATGCTATACATATATTAAAACCGGAAATTAAGCAGCAGTTGGAAAAAAAGGGTCTCCATTTCATAAAAGGAAATTAAACACCCTTACAGCAGATTTTGGCATATTATGGCAATACATTTACACACTTACTATAATCTAAACTCTCTTCAGTAACAGAACCACTATGTTCATTAAACGGATTTGGGTGAGTAAGTGCCCTCCCCTCTCCATTTGTCTATCTGTATGGCTGATTATATTTTTTTTGGATCACTTTGGTAAACTTTCCCACCATTTACCACTTGTAAAATAATGTCACAGTGCATTTCTACATTCCAAAACTGCAGGACACTATAGTGTCTGCGTGTGTATCATATGACCCCAGAAACTCAGACATGCATAATATTTTCTAGAGTTAATACAATAAAATAATCTTCCAGGCTCTGGTTTTAAGTATCAAAAATTAATAAATATTAATTAAACATCAATATTCAATGCATATTGAAATGATGCCAATAATTACATTGCTTTGGGAGTGCATTTAGTATGGAAATTATTATTGCAGATTTGTTTGAGAAATAAACCCTGAGCCAGAAGCTACAGGCTTCATTTCACAAATCTGTGAAAGTGTGTGATTTTATTTTTCCCCTCCCCACCCTCCTAGGAGTTCTCACTATGCAGATCTTCAGGACATTTTAAACACAATATTATATTAATCCATTTTTGCATTATTTCTCCATGACAAAGTAACCTGTGTTGCAGAGAGACAGCGCTGCAACCCAGCACACAAGGCAAGATGGTACCACACATACAGAAAATAAACCAGCTGCTAACTCAGCAAAAATCAAATGGCCAGTCAGGTATGGGTTTGCAGAAATGTACAATTGCATGCATTTCACATATATTTCATTTTGTCTTCTGCACTCTATATTAAAATAGCCCTCTACAGACCTCATTCAAAGCTATAAGAAAACTTCAAGAGATGGAAAGGAGATACTTTGCAATGTATTCAAGAACAGTAGGGCAAGAATAAAGTAGGCAGTCTAGTAAGAAAGGGTTTTGGGTGGCGAGCTACAGATTTTTAAACCACTCTCCATAGGTTTTTTATATATTCATTTTCTGTTAGATAGTTAGTACATTAAAAAAAGCCACCATAAACTGAAATAATCCCAAGAGTACTCTTTTGACTTTCCCCAGCCAACAGACAGGAGTCTCAGTTCTCCTACAGTCCTTGGATTCCTGCTCTTGACTACCTAATTGTACGGATTGAACTGGAAAAAAAAATTCAAAACCACGTTTCTTCAAAATCCTCCTCTTTAATGGTTTGAGCAGTCTCCTGAAAGGCAGGAAATTACACTCAAACCTTCTTTGACTGCAAAGGCCCTAAAGCATCTCGTGAATAAACCCCTGCTACCAGGCTGCTCTTTGAGGGAGTGAGGGCTGCTGCCACCGATGAACGACTGCTGCCCAGCTGGGCTCGCTCAGGCAGGAGGCTCTCCTGCTCTTGGTCAGTGGGTTTGTTGTCACAGCTAGTGACACATCCCTGAACAAGGTGATTTCATTGGTTTGTCCTCAGGGAATGCTGTCCCCTTATCCTTACCCAGGAACAGTCTGAGATAGTGCTAATAAGCCTAACCAAATACGTGCCAAAGAAATATGAATAATTAAATGGTTTGAAGCATGAAAATTCTCCATTTCTTGCCCTGGCCTCATTTAGTTCATTAATACAGGCATGCATGGATGGAGAAGAACCCCTTTTTCAGGAATCTCAGTCTTCAAAGAATATTGTCTGAATCTTCATTATCTTATAGCCCTATTTTCTTTTGTTTTACTTATTCCTAGCTGACTTAGCCAAAATTAAATTTATGATCTGATTTTCAGAGGTGACAAGGAATTAAAATGTATGCTTTCAATGGAGTTTTGAGCATCTGGAACATCAATTTAATTTTGGCAAGAGGACTTAGGGCAATGATGCAGTGAAGAGAAACACAGGCAATCTTCTAAAAGGAACACCTTAGAATGAAAACACAGGCTACTAACAAGATGGTATAAGACCAACACAATAAAGTCAACCTTGGGTGAGAAAAATGTTTTCGTATATTTTTTACTACATGAAAAAATGCTAATATTTTTATTGTAATTTTTTAATTAAAATTTATCTCAAAAAAGAAGAGCAAAAAAAATTAAAATAAATAGGTGATACTTGTGTTGAAAACAGTGTCATTTTTGTCAATGATTTCAAAAAATCATTATTTTGTCTTATTCTGCTATAGCTTTAGTCTCAACTAGATCTCAGACTGATCTCGGGCTGTGATGGAAACCTTGGTGCCGACATGCAGCAAGACCGACATATATCTGTACTTTCACAAGACTCATCATCATTCACTGGTGGTCTAATGTATATTGAGTCCTATGAAGGTTTATGTATTTTATTGATACTTTCTCATTTGTCTGAACAAATGCATAAAATATGCATATCTGTACAGACAACTGATAATCATTTATTTTAAAAGGAATCTAACTGTATCTCCACTTGCTGTCAAAACAAGAGAAGAAATTCTATGTTTAAAGCCCTTTCAACTATCTGTATAATCCCTTCACGAAAGTCTTTCAGAAAAGTCAGCCTAAATATTACAGAGGTGGAGTTTGTAAGGGGAATAAAATTGTGAAATGGTGGTTGTGTTTCTTTTCTTTTGGCAGGTCCTTTAGAACTTACTTAGCAGTATTTCTGTTCCTACATTTTCCAGGAACACGCTCAGATTAGAATTACAGTACAGTTCTACAGACAAACCACAGCCAGTTTATGAGGACTGAGAGGATTCACAAGAGGCCCTAGACCTGCAGACAGTCTGCAGTAGTTGTGATCTAAACATGGTGGAAACTCAAAACCTGCAGATTAGACCTCCAGACGAATAACTGCTCCTCTAAGTAGAAATGGATGAGTATTTTTCTACTTAATGCACATATGCATGTTTTTCTTATTCTGTACTAACAAGCTAAAAAGGGTCGTTAGAAAGGCAGGTATAACTGTTCTCCTGGTTTTATAGCTAGTTGTCCGGTTTTCTTTCCCTGCTAAATAAGCACTTTCCTAAATAAGTTACAATATTCAGATAGTTTCTGAAAGAAAACAAAAAATATTTAGGCATTGTCAACTATCCTGCTCTTTAAAGCTAAGGAAAGAAGACCTAGAGTATTGTGCAGCTCTTATATTATTTTATTTTTTACTTTAAATCCCATACCACTTTCCTTACTCTTTCTTAAGTGGTTCTACATTAGGTCCCAAAGAACCGTAACACGTTTAATTTTGACAGCAATTTCAGTCTTAGATTTTATTGCTGCTATTTGTTATGCTCTCTGCAATTTCCATATCTCAAAAACAACTTGAAAAGGGAAAGAAGTTGGCATTTCAGGGGACACCAACTACCTCAAACAAGACAGCCAGAACAGAGCCATATGGGATGACAATTTAAGCCATTCTTGGGGTCACCAGGTACCTTGAGGAACTTCTTGCTTTCAGTCCTAGGGGAATCAATCATATTGAATGCCTTGATATAAATTCCCCAGGGATTGCCTGAGCCAGCTCAGTTTCTGAGTCACTAATGAGTCATAATGCTTTGTCAAAAAATTGCTCCCCAGCACTTCAGGTTCAAGTAGAGGGAATTCTGAACTCACACCGGTGCTCCATAGGAGGCCTCTAACAAAGCGAGGCAAGGTCTGCAGGCAGACACAGTACCTTTTATTCTACCACCTGGTGTGGCTGGAGAAATTAGACAGACTTTCAGGCACACAGGCCCTTTTTTAGGTCTGAAAGAACTTTAAAAACTAGATACTAGTAGAGAGCAATGACTCAGAGTTTAGTTAGATATGTATCAATTAGATCAACTTTGGAAGAAAAGATGGTGACTGTGGAGTAGAGCGGATGTAATTAGGGGAAGGCAGAAGAGAGGCAGAGAGATGGTGAGGTTCTTTCAGCCTAGGGAAAAGAGAAAGAAAATCATCCTGTAGAACATGGCAAAGACAAGCAAAGGGATAGATAATTTACTCTGCCATAAAATCAGTATCTCTCAATAGAGCCCATGATTATCACCAGAGACATATATTTTAGTTCTCAGCATCTCTTAAATGTGTCTTATAGGTTTATTTTCTTTTTTTTCCCAACTGTAACTGTGCTTTAACAAGTGATACCATCTCAGCCTTACTGCTTCCTCTCTCCTACCTTCCTCATGTACCAGCCATCCTTGACAGCTACAGCAAGATTGCCCTGTAGCAAAGCAAGGAAGTGAAGACAATAATACAATAACTGAAAATAATAATTGCCTGTAATTGAAAATGAAAGAAAGGAAGGTTGACAAGCTGCATGCAATTTCCATTTGTCACATATTGACCCAAAATATCATAATTTTTTTCTATTTTTTTGTAAGGTTACTTGGTCTGGATTACAGGATGGAAGAAATTGTGACGATGTTACCTGTACGCAAATGGGACAGCAGAGATGGGACAGCAGAGCATCCCTCTTGTAAGGTTGTGTATGAGCATAGTTGAAGGGCAGGTTATATCTATAGGTCTCTCTACATCTGCCTTTTCTGGATTACTTTTCAGCAGTTACTCTTATTTCTGTTCCAATACTGCAAACCTTGGTTTTTGTCAGTATCTGTCATGTTCATGACATCCCAGATGTTCTTTTTAGTGGTAGATCTGCACAGATACCCAAACAAATTTCCATTTCTTCTCAATACCAATGCATTTAAGTTATAAGGAGAAACAAAAATGCTAATCCTAAACATTAATGAGCACTATAGTATGAGTAGCAAGTGATAAATTTATTCCTGTCACTAAAATGCTGCTAACGAACACAGTGCAGATAAAAACACAAATGTTTTAGATCTCAGTTAGCTAAGTGGTCTTTAGTTCCTAGTGGAAGCAGAAGACATTTATTCAACAAAGAGCTTAGGATAAAGACAAAATAAATAGCTCCAGGGCACAAACACAGGGTCAGTGCTTTCACACATCCTGAATGATTTGACAGTGTTTATTTCTGTTTCTAAACAGTAGATGCATTCCTGTATTAATGGTGACTTCAAACACTCACACAAAAATACATACATACCCACACACATGCATATTCACACATGCACATGTACACGAGTGCTCTTGTGTGGGGAGGTGTTTAGCACAGTTAGAAGCCTGCACTTACTTTCTTTTCCTTTCTTCCTCTTTCTTTCTTTCTTTTCCTTTCTTTCTCTTTCTTTTTCTTTCTTTCTTTCTTTCTTTCTTCCTTCCTTCCTTCCTTCCTTCCTTCCTTCCTTCCTTCCTTCCTTCTTATTTCCTTTCTCTTTCTCTCCCCACATATTTTCTATTTCCTGCCTTTCTGCCTACCTCTCTTCCTTTCTCGTTTCTTGCTAGAAAGGAAATAGCAAGAGGAATTTGAGTACTGTAACTCTTTAGAGTGTGTTTCATTTCACCTGTTTTAGCCACCCAAGCTCCCTCCAGAGGAAGTGCCATGTGGACCTATTGTCTCTTGATCTGCCATTACCTCCAAAAGAAATATAGGAGGTGAGACTCTGCTCACAGCAGGGGACAGATAAATGTAAGTACCTACTCAGAGGTGTCTGGAGAGCTGTAGAGAACCCAGTGTGGACACCAACACCCAGTCAGCTGGATGACTGCAGATTCTATCATCTGACTCCACTAAGGCCTGGATAAGATTGCTGAAACAAAAATTTCTAGTGTAATTTGAGATGCCCTGCAGAATCCAAAATATCCATGGAGGATCAACAGATAAGACTCATGGAAAACCTATGTTCTTCTGGAGCAAAATGGGGAAATCAGGTGAGAGATCCTAAAGCATTTCATGCTGACATTAGGTGATTATTTCCAGGCAACTGAACTGAATGACTGATCCCTGTGGGCTGTACAAGGAGTTTAAATTACAAAAAATCCCCCAAGTGTAGCTGTATTAAACTGAATCCTTCTGTGGTTGATGGCCTAACAATGCATACACCAGTGACTTCAGCTGCCTCAACGTGAGCACCAGAGCTATATGAGAGTCTCTAAATCTGTAAGATCTGATCTCATAGGCAGGACACAAGGCATCAGGGACACAATAAAAAATCAAGAGTGTCTAATGGAGACCAGGCATGAAACAACACAAAACTTAAATAAAGGGATGCCTAAGTTCAAGAAACTGAACCCATCCTCAGTATTTTATTCAAATAAGAACAGGTTTTGTTAGTCCTATTTTTAGTTATGGACAAAATTAACACATTGAAGGTCTGACTTTGTAAAAAAGAAGGTCTAAACTTCAGAGGCCATATCTTTAAGCTAATAATATTCCTAGTACTCCTACGTTAGTTGTTAAAGTTTTGTAAACAGTGTACGTAGTTTAGTGTTCCATAAAAGTAGCTTATAACATCAGGGTTTATGAGAAATTCTAAATATCTATAGATTTAAATATTTTTATATAATTAGGAGTGTATTTTTTACAGGATAAAATGGTTTCAATGGAAAACTTCGCACTCACTTAAACATTTCTTTCTGATGGTTCCAAGTCATTGTACAGATGTGAATTCATCAAAGTTAATAGAATTTCTATAGCATCACATTACAGATTCTGGTTTTTAAATGATACATCATAATAAAATGAAATGTTCTGTAGTGTATGACTGATGTGCTATGAAAAATACACTTTCATATCTCATACACGAATGCTACAGTATAATACATTTCCTGATCACAAAAAATTGATTGATTGATATAATTTATTCTGTATTAGCTGAACTTGTTCTCTAAAGATTTTAATTCACTACATATTCAGTTCCCAACACAAAATTTTTAATAAACTCTCCTGAACCCTGGTTTCTGAGCTAATCCAAATTGTGACTCTGGAGAAAACAATATCTTCCATTTTCTGTAAATCTCTAGTCTCTCAACAATCCAAGTTTTCTTGTCTTTTTTTGACAATATTAAAAAGTTCACAAAACTCTCCTTCTTTCTTCCTTAAAAATCTGTATTCATGATCTCTTCATTGATGTTGATATCTTAACCACAATACCTGCTTCCTGTGTTTCCTTATCAGAGTACTGATCCTAGGCAAACTTCTTTTATTTCATCAGGTTTGCTGACATCTCTTCCATTAAGCAAGATTAAAAAAAAAACAAAAAAACCCCAAACAAACAAACAAACAAAAAAATAACCCCTCCCCTCTCACAAAAAAACCCACCCAAACAATATCAACAGTCTTGGAGCCAAACTCAGAAACTCAGGTCACTTCCTATGGGATTTAGACCATATGTACCCAATACTATTTACATGACTAAAAGGGGTTATTCAGGATACTTGTTTTACAATGTTTCCACACTTTGGAAATTCATACCTTTAGTCGTGCCATCATTTTTTCAGTTGTAAAGATATCTACATCCCTAATCATAATTCTAAGTGTGCCACCCCAAGTACCCCAACAGCTGACAGAACCAACAAGTGCCAAGTCATGAGAGCCCTTCCTTGTGTCATCAGAACACTTCTCATACTTGCCACTCACATCCAGTCAAGGTGAAAACACAACAGGGATGGTATTGCCTGCGGGGATTCTGCCATAAGAGCCCAGTGCTTAGTGCCTGGGTCCCTGAAGTAGACAGCTTGGACCTCCCCAGGCAGGAAGCAACGTTGAACCTATTGGAGGTAATCCCACACCACTGAACAAACAGCAAATATGCAGCTTGGATTAAAGGGTTCTCTTCATCCCAGCCATCAATACTAAAACACTTCTTTCATGACCATCATATTTCATAGCAGGTATGTTCTACTGCAATGATAGGACCGTGTTCTAAAAAATGTATGAGCAGAGGAGATGGAAAATTCAAAAGCACTGAGCCTATGCAATGGAACTCACTTTTCTACAAGAGATAAATAAACCACAGATATCTCACTGTCAGAGTATGCGAAAAATTCATTCTTTCCATTTACTTTTTCTTCACACAAAGCTCCATACACAAGAAACTCTATTAATGAATAAAAGTCTTTCTCCTACTTATTTTTAAATAGAGATACTGTCACTCCTGTACATCCAGTTATTCAAGCTTTGAGAGCTGTTTAAATACAGACAAAAATTTCAGTTTTTCTTAACATAATGCTAAGAAACTTTTGTTTTTAAACATTTTGTTTTCTTAAGATATCACTGCCCAGAGAAGTTGTTGACATCCCATCAAGTGTTCAAGCAAAACTGGAAATGTTCAAGGCCAGGCTGGATGGAGCTTTTAGCTCATCCAGTGGAAGACGTCCCAGCCCATGGCAGGGAGGCTGGAATCAGATGATCTTTAAGGTCAGTTCAAACCCAACCATTCCATGATTTTATGATTCTACTACTTGTTTTTAAATGTTGTACATCTTCATAAATGAACATTATCTTTTAGCATTTAAGGAGAAAATTAACAGTGCTAAAGTATATCAGAAAGTTGTACTTTACTTTAAAGTTCTAACGGAAACTGGCATCCCTCTCAAACACAAAAAATAAATCTGCCTTTTGGGATTGTTTTTCTTTGAATTGGATTCTTCATTTAAAAATCCTAATAATTTCTATTTGTAACATAACAACATGAAGATAGAAATGAAAGCTCCTTTCAAATTGCAAGATGATGTATTGGTTCAGGAAAAGTCCATCTGCAGCATTCTAACATTTCAAATTTTTTTTCTATATCCACAATTTTCCATGCATCTCTAGTTAAGCGTCTCTATAATCATCGCTGGGATTTGCTTATCATGTCTATGGCTTTTGCACTTCCCCTCTGGGAAAGAGGTTGGAGTTGGGAATGTTTGGAATAACCCCAGCAGGTGGAGGTAAAGAGTAGTGAGAGACACAGCGTGCCTTCGAACGCCGCAGTCTGGTTTTCATCATCTGGGAGTTTGTGTGGTTTAAGTGACAGCGCTTGTCAGAGAAGGATGACTGATTCAGTGCTACAACCACTGCCACCCTTGGTCTGCAGCCCCAGCAGACTGCCTGGTGCCTCTGTGCTGGCAGTGCTTTTGGTGAATCCCACGCCGGCAGCTGGCCCCGGGACACCAGCTCAGAGCCAGCTCCACTGATTCACTGCCTGGACCTGAAGCGCTTGAAGTGACTATCAACGCAGGAAAATACAGTCTAGCAGCAATGAAGTTTGCTAAAACCTCCTGATGTCACCAGTGTCTGTTTAGCATTTATTTGTTCTCGCCAGCTGACCAGCATGACTGCCTGGTTGCACGGACAAGGAATGGCAATTTCCTGAAGGCAGCAGCAATTTGAATGAGAGGGAATAGGAATCTTATCCAGGAAAACGTAAATTAAGAACAGACAGGATTTTTAGCTTAAATTTGTAGCTTTCAGTAATTTAGAAAGAAGTAGAAATCTCACTGTCCTTTTCCTTGCTGCTCATAGTAGTTCATTGTGGAAGGAGCCAACGTGAAAAGTTAACTCTCTCTCTCACAGCTATTGAGTCAGGACAGTCAACAGATTGTGTAACAAAAGACATCTCCTCAATTATGATAACCACATATTGTGTAATAGCACAATTTCTTGACTGTGAGAACATCATCATGAAAGTATTACCCCACAGCAAAACCATAGGTCCTGAGATCCTGACACATTTATTATTAATTTCTTTTTCCTAAAATCCCTTTCTGGGTTATGAGCACAACCTGGCATCTTGCATAATGGGTTCTAGAGACACATTATCTACAGCAGCATTACTAGCAGTGTATGTGTCTTGCCTCTATTTCCTAACAAACTTAAGCTGGGTAATACCCCCTTTTTCATCACTGGGAACAGATAATCTGATGAGGCACACATGAAGAAGCTGGCAGGTGGTTTTGACTCTTTTAACAAGATGTGTGTAAAAGATGTGGGTGTAGCAGTGTGGTTTTTGAAGCAGGACTGCCCATGGCTGAAAGACATGAATCTCAAATATCAATTTGTTTTCAAAATGAAGCCAGCCTTGTTTATCGGGCTTTTAGCCCTGTTGCTGTGTTAGAGATCTGCTACGCTCTAGCAAAGACTCTGGACTCTGCCATTCAGTGGATCACACAATGACTATGGACTTGGTTGTACAAAACAGCACCAGCTCCTGTACTGGAGACTTTATTTGAGAGGTGGCTGGAGCTGCATCATGCTAAAGGAAGAATGGCCACTGTTATCATGGGGGAGCAGAACTTGCGACGTTCTTCCTTCTCACCAATCTGTTCCAAGGAGTGGATGTGGCATTGAAACAAAAGTTTGAAGTTGAAAAGTCTTGTGCTCTTTTGAGTGAAAGGAGCAGATTTCAGCATAGTCACCATAAAATGCATCCAAGGGAGAGGGAAAGTCACCTTGGGATGCTGTTACTTTGGAATAGTTTATTTTTAAAACTTCTGGTTTTTTCAGCATGTAAATTAGTATCCAATTCTTTTATACTGAGAGCGGATGTTAAAAGCTGTTAGAGTTGTTGTTCTTTACTCACTGTACCTGAATTTTAGCTTTTTTTAGCACTAAGGAAAATCTCAACCAAATGAGAAAGAAAACTAGTAATGATGGAAAGAAAATTAGACATGCTGATGGAGAAGAGAAAATGTAAATTATACCTGTTTCTTTCTCAAACATACTTATTCTCATCAATGATTGGTCTTCAGGTTCAGGAATCAAAGAAAGAGAGGTCACATAAATAATGTTATTCTGAATATCTTACTGAGTTCAGTCAGGCCATGCAATTTTATGTTCCCGAGTTTTAGGACAGAGTGTTTTCTTTACATCAATTACCAAATATCTGGTTTTCATTTAATTTCATATTTTAGGTTATTTCCTTACAACACCATATCCTGAGTCATCTATCCCTCAGACATCAAATTGGATTAGAAAGACTTCAATCTGATAGTCTTATTTATAAAAGCTTGATAAGGATGTAGTCTTTTTTCCAAAGAGAAAACTGCAACTTTTTAATTGTCATTTTCCATCCTTGAAGAAAAATTTACCTAAAGTGTACAGAGTAGCACTAAACTACATCACAACAGTTGCTCTTAAGTTCTTAAATTGTCAGTCTTTTTCCTCTAATAGCATATTTTCAACATTATTCTGTACATCAGTAGGGTTTGTAAAACTAATGTTCTTTCCCAAAACATATTATTATCCTATGAGATCATTATTAGGGATAAATGTAGTTTCTTCTGTCTCAAGAGCTTCTTCTATTCCAAATATTTTAAATGCAGAGAGACAAATTCCTGTCATTTTAATTTGTGTTGATTTTATGATTGTACAAGACATTTAAGCTCAGCTTTTTAAAATATACCATTTAATCCTCTTTGTGCCTCCTTTTATAGTCCATTTTTTCTCAAGTTAGGTACTGTATAACATCTGGGGTATGATACATGATAGTCAGTACTGAAATCTATCTTCAAAATACTAATAATTTTGTCATACAGTTTTCAACAAACTCAAAAAGCAGATAATTTTCATATAATTTTTTTTCCTATTTGAATGACCAAAAGAACCATTTAATTCTTTCAGCAGTATGAAATTCATATAGCCATCTACATAGACACAACAAACCACAGATCACATCTAATGAAATACAGCTCAAAATACATACATGGTTTATGTAAAATTTTAAGAAGACTTATAAAGTCTTCAAATCCTGAAGTCTTCTTTACAAATGTTTCTTCCTTATAAGAATACATTTTTGTGTGTGTGGTCTTTAGCATTGCAGGAGAGCAATGAAGCTTTGTATTGAGCCGGTGCTGTACCTTGAATTCAGTAGTTTAATGCTTTTTAAATATAAAATAGTCAAGTACATATGTAGACAAGCTGATACTGTACACTTTGTTTATTCTACAAGTCTATCTGTGATCATAAACTCTTGGTAAATATTTGCTCCTTGGAGATTAGATTTAACATACTTGCATTTACTTGCAATTAAAATGTCGTTTTCCTGATGACTGTTGCATGAGCTGCTGTATTTCATCAGTGACAGAACGTAATGTAAAGATAAGAGTAAAGTGAGAAGTCTGTTGTGAATATAGCCTTGGTCTGTTTCTGAAATCAACAGTTTATGGCAGTCAGATTTGAATAATTTTTCTCTTCTTTAACCTTATTGCAATTTCACTCTATCAGATCTCAAATCTGTATTTATTTTATTTATTTTCTGGTGTATTCTTTTCCTCCCCCCCCCCTTTAAAAATGGCATAATTTTACAGCCTTTGCCATTTTTGTTAAAGAACAAAGACGCTTTTCTTCTTTCCTCATATGATTTATTGACTATTATGCACCCAACACTTTCAAATTGCTTCCAAAGGCAATAAAGTGGCAGGATAAATTCTAAAGAACAGAATTTACTTGTTGACTCTAAAAACAGAAAATTCAACATTAATGCTGTATTTTTTCTTGGTATTTAAGATTTTTAAACTAAATGCAAAAAGGTCCTTTTATTTTGCCATACTGCATCAGTCCAAAGGGATTAGCTTAGTATATGAAAGATATTTATGATGCAAGGAATATAACAGTCTTTCAGTAGTTCCAAACCTGTGATGGCAATACATTTTTGCATTTCCTTTCATAGCTTTGTTTATTAAGCTAAAGCATGCCTAGAGCTGACTGTGTTATTACAGACATCATAATCATGCAATGTATATATGGATCAGGTTTTCAGCTGTTTTAAACCAGTTTAGTTCTGCTAATTGCAGTGCAGTTGCTCTGGGGCACACAACATGGCCATGCAGTAGCCACGTACTTGCATGCAAGCACCTTCCTGCCCACCTACACACACGTAGTTGTACCAGGCAGTTCCAAAGAAACTCATGGCACTGCTAATTCTAGAAACTTCCATTTCACAGAATAATAAATAAGCACACAGTAGAAACAAGGATATATTTTAAAAATCCATTTCAGTAGCAATTTCACATCTAGAAATTTAGATAAGGAAACAAAGTTGCTATCACTTAATCCTATTTTCCCTTTCCTTACACTTATGAATTCTTAATTTATACCTCACCATTTTCACCTTTCTCTTGCTTGCCTTCCACTTTTCAGCATTATTCAATTGAAAAAGAGTATTTTCTCACTTCTAAAAAACCCAGTGCACATCTTCATCTGAATTAATTTCTCATACTTTTTCCTGAAAAAATTCAAACTCTTTTCCTCTGTGTCCGTGATTTTGTTCTACTTCTGCCATAAAATTATTTATAATTTTTGTATAAATGTATAAAAATTTGTATAATTTCTTTTCAGGTTTCTGTTACAACTTTATCATGGACCACACATTTTATGGGAATCTAAATAAATTTTTCTGTCTTTAATCAATTGTTTCTGAAATCCTTCCTGAACCACTCCTCTGACAATCTATACAAACTGGGAGCAATTAATTGGCATGAACAGAGGAATATTTCTGTGTTGTGCCATAAAGCAGTCATTGTTTTCCCTTTGTTATTTTAATATGAAGAAATGTATTCATAATTAAGTACTATACAAGTATATGGAAATTCTATTTGTGGTGGTTTCAAATCTGGTGCATGTTTTGAAACCATTGAGTTATCAGCAGGTAGAGAAACTAGCAGAAATTTAACAATGTGAGTGTCTCTGTTCTCTTCTCCATTGGACAATGCAAGCACAATTTCAATTACAGAATTTTTACCTTCTATGAATCTATGGAATTACATAGAAGAGAGAATTTTGTTTTCCTTAGTTTTGCTGGCTTATAACAGTGAAATGCAAAAATGCATAACTTTTTAATAACTGATGATTATCCTGGTTCATATTATTTCTGTGAGGGGTCATCTTTCAGCCCTGCTACCCACTCCCACTGCACTAGAGTCAAACACCCAATGAAACTTGGAATAAGCAAAACAAACATCATGGTAGAAAGAAGGAAATGAGAAGAGTAAAAGGCCTGATACAGAACACATTCCCCTGATGAAAAAGGTATTGTCCTCCAGCTTGTAACATTATGCACAATCATCACTGGATAACAAGTAATTTGTTAATTCATAATTCTTTATCCAAAGGGTGGTTGGGCACTGGGACAGACTCTCTGGGAGAGTGGTCACGGCACCAAACATGACAGAGTTCAAGAAGCATTTGGACAACACCCTTGGGCAAATGGTGTGATTTTTGGGATTGTGCTGTGCAGAGCCAGGAGCCCAACTCAGTCTTCCTTGTTCCTTCCAGCTCAGAAGTTTCCATGATTCATGTCTTCAGCAAAGACACTGCTCCTTCACTGACATTGAGGAATTCACAGGCTAACTCTCACAGAATAGAAGAGTTCTCACACGTGGGAAAACAAAGGTCTGTGATCCAATAGGATGCATTAATGCAGTGCTCTAAAAATGTGTAGGAACCTAGGAAAATTATGTCTCTTCAAAAAGCATTCAATATTTTCCTTAAATTTGAGACAATCCCCATTCACTGGGGATTTGCTGCTACTCATGTCTTCTCCTCTTAAGTAAATCAATAAAGATTTTTTTTCTGAATTTCATAATGTGTCACTTTAGTTCTTACCCTTCTAATGATAAAAAAAGGTTGAATTTTAAAACAAGAGTATTTTAAATAGGACCTAGGTGTTTTCAAAATATTTTTCCTAACAGAAATGAGGTGAAATTTTGAGCAGCTCTTATGACACACAGTTCAAGGTGCATTTCCTTTCAGGTGGATATAAGTATCTTTCCAACCTCAGTTTGTTTGCCAGTGAACTGCGAAGTCCTGAAATGGTCACTTACACCATTAGCAACCATCTCTCACCTGCTTCCAGCCCTACCACAGATGATCAGCTAAAGCATTCATTTTCCTAAGCTACCTCCTTATTTTATCTATTTCTTGATCTGCCTGGCACTGCCTTTGGTCTAATGCAGGCTGAATCTCCTGACCTTTAGATCACTTTGCAAGGCCAAATATTTTTCTGTTGCATCGCACAAGGAGGTAATTAAGTACTATGCCAAGGATTTCATTACGAGTCCCACTGAATCTCCAGCTGTAGTTAGCTCAATTATTTGAAATTACACATGATTTAATTAACTTGTGGCATATTTGTGCATATGGCACATAATATTTCAGAAGTTTATCTAATAAACCATATTATAAAATGGTACTAATAGCTACTAATAGGTAAACAAATGTAAGGAAAAGTCAACTGCATTCAAGTCTTTTCTCCATCCTTGCTCCTCCCTCTGCCTAAACACTGAACTTTGAAAAATGTAAGTCCTACATCTAGAGGTTGTATTTTGATAAGCTGAATGATATTTGTTCCAGTTTCCCCGCTGTGTGCCATAAAATATTTTGCTTAATGAAAGAAAACTTTGAGAAGCACATTTATGTTTAAAGAAAAAAAAAGATTTTGATTAAAACTTGTCAAATTGCAATTGTATAAGTCAAATTTTATCTGATAGCAGCTCACAAGTTATTTTTAATTAACGACTTTAAATAAATTGATTGTACCTTTCCTATTTCTCTTAATTAGTATGTGCTAAGAATCATTGTAAGAAGAAGGAGGAGGAAGATGAACAGCACTGATGGAATCAATGTTACAGCCGCCTGTCACATCTGCCAAAAAAGTAGACTAAGTTTCTAAAAAATAGTGAGATGCATTATAATGAAGACTTAGGGGAGAGAAAGAGACGAATACTGGCATTTTAAACTTCCATACCAGCCCTTGCAGAATTGATGACTGCAAGTGGGTGTAGCTGTCAGCTAATATTCTCTGAATAACTCTATTACCTAGGGAAATCAGTGACTCCAGTGAGTTTATATTTTTACCCTCCTGAAACTAGTGTACACAGACACTGTGTCAAAGAGCTATCAGATTGCTTGCTTTATGGTGAACATATATAATCCACCATACCATCTACCTCTGGGTGAAAAATCAGGAACATATATACCCTCTGGGTAGGGCATTTCGTCTTGAATTTCACTAAAAATCACAGGCCAGCTCTCTTCCATGCTTGGGCACGCATAGCTCAGCTTTTGGGTAAGAGAAATCTCCCTGAACTCCGTAGAGGGAGTATCCCTATGATCTGCCTGCTTTCCTTCCCATTGCTCTAGTGGTGCCATAGCACAGTGGAGCTCTTCCGCTCCTTCCTGCACTGCCTGTCAGTCACCTGAGTTTTGGGGAACATAAATCATTTCCATTTTTAGTTGGACAGCTGGTAGGTTGGGAAAGGAAAAAACTGCTGGGTTGTTATGCAGCTGTCAGAAATCAAACCATGATATTTTGGTTTTATAGCATAGAGTTTTCCACACAGAATGCCCAGCTTCATATCCATATACAAATTCTCTCTGTAATGTTGAGAGCCATCATCTCTTCCCAGTCAGTCAAACTCTCAGAAGCCATTTTCTCTGGCACTTGCAGCTCAAATAAGGCAGGGTTTACTCAGGAATCTGTCGTGATATCAATGACAGATACAAGGTTGGAAATAGAGTGGATTTAAGAGGTCAATGAAAAATTAATAAAACCTTGATGAATCTCCTTGACCCCCAAAAGTTTCACATGGTACTATGAACAATGTCACAAATTCACCACGTTATGCTGGCTATCTGCTACCAAAATTTTTCTGGTTTACACATTTAACATTGCTGTTTTCCTTTGTTCCTCAGTGCAGTGTTTCAGAAACATGGTTAGCTACCTTATTTATTTAATTAATCATGTCTCTTTGTACAACCCTTTCATTTATCTTCTGTGAAATCAACCATTTTCACTTCCACCACTCTGTTCTCTGTCCTCCAGAAAATTGATTCTTAATTTGTAGGGGAGTTATTTTTTCTCTGTGTGGAGAGAATCAAAGGTCAGTTTTAAAATGCTGCTAGATTTTAGTCTTCATTCCTCAGCCTGAGTACACCGCCTTGTACAAAAACCCAGCTAGCTGGTTCAAGGCTCCCCTGTTAATCTTTGGTACTCATATTTTTCTTCACTATTCTACTAAGTTTACTGCAACTTATGGGGATGGGTATCTATTTTACTTGAATTAATTTTGATTGCAGCCTTCTTGACTGCATCTTAAGTATTTCCCATGCATTACTGAATCCCAGCCAAATCACTTTAACTCATTTCACATTCATTCAAGTAGCTATTGACTAAGTAAAAATAATACTGTAGTGCATAAAAAGCTTGAATAGTTTCCTTTCTGATTAGTGTAGCAGTTAAAAACTTAGACTGTCATAGACATCTCTGTTCTTCTGAATTTAATGGAGCAGATTTAGATCCCTTTTTTTATCAAACACTTACAGATTTAACTCCTAAAATATTTACAGTTTTAAAAAGTTTTACAGCTTTCAGTTTTTCAAATTATTCAAGAGCTTCTCATCCAATCTTTTATCTGTGTGCCAAATTCAGTTTTGTCAATAATAATGCTATGTAAAACTTCTGGTCTTAAAAGAATTCACATTCATAATGGCACCTTCCATCAGTCTGAATCAATAATCTTTTATCAAAAATATATGAAGAACTATCAATAATTCAACAACGATTCAAGCAAATTGTCTAAACAGCAATCTTTGAGAAGCATGATCTCCTTGCAAGGGCCTCTTCTTGTGCTCACTTGCTTTGGAGCTTATGGACTGACCAGGTTTGCAAATCATGTGGGTATAACCAACTCAGATATTTAGATATGCCTTCAATCTTTCTGGTCACAAGCACTTTCTTGTGAAATATTTTTATTTGTTTTCAGAAAAAGAAAAATGTATATTAAAATGTCTGCTATGAAAGAGATCCAAACTAAGGTAATGATTTACATCTAGGAGATAAACATTGAACTAATGTTCAATGAACTAATGTTCAACTAATGGCTTAAGGTATAAATATGGTGGCACAATAGGAAAAATAATTTCAGTTGGAAACTGCATTTTTTGTCTTTCCATAAAAGCTATTTAGTCAAACTATCCAGGACCCAGGTTTCCCAGACAATTCTTCTACAGAACAGGCTGGTAGATTTGGAAACAAGTTCTTTGACCTTTGGCTAGTAAGTGGTACATTGTATTTCATCTGAGCCCTAAGTAATTTTCTGTACCAAGACAATTCTATGTATCTAATTCCAGCATTAGTGTAAAAATTGTTCCAGCTGTCCAGAAGGTTTTGCTATTGGATGATATCATAACCAGGGTGTTATTAAATCTCACAGCAGCTGGAGACTTGAGTCCAGTCAAGCAAGAATCCTATAGAGATATCAAGTAGTGATGGATTTCCTGTATATCTTTCAGTGAAAAAAAATTAAGATTTTTTTTAAGATGTCATAACATCAGCATAGTTTCTAAAATAAATCTACATCATCAGTTGAAACTATTTTGAAATGTGTATGAAGGTAAAATTTGTTGATAACATTTCTTTGGAAGTCTAAGAACTGTCACATAGTAAATCAAAATCACGCAATAAATACACGTATTTCTTCTAATTCATGTTTCCAAATGTTGGTAGAAATAACATGAAAAATATAGCATCAGCATATTTCTAAGGGACAAAGTACTTCTCCAAATTTACCTGAAAACCATTCCTTTTTTATGAATGTAGAATATATATTTCAATAAAATAATAATGTAACACGCAAAGAAGATTTTAATTTGCATTTAGAATCACACTGAAGAGCTTAAGGCCTTGCAGATTTTTCTGTGCATTTTATACTCAATCAAATCAAAATATAGTCCAGCTGGACAAGGAAATATCATGCAAGTGGCCATCAACTCTGATTTTCATCATCTTTTCTTTATTATCTCATGAGATTTGGTGGATTTATCAAATGTAAGTGCTAATAATGATATTATTTTTTTAAAAAATACAACCTTTTTAACGAAATCAAGTTACTGCATATGAGCTTGCATGGTGCAGTGCTGTAGGAAGCCCCAGTGCCAAGCAAAAAACACATCTCCCAAGTGCTAATGTAGTGGAAAAGGGGAATACTGGTTCTTTCTAACTTCATTTTTACACCTTAATGAAAAGATTTAGACCCTCAGTTTTTCTGTCAGATAATGGAAGACATATGGGCTCTTGTTTTGTCTGTGAATTAGACAATATAGTAGATCTATTCACTAACATGAACCACTGGATTATATAGCCCCCATACATTTATGCACAGTGTTAGATTCTTGGCTTTGCTTTCAGAATAACAACATTAAATTTTTCCAGGAAGTTTTACTTTTCTTATCCTATTCCCAGACTCACATCCATAGATCTTTTCTCTACATCCACAGAGACAGAGGGAAACTTGGAGTAAAAATAGTTAGAGGCCAGAAAAATAGAGTTAGGGAGGGATGGGAAAGCTGATTTTGCCAAATTTAGATCCCCCTTGGGTTCTGTACTGCAAAACAGACCTGGAAACTTCTGAGTACTGGTCTGTTCTGCTGTTTGATACTTTTTTCCTTTTTTCTTCTTTATTTTTCTTTTTTTTTTTTTTTTAATAATAATCTGGTAACCCTAGAAACAGAGAAAGGATTGCTTTAAGGCAAGAAGCACTGCTTGCTAGAACAAGTCAACACTAAGAAAGAATACATTCTCAAACCTGGAAAAAGAAGGAAAGGAAAATGGTTTTTTTGCTTTGCAGGCTCAGGGGTTCTAGCTGGTCTTTTCTGTGCTCTGACAAATTTCAGTTCTTAGAAGCCTTTTACTCATGAAGTGACCATTGCTCTTCAGTTCGGATGTGAAATCAGGGTAGAGAATGTACATGTTCAGAAGTGGACATTACAAGCAGTCCTTTTTCAAACAGCTTCATCTGCTTCACAGAGGAAAGACTGATCAATGTTTTCCAAGACTGAACCTTTTTTGCTTTTTCTACATGGTCTTTGGAGGAGCAATATGTCCAAGAACAATGTTACGAAATTATGTTCCTTCTTTAAAAAATACCACAGAATGACAAATTATATTTGTCCTATCATGACCACCTTCCTTTCCTGAGATCTTAAATTCAGAAGAAAAGGATTTAAAGCAGAGAGGAGGCTTTTGAAAACACTAGTTATCCCGGACATCCCAGGAAAAAGAACATATGTGTGGAAAAAATTTTTAAGCTCACTCTGGAATCCAGGATAACGTGTAGTAATAGTGCTCCAGGTGAATCCTGATCAGAGTCAGAAAAAGAAACCTGTTCACTTTCCCTTCTGTGCCCCACCTGGAAATGATCTTTCCAATGTCCATCTGGAAACCCTGTGTTGGCACATGCCTCCCTTGAATCCAAGTTTGGGTCTTTGCAAGGAGACTGGTTTATGCATGACTGCACAGTTGCAAAGAATTTCACCTAAATTTTCTGTAGAAATTTTGACATATGCTTTCTGCTGGTAATCAATTTCTTCTAGCAAACTGTCTTAGTTGATCACTTAGAAGTTATGAATCAAATAATTTAATGAAATCAGGTTCAGTTACGGAAATCCTGCTGAGATCTGTCCTTTCCTCCTTTCTGACATACACTAGGCTGGAATTTTACTGAGCCAGTTCCAGCCTTGCTGTACACCTAATTTTTCATGAGGTAGCAGACATCTTGCCATTATTATTCTGTGAAGAGCATTCACCTATAACCTCAAACACAGCTGCTCATCCCAATCTTGCTTCTGAGAGGAAACTGTGCTAACCCTATTTCTTCAAAAGAATTGCAGCAATTTAATAGAGAACATTTTAAGATTTAAATTCCAGAAGTTCTACCACCATGGTAGAACCAGAATAGACTTTGCCAAATAAGGCCAAGTTTTCCATATGTGATGGATGAGCACAGTTAGATATCTAAGCAGATGAATATGTAAATACAGATAGAAAAAAGCCAACCTCCTCCCACTCTGGCAAAGGACAGCATGCCAGCTGTGCTCCTCATTTCTGCCTTTCTGATGTTCACATTCTGTACTAGAGCTAGAAAATGTCTGATCAAATTGGAATTTGAGAAAGGAGCTTCTGTATACCTCACCAGCCATGGAGATTTGCCCCAAAAATGTGATTCACAGAAGTTTATTTAAAAACCAACGATCATCTTTAATTATAAAAACAGGGTAACCTTTCAAAAAGAATTGTTATTGTCTAGAGTTGAAGGAATTTCAACTTCACCTAGATTCACCAAGAGATGGTCTGGTCAGTGTTCCTCATAAAAATCGGGAATGTGAATTCTCCTCTTATTTCTATAGCTTAGTGGCCAGCACGCTTGCTCGCCCTGTGCAGCTGAGGCTATCTTCAATTTCTCATGAGGGAATCTGAACTCTAGGGTAAAAGCTCTAGCAATTAGACAAGAGAGTTTTTCTCAAAACTGTGGATACAAAAGAATTATCTCATACAGGAGCTGCAGGAAAAACCCTGTGTGTTAATTTCATGTCGAAAGACCACAGTTTTTGCAGGCTTTCTCCCATTTCATTAAAGAGTGAGAAGTTCTAGCTTATTAGTGAATTCAAGACAAAAAACCCACATTAGATGGTAAATTCAAGGACTTCTGAGGCCAGGGAGGATCATTATACCAAGACTGATGTACAACAGTACCCTGTACTAGACCCAGTTCTCTCTCTTTCATTAAAGGCAATGTGAGGGAGGGATCCAGCCTAATTTTTTTTTACTATTTTACCATGAAAATATGAAGTGTCCAGTGTTCTCTTTGCTAGTTGGTGAAAATAGTTAATTTCATCTCTGGTAAAGAATGGAAGAGAGAATAAGAATTCTTCTGTCTTTTTCAAGGTAATATTATTGTAATATAATCCACTATGTCTGGCTATAAGAGTAGCTTGACCATTGTTAACTCTCATTTCTTCACTAGAAGAATAACCATTTTCCTGTTTCAAGGTTTTTTGCTAGTTATTAATCACACATTTCCATCGGTTCGTACTAATACCTCTTCAGTGGTTAAATATGATTGATTTGAAACAAACGATTACTCTGCAGAAAAAAGAGGTATTGTTAGAGTTCAATTGTCTTATACACTGTTTCAAGTGCAGCCATGAGCTGACATACACATAAACTGTTTTGATTATTTCCACTATGCTTATCTAAATTTGTCAAACTATTTGAGAAGATGTGCTTGACTAACGACTTTGTATTTCCTTCTTTTGGCTTCTACAGCTATACATATAAATCTATATCCATGTCCTTATATATGACGTTACAGAAGACATTTTATTTAACATTATATATAACATATTTAAGTGTGTTCACCACTAAATGTAACGCTCTTGGACACCGGGCACCTGCCAAATCTTGTACCAAACTAGTACCAACCAGGCTCACTGAGAATGAGGTTTTAAGTGCATTTTCCCAATCAGAGATGTAAAATGGTCCTCTCCTCCCTAGATTCCCCCACCCAGTAGCTCAGCAATTGGAGCACCTGCTCTTTAGGTAGGCGACAGGAGCCAAATGTTCATTGTTGGCCAACGTGGAAGTTCTAACCATGGGGCAATACTGCTTTTAGTGGCAAGGTGCTCTCAGGCGTAGTAATACGTATTTAAACCCTGATGGTGTGCACTAGCCAAACTCTCACTCAAGACCAGGATTCTACACCTGAATCCAATTTGGACTACCTCAACCTAAAGTGCTCGTTAACCTCCTCCAAACAGCTGTAGCTGCAGGGCGGGCAGAAGCCCTATAAATCCAGCCCTGGGAGGAGCCAAGGTTGGAGGTGGTTGTTGTGTGCTGCTGGAGCTCTGCTCTGAGAAATCATAATTCAAGAATCAGAAGACTGTGAGCTCTGGCACACTGAGGGTTCCTCTATGATGTAATTATTTTCCACAGAATATGTGCTCTTATCACCCTTCCTGTTACATGGGGTCCACATACATCCCTGATCCAGTTGTGACCAGTAGGTCACATCCTCCAACAACAAAAGGACATGTCTTTCTCTAGCAGTCAAGGCAGGTATTTTCTCTTATAGTAGCAGCTATGAATTTAATTTCATTTTTCCTTCATTCAAGCACAAAAGAGCTTGCTGCTGTGGTTTAATGTCTGTGTCTTAAGCCCTCCTTTCTGCAGCGTTCAGCATTTCCAACCTAATGCCTTTAATTGCTTGGCAAGGCAACAGGGCCTCCAGTTGCAGTGGAGGGAAGCCTAAGGCAGAGGGAGTCAAGGTGAGATTTTTTGCTTTCACTAAGGAAGTCTGCAGTTTCTACTGCAAAAAGAAATGATCTCTGGATTAAATGGGACATAATTATACTATACAATAGCTCTCCGAGAATTCTTGTGTCCCATTCAGCTTTTCCCAAGGCCTGACAGTGATTCAGATCACAACAGGAATATTGAAAACCAAAATAGTAACAGTACAAAATACAGTTAATTGAGGTCTCCAGAAAAGCTTTATCTGGATACTTTGGACTACGTCTGTGTGAAAAACAATTGCCTTTTCCACTCTGATTTAACTGAACTCCTACAACAGCTTTGTATAGACGTAAGGTCCTTGATTACTCTGGGTCTTTTCTTGGCTCACCACAGATTCTATGATTTCTTCCTGTGAAGTTAAAAAGTGAACATTGTGTTTTGTGTGGACCTATTACATCAATTGTTATGTTTTGCTTCTTAACTTGAAGGAATACATTACTTTCCAGAATGGCAATCAGAGGAGTAAGGTTGACATTTTATGTAGGTTGCAAAAGGGCTGATTCGCCCTGTTTGTTCTTTGCTAGTTAAGCTATGTTTTATGTACTAGACTCATTGAACCCAGTAAAGCCAGACTACTTATTTCTTCATAGTAAACACAATAATAATTTTTTTCTGATCCATCCACTGGCTTCTTCCCATATTTGGACTGATTTAAACATTAACTACTGCAAGCTTTTCACTTCTATACAATAATTATTCTCTTTTCCCCAGTAGAAAAACAGGAAAAACTGACCTTCTCTTATTGTTTTCTAGTTAATTTTGAATTTTCCCCTAAGTCTTTTGGCTACAGCAAAATTTTGGTACACAGAAGCAATGCTTAATGAATGCTATCTTTCCTGACATGCAATCAGATAAACCCCTCACTGCCCCTCAATTCAGCACTCGTGATTTACACTCTCTGGTTCACTCCTGCTAATTAGCATTAACATACTAATGAGATGTTTCTTAGCCTGAAACAGAGCCTGTAATAAAGCACTGCCCTATTTCAATGGTTTGATTCCATATTATCACCACGAACATAATCTTGGTGTTATCACCAAGTAGTTGACCAAGTTAACTGGAGTTGGGGTAATTAATGGGATGTGTGTAATAATGGATCATCATTAGCATCTAAGCACCGTGATGCAAAGGTGCTGCATAAACTGTGAAAGAGGCATTAGAAACAGATCTAAAAGGCATTTTTTTTTTTTATGGAAACCAAAAGTGTCCCTAGAACAGGCCTTGTACAAAAACTCACAAAGGGGCAGTCCCCACACAGCACTGCTCACCTTCTACTTAAGGACATAAATCCTATTGCTTCAGTCTTTGGGACTGATTTTAAGATAAAATGCTTTGTTAATGAAGATATATGATGGGAGGAGTGGGTTTCGTCCTCCAGGTGTTGCAATTTTGAAGCACAATGCTCTGTGAAGGCAACAGTGTTCTGCTAGATGTAGTTTTACAGAAATACTTTTCAGTTAGTTTAGAAAATTGATGTTAAATTAAGACTTAAAATACAAATTGTCTCAAACCTGGCGAAAAAATGTAAAGCAGAAATTAAAGCATATTTGGATGAGTATTAATGTTTAGATACAAGACCAGTCTTGATAGTATTCTGCAGTGTTTTTGAAAATATCGTGTCCATCCTCACCAAAAAAAAATTGAACCTTAAATACATGCAACTTATCTGAAAGTTTTGTTTTCAACTGACAGTTTTGAAGGTGCTTTTAATTTAGGTAATCATATAGTAGACATAAGTTCATGGGTTTTTTCCCTCTCTGTTTTGTCAGTCAGATGATTCCCAAATTGCTAATCATGATCCATTAAAACAGAAATGAGCAGCAACTGAAGTTGTCTCATCATGGTTAATATAAACTGTCTCAAATCCAGCTTTCTTTTTCAGACTCCTGGAAGTTTTGTCCAATTGATTAACTGCACCCAGCTAATAAGAAAAACAGTAATTTTATTTAGCAGGCCACAAAATCTTCCCCACAGCTTCCTGTAATAATTAACAAAATCTGCTATATTAAATATTTCCATAATAGAAATTCACAATATGTTTGTGATAAGGTGTAACTTCAGAAGTTTAGTGGGATGTTGAATTATTTACCAATACTGGAGGTTTAACTTTTGTGCCCATTACACAACATTTCGGGAGAGCATTGTCCAGAGAATTTAGAGGGAAATTCAGTAGGAGACAAAAAGATCTGGATATGCATGTGATATCTAGTATCATACAGTCCGTATCATAAACATTATCTGCTGGACAGTTGCAAAGTTTGGTATCATTATAAATCTATACATAGACTAGTAATAGTAGAAGTAAGCTGAGATTATTTGTCAAAGATCTTAAAAACTAAGCTGGCGGTTGCAAATAGATCCTAAATTTTGACTGCTTTTCCTTTTAGTTACTGAAATTTTCCCAACTTTTACTGGTTAACCAATGCTGATAAAAGTTTGGAATGGAGAGTGACGTCTCAAGTAAGCTTCCATTTTTTTGGTACATTTGTTCTGCATTTTGGTTACATGCATAGTCCTCGCTTCTGGATGATTGACTCAACCCTTTTGGTTTTGTTCTAGTGCCTCTGACTCTCCCTGGACATCCCTGGAAAACCAGATGTCAGAAGTCAGCCCATTCTCCCCAGGAAGCCTGATCTCTCTCCCACCTGGAGCACTCAAAAATTGCAACCATCTGATTGTTAATAGGATGTGGTGCTAATTGCTGCCTGTCAGAAGAAATGGGTGTCTGCTTGGGTGAGTTATCTTTCAACCTTTGTTTGAAACATATCTGTTAGATATCATTCTTCTCTACTGGTGCAAAGGTTGCGTAGGTTCTCCACAAAGATTCAGTCTCAGCAAAAAGAGCAAGTTAAAGCAGTGTCCTAATGCAAACACAATGGGCCACAAGGCTCTTTAGGATATTAAATCAAGGTCAGGCACACAATAAATATTTAAAGTGAACACACTCTGTGTCGCCACATAGACAACACATACACAGATTTTATTATATACATATTACATGTGCATATATTGCTATATTATATTATACACACCTCTTCATAGGTGTGTTCAAAATTTTTTTTAGTTCAGATGAACAGAGTGGTTTTGAAGCAAATGGTTGAAAATTATCCATATTGGTTAATTTCAGTGAATTATCCTATCAGTGAGAGCAATCTGAATTCCTTGAAGATAAAACTAAATGAAAAGGTATGCTCCAAAATCAGACCTAATGACACCTAAACGGAATTAAGTTACCCAGTTCAGATTAAAACTGGTTTGAAATCAATATTCATGAAATCCAAGGTGTGGACATGGATCCTTTGCACCCGCTATTTCACCGTAGAGATCTTTTCTAATAAGGCCACACTAGAGGAAAAAGTAAACCTCTAGTAACTCAGGCAGAAATACCTCTATGAACTAGAATCATAGAATGGTTTGGGTTGGAAGGGACCTTTCAAGACCATTTTCTCCAAGCCCCTTGCAATGAGCAGAGGTATCTTCAACAAGATCGAGTTGCTCAGAGTCCCGTCCAACCTGACCTTTTAATGTTTCCAACAAGGGAGGATCTACCACTTCTCTAGACTACCTGTTCCAATGTTTCACTACCCTCATTAATAAAAAAATTCCTTCTTTTATCTAGTCTGAATCTACCCTCTTTTATTTGTAAACTTTTACAACTTATCCTATCACTGCAGGCCCTGCTAAAAAAGTCTGTCCTCATTTCTTGTAAACCCCCTTTAGGTACCGTGAGACTGGTATAAGGTTTCCCCAGAACCTGCCCTTCTTGAGTCTGAACAGCACCAACTCTCTCATTCCTCCCTCACAGGAGAGGTGCTCCCACTCTCTGATCATCTCTTGGCCCTCCTCCAGATCTGGTCCAACAGGTCCATGTCTTTCTTGCACTGAGGACTCCAGAGCTGGATGTAGTACTCCAGGAACTAACCAGAATGAAGAAGGAGGAGAACATCACCTCCCTCAACCTTATGGCCATGCTTCTTTGGGTGCATTCGGGATACAGTTGGTTTTCTGAGGTGCAAGTGTATATTGCCAGCTCCAGTTCAGTTTTTCATCCATAAGTACCCACAAGTCCTTCTCTGCAGGGCTGTTCTCAATCCCTTTATCTCCCAGCCTATATTCACACTGGAGGTTGCCTGACCCGTGTTCAGGGCCTTGCACTCGGCCTTGTTGAACCTCAGGTACACATGTGCCCACTTCTTGGTCTTGCCCAGGTCCCTCTGGATGGCACTGCATCCCTCAGGGGAGTCAGCCAACCCACTCAGCTTGGCATCTGCAAACTCACTGAGGGTGCACTTGATCCCACTGCCTGTGTCATTGATGAATATAGTAAACAGTAGTGGTCCCAAGGACCCCCAAAGGACACCACTCATCATTTTTGTCCATATGAACATGGAGCCAGTGACCACCAATCCCTGGATGTGACCAGGTACAACATCTTTGACCTCTCAATTTTTTTTCCTCAAAGCCACTTTCTATTCTTATAAGAAAAGCTAAAGTATGGTTGTTTGTGTCTGTAGACAGTTAGGCAACCCAGTATATACACGAAAAGAATAAATGTTGATCTCTGTACATAGTGTATGTGAATAACTCAAAGCATATTCCTCTCCTAATCAGTCTTTATCAATAATAATATAAAATTAAAATGCTGGTGATCCGATTACTTCAGTATATGCTTCAATTTATACTGTTCTGCTGAGCCTGTCATTATCAGCTCATTACAGCAACTTTCATGTCAAATTCCTGGTAGATCTGGAAAGGGAGCTCACATCAGCAAATATTACTCATGCAAGTGAGAGTTGTAGAGTAAACAAGGGAGGAAATTCAGCAGTTGCACCTTTCAGTATGAGAACCATAACTAGCTGTACACAATTGCATTATTTTGACACACTGCATTTAATGATACAGTATATCAGGGGAGGTTCACATGCCCCTTCACAATCACTATGAAATATCAACTCCACGTTTCAATCAGGCCATATGCTGTTGAAACAAGCATAGAAAAAGAGGTATAATACAATGTATTACTGGGAGGCTGACAAGCACTTCTGGACTTAAAAGGATGTGTCTTCAAGAAAATATGCAAGTATTTTCCTTCAGTTGTAGCACATTTAGGGCAAAAAACGATATATTAAGAGGGACAGTCTTTAAACAGCAATCATACCAGCAACAAGATCTCTAAGACTTCCATAACCTTAAATTGTTCAGAAAAGCACAAACTTCAATTTAATCAACTTTATCAGGGAAAAAACAAACAAACAAACAATCAAAAAAGAACAGCTTTCTCTTTTGGTTGGTTACATCAGCAGCCTAGATTTACTGAGACAGTAACACAGTCATAGCAGGCAGAGCAGAGAAGAGATGATGGAGGGAGTACAACTGTAGGCTGTTTCTGTCTGAAACTACCAAGCCCTTCCTGAAAATCTGCATGTCCTTCAGGATCACTCTGTCGTCCAGAAAGCCTTATATGTGCCATTCTGTGCACAAGGAAAGGATTAGAAAAGGCAAAAAAAATTAGCAGCAGGAAACCTATATATTTAAGCCCATTTTATAAGGTCATTGGCTTTAGGAGGAAACATAACCATGCTATTTCGGACAATATTTTTGTGTGTTACAAAGTGAGTGTCTGAGGGAGGGGAGAAAACTTGGACTCTACCTGTCTGAACTGTAGGAGAGGCCAGAGAAGGGGGATAGAAAGGTCAGAGGGATGCTGGGGACCTTGACCTCATTACTCTGGCTTCTAATTTGTGTACATCTTGGGGCATACATCAAGAGGATGAGGTTGGCATTTGTTTTTTTTATCGGCAGGGTTGCCCTGTGGCCTCCTCTAAAATGAAGTATAATCTCCATGGGGTAAAAAGAAAGCCAGCAAAACTCCTGCCAAGAAATAGACAAGGAGAAATGGTTTCTGGGCCTTCCTCTTTGGGACATTTGCCAGGTGAAACATTTTAGGATTTCTCCACCATTTACATAAACACATCTCTCTTGTTTTCTTTATCATAGGAGGCTGGGAGTGTGGTTTTTTCTGTAGTTTTGTGTTTCTCTGCTGGTTAGGAAAATAAGTTGCCATTGCTTTACATACCTTGGTTGTTCAGCTTTAGGATTTGTCTTCTGAGAGCATGGTAATAATCATAGCATTTTCTCACCAGTATTGCATTGCACAAGTACAGCCAAATTTTACGGTTGCAGAAAGCATTAACAGGCCAGGCCAAGAGGGACTTTTGACTTTGATTTAACATGAAATTTTGCATCGCATCCTCAGCTCTTTGCATCATTACTATAATTATTTGACATGTTTTATTTTTCACACTGACTGCAGAAATGTACTCTCCCTGGCCCCCAGCTCAGATCCAGGGAGGCCAGTCAATCAACAGCATGTTTGTGCAAGATGCAGTACTATGAACTCCATTTCATAAATCTTAGCTGTGCACACTTCCACTCTACACTCCTCCTTGTTTCTTGCTAGTATTTTCCTATCTTTTTTTTTCCCCCAGTAGTTCTCAAAGAATTTCTTTTCTAAAACTTGGGCAATTATTTATAGAAGAATACAGAGGGCAGAATATTTAACATATTAAACAAGGACAGATTCCCTGCTTAGAGCAACTTTGAATGTCAGGGCTCAGTCATGCTTTGTAGGCACAACTGAGATTATCATGCTTTGACAAGATAAAATTGCTCTGGAGCTTCAAGGCACAGAAAAGGACTACACCCTTCTCTACCTTCCTTTTGGAAATTCCAGACTATTTCTTCACTGCAGCTGACCTATTCTTTGTGAGATAAGGAAACCAGTTTACTCTTTCTCTCTTCCTATCCCACACAAATCCTTCACTAATCCTATTGGAACAGTTTTTCCCTGCGGTAGAAACCACAAGGTGAACTTTTTAAAATGGCAACCATAGAGTGTGGGGACCTGTAAGGAGCAGTCACCACCCAACTTAGACACACGTGCTCTCCTTCCTGTAAGCCACAGCTCTCCTTCCTGTAAGACTTCTAGGAAAATACAGGGAGCTGAAAGATAAGGCAAACGTATTAAACCATCATAAATACAGCAGCACCATCCCTGTGTTTTTAGAGAAGTAAAATGAGGGATAGTTCCTAATTAAACTGTCATGACGTTTAGAAGAGTGAAATACAAAGACATCATAACAAGAACAAAGAAAAGGCAAAGCTGGAAGTGAGGAAGAAGGACTGGTGGAGGGTGAGGTATACCCTCCAGTGGCTCTGACGCATGTAAAGCTCTGGCTTGGAAGAAAGCTTGAATTCTTACGTAGTGAATAGAAATATCATGGTAAGAGGAGATTGGGGAGATTGGAGATTACCAGGCATACCAGTAACAAGTCTTTAACAAGGAGACCTTTGCAAGTTAGGCCTCACCACAGACTAATCTGAGATGTCTGAGGAAAAGATGTTAAATAGACACATAGGTATGTAGAACAGAACTTAGTTTCTAAAGAAAACGTACCAGCTTCTTTCTGACTACAGCATGATGCAAGTACCACACTGCGTCTCTAGAGGATATGTTCAGTCAATGCCCAACATGGCACTAAGAGAATCTCATTTATTATTGTTGCTATTTCTATTACAGTAATTCCACTGGGAATAAAAAAGCCCCTGCAATTTAAAGGGATTTTTCTTCTTTTCTCTTGTTAAAACTTAGTGCAAGTCATAGCTCCAGAGAAACCATCTGGGATTTCAGACATAATGACTTGTCAGTCCCTCTGAATGAGAAACTGAATTTCTGGTACAAATAGTGGCTTGTCTTCATTTCCTATCTGGATAACTTTATCATTATGTATGAATTCTGAGCATTAATTTTTTATTTGTTTATTATGATACCAGGTACTCACATGAGGCAAAGGACTATTTTACAGAACATTGGAGAGCAGTGCAAAATTTAGAGGTTTTAAAGACATGAGAATAAGTTACTATCTTTCCTTTGGTGGTTAAGTTGCTAAATAAAAACACAACACCTCTCTTAAGTCAATGCAAAATTTAATTTACTAAGATTTCTTGTAAAAAAGAGATCTTTCCCTTCACAGCAGGGGGGAAGAATCTAGTCAGCTTAAAATATTCAGTGGTTTGTGAGAAGTTACAGAAGAGTAGAAATTCAAACTGTTTTTCATAATTTTTGGCAGCTGTTACATTTTTCTAATTCAGCCTGAATTTTCAAAAAATTTAGTCTTGTCAAAATGTATTTTTTGACTCACTATAGCTCCTAAAAACACAGGTAGTTTCATTCTGCACACCCTATATAAGATTGAATAGTAATCTGGTTAATGTGTAATTATTTTTTAAAATGCTGGTGGAATTGAACATATCACATCAGAGGACTCCTCTCCATGGAGTACTAGCTTTGCAAATTATTCTAAAAGTGTTGAAGTTTAAACAAAAATGATCCAACAGGGGTTTTTGCCTCTAATGGGAAATTCCTCAGTCATTAAACAGCATGGATAAATATTAAGCACTAAGACAAAAAAATATTGGGACCCATGATCCTCATAAACATTAAAATAGGGATTTTTTGAGCTCTGAATCCCTGGTTCTGTTGGTATAGCTCAGGAAAATTAAAATTTCTTTCAAAATTACAAATAGTGAGTGCACATTTTGTACAGCAGTGTAGTTTTTTATATGGGACTTGTAAAGTTTGCTGTTGACTGTATCTAAACCTAGAGCCATTTCTCAGTGATGTCATCTAATCTGTGTTTCAGCCAAGGCTGAGATTCTTGGCCAGTTGTCCAAATTCTTTCCCTTTGTCTGCTGCAAGGTGCATTTTCATGCAAACCTGTTTAGGTTTTCACTCTTCTAGCTGGCACAGATATTTCTAAACACCTTCCACAACCAGTAGCTTTTGATACAAACCAAACACACAGAACAAAGGATTACATTTCATTAGGACTTCATTGACAGTAATTGTGTAAGGCTCAGACTGCAAGAAGGGCACGAAGCCCACCTTTGTAATATTATCAAGAGAAGCAATATAAACTTCATTCTTTGTTTGCTTGAGAATAAACAACTTAAAGAATAGTTAACTATGTGGTGCCAAGCTTACTAATGTGAGTAATTTCCTCAATTTGTTATTTCTGTGATGTACTAAGCACCTGAAAAAATACTTCCTGTTTTTTGCCAGCTCTCTCTCTCTCTCTCTCTCTCTACAAGTCACACATGGAGAAAAAAATAATCAGCTCTTTTCCAGAAGTGTCCTTTTTTTTTTCACCAGGGCATGAAGAAATGCATTCTGTGATTGACCTGTCTTGGCAAATTTACATAGTCAATAATTTCTATAAAAATTATTTGTTAAAATGCCCATTTATATTAATACCAGAGGAATGATAGTTTGAGCCGTTCTGCTGTCCATAACTGTAGCTTTAATCTCAGCAGTAGAAATGTGGTCTCTGAAGTAAGTTTCAAAATACTAAGGACTGCATAGCTTCAAGTCCACTCTGCTAAATACAAACAGTTTGTTTTGTTGCTATCAGTGTAAGTTCCATGTATGAGCAGTGCTTTCATTTTCCAAGTAGTCAGATACAATCATTACAGCAGACTAATCCTGAAGAGATACATATGTGCCTGATAATACAGCAGGGGTGAAAATCAAACGTCAAATTGTGCTGACAAAGAACAAAACCAGAATATTTAACTTAAAGTTCCTTCTGTAGAGTCAGAAACCACAAAACAAATAAAATGATCTCCAAATTCTGAATCAAACGTGAATTTTGGGAGAGGGAAGAGTTAATCAAACCTTTCTTCTAGCTCCTTCCTGGCATCTGCTAACCCCCCTGACCCAGCCACAAGCCCACCATTCAAATAACCTGGACCTCTTTGTTAAAACTGCTCTGGTGGAGCCTGGCATTCTCAGGTGCCCTTGACCCATCAGCCTTGCCTTGCATGGGGACAGGGGGACTGAGAGAAGAGTCGGCATCTCTGATACCTACTTTATATTTCTTTGACCTTCTCAAGGCTTTGTTTATACACCTTTCTTTCCTAGTGAGAAAATTAAAACACTACACTTTCAAGATGCCATTAATTCATAGCAATGACTCTACACTAAAGAAGACTCATGAGTCTTTCCTCTCTCTGCCATGTGAAGAACAATTTTTGTTGAAATCTGGCGTGTTCGCATAGCGTTCCACTTTATGGCATCAACTTTTGAGCAAATTAAAAAAGAAATGAGTGAGTTTCATGCACGCATCTGGCTTGTTCATAAGGCAGAGACAAAAGAATACAGTGAAATATATGCAACTGTATCAACATTTGGCATTTTAGGTTTTATAAAATTAAGAGTATTCAGCTGTAGATTCCTCACTCCATCTTCACTCTCTCAAACAACTCTTGGGCAGACGTTTTCAGAGGAAGCACTCAAGAAAGGTTTAAAGGGGCAGATGGTGAAAGCCAGAGGGGTTTTTTATATGTTTAGGGGGATTATTCCCTCACAGTTCATAAGCTGTGCATAACCAGAACCTCTGATTTACCATAACATGCATTAAAAGTGTAGCTGTAAATGAAGGTAAGAGTCTATTGTATGAAAAATTGTTAATGGAGAGAGTAATTAATACAGCAGAAAAGTAGGAAGGGACACTGCTGGAGGAAGAGACGTGATGACAAGGGAAATAAGAGCAACTGACTACTCAACAAATAAGTAGATTTGGAAAAATGTGTAAGTCAATCCATGGTGAAGTTGCAGGACATTCAAGGAGTGTTTTGAACAAAACTGTCTCTTTCTGTTTGGCCTGAGAGTTTTCCTGTTAGAGCCAGGTCAGTGAATACGCTTTATCTTGGGAATCTATTAAGCGAAAGAGTAGAGGGCTTTCTGCCTGCCAAAGAAAGCCTAAACTATTTATACTTGACAAGCGGGAGTAAGAAAATCTTATGGAACAAGGCATTTTTCAGGGATTTAAATGACTCTGTACACGATTCTATGATTTACAGTTCTGCCACTGATCCATCGCATGACCTTAGGCAAGTCACTTCACCTTTATGCCTCAGTTAACCTGTTACACTGACATAATAACACTGAGCCTTACTGGGCTTCAAGATGATGAAACATTTCTTTCCTAGAGCTAAATCCAGTCTGTGATGTGAAAAAAACCCCTCACCAGTGATTAATCCAATCTATTGTTCAAACTGAGCAAATGTACTTACATGTTTGAAAGAAATAATCATTTCAAACTTTAACAATCTGATTTTTTATTTGCAATCTGAAATAACAACCGATGTGGAAAGGTTTGATTAAAAAGATTAGTGAGGGTTTCCTAATGTGAGTCAAGGAGTGGATGTGCGGGGATCTCAGTGGTAGGGAACGTGCATATAACAATTTGGAGTCCCTTTGCATTCCCTGCAGCATGCCTCTGGCTGTAGGAGCCAGAATCTAGCCCTAAATTAATAATTAGCACTTTCTGTTTAAGCTCCCCAGGAAATGTCATGAGGACAGACAGAAGTAGTAGAAAATGTTAGTGGGCAGTGTAGAAAGATAAGTGCCAAGAGATTTATACCCCGCATTCTTGACAAGCCAGAACAGAATATCAGGATTTAAATAACCCACTGGCAAGACCTTTCACATCAATTTGACTGTGGTGGGAGGAGAAACTCTACAGGGATGGCCTGTGTGTGTCTTCACAGGTAATAAGAAAGAGGTACCTGCATCAGCATGCATGTGAGTACAGAATGGGCTAAAACCCCTGCATTTGTAAGTGACTAAAGTCACATATATCAGGTTTTGCTTTCCCTTTGCTGTGTCTGCATTTTGAATTTAGCAAAAGAAAGCAGGCCCCCAAAACTTTCTGATCAACATGAAGAAAATAGATGAAATCCAGCAATAGAAATATCACAAACGTTTTTTTAAGGCAACTTGTAAAAATCTCGTTTTCCTGTACAATTTGGCGACATTTTTTTCTTTTAAGATAATACCACAAATGTTCACTATGACAATATGGACACATATTTGATGAAGACCCAACCAATTTTATACACATAATTAGTCCCAAGAATGATATTTTTATTGCAATTACATAAAACTAGTCACTTCCTCCTACAGGGATATACTTAAATTAGATTTTAAAACACTGACCACAAATGAAAAAGGAAATTGTTTTGAGTAACATACTTTGCAAGTATCCTGCAAGTTATCCTAAATAAGTAGGCACTCATTTTTGCAGAGTTGTTATTTCAGTCCTAAGTGTTATAACATGCCATTGAGTCAGGTGTAGAATATTTGATTTATTATTAACACATCTATTAAACTAAAAATACACCTTTTACAATTTATGTGTGTGATGCCTTAGGTTTTAACTTTCATATTTTTCAAATCCTGTACTGCTTAGTGTGTAAGTGTGAAGTTTCGTGTGGCCTGTTAGCTGCTGTTCTCTCGTGCTGGTTAGACATAACAAGCCTCTCCAGGTTTGCTCTTCAAGGACGCCAGGGCCCATAATGTGTAAACTAAAGTGTAGAGAAGGGGGGGGCAAACTTGGAGTAATTACATCACTAACTGAAGTTATAATTGAAGAATTAACTCTTATATGCAAACAGACCAAACTTAGAAAAGTGTGAAGAACACGGTACCCGGGGTTCATTTTGGGTGTAGCCTTTTGACTGCCCAGGGTGTACCTTTGAAGGCCCTTCAAATAAATACCTACTTTTATTCTCTTATTCTTGTCTAGTCTCTGTTTTCATGTGGCCACCTCAAGGCATCATGTGAATAACACTATTAAAATGCAACATCTGGTTTACTCCTTGATTTCTCAAGTTCTGTAAGGTAAGAGAAATTTCTTGAGATGAGTTTGTGACCTCATCTCAAGGTGAGATGAGGTCATCATCATCACGTTTTTTGTACATTGCATCAGAATAGGCAGTAGCTGACACAGAAATTATAAAGCTGTGCATGAAAAGCTGAGTGGAATAAAAAAGGTATTCCACCCATGTAGAATGGAAAAAGTTTAAATCTGATGGACCAGAATTTCATACAACTGTGTGTGTGTTTGTATCTGTCAGTGTACATATAATTAAATTAAAAATATACAGTGCGTGCACATGTAGAAATATATGTATACTGGGTACAATGGGTATACACATTTTTCATATATATATATAAAAGAAAATAACTGTAGATGACACCACATTTTAAAACACAATGTTTGGCTCAGATAAAACAGACCCTTGGGTTCCACAGAGAGAAAATTGAGCCTCTTTATAAAAGCTGCCTATTTCATGTATCAAAGAGCCCATCACAGGGGGTCGCAGTCATATTAGAGGAGCCCACCTGTAATGGGTCAGAGATTTAGGTGGGGTAGTTGTTCAAACACCCTTCTGGGCTAGCAGAGGTTTGCAGCCAGGTCTAGGATATGTTACCAACCGTAGCAGCACTTCTACTGCAACGCAGGTGTGCTCTCAGGCTGGGAGGCAAGTCCTGACAGGGTTCAGCCCTGAGCTGACTCCTGAGCCATCATGGCCAAGTAGAGCAAATCAGAGCTGCCTTCTTGACTGCAGAGTGTACTGGCTTCTGGGCTTTGGGATAACCCGAATTTCTGTGCACATGCATGCAGCCTGTATGTGTAAATGAGCAAATGACCTGTGCCACTCTGGGTGCCACTGTCTGTGCACAGTACTGTGCAGCGCTGTCATCCCTCAGGTCATGCCTGCCTAGTCAGGAGACCTGCCAAAGATGCTCTGAAAACTATGTGGGGTTTGAATCCTTCTGAGGTTGAAGCATGAAGAAGGGCTGCAAACTATCTCAGGGTATTAAGATTTACTTCTATTGTGGTCCCCAGCAGCATATTTAGTGACTTGCTGGCAGCAACAGAGGCACCTTAAGGGTTAGACAGCAGCTGAGCTGCAGTTTTGAGAATCGGAGTTATGCCAAAATAGGCATTTTGCTATTGGTCCCCAGCTAGGTACTAAAATAACTTTAGTTAGCTGGCAAATTTGAAACTGCTACTCAGAAAAAAAATCTGGATTTAATTGTGGCTGATGAGCAGTTTCAAAAATCTGTACAAATACACTGTAAATGTAAGCAAATACTGATCCCTTGCTGAGTTCTCAGATCTATTGCAAACAATCTGAGCTTTCGCAAAAATTCACAATTTTTCACTTATCCTATATTTTGTCTCATATTTGGTCACTTGCCAAAAAGCCTCTTGCCAGCAGTCAGTTTAATTTGAAGAAGGAAACAGCCTTATTAGTTTAGTTTATTTATGATGACAAAAGGAAAAGCATGAAAACCCCAAGTCGTAAGTAGTAATTTATTCCTGATAAGTAGTAAATCAGCAGGAATTCACTGCCCACACAGGGACCTGCAGTTAAATAATTAATGATAAATAATGAGCCTCATAAATGTTCACAGTGTTTTTGAGCAACTATTTACACATGAGCTCATTCTACAAACTCTCCTGCTGCTACAATCATGATAACCTGGTGTCCTTTCTGCATTACAGAAACATAAGATGATAACACCAACCATCTCTGTGGTTAAGTTTATATTGTTCATTGCCAGGTTACACTAATTATTCACTGCCTCCGAGGCAGTGCTGGGTTAATACATCAAACTGATGTATCTTTTGTCATGATAAACTTAGCTCACACTGTACCATCATACATTCCACTGATGTGGCCTTTGTCTGAAAAAAAAAGTGCAGAATTATTAAAAGAAACCAGGAAAGGGAGAAGACTGCAAATGTTTATGTTACGGGTCACAGATTAGTGAAAAATAGTGGTATTAAAATCATAAAAGAAATTTTTAAAATATAGTAAAAGAATAATTTCCAAAATTTCAAAGGGTCTGGACCCCCTTAGATTTCTATGCATCCTTTTTCATCATCACTGTTTAACACTGGGCATTAGAAGAGACAAAGTCAGCTCTAACATGGTAATTTTCACATGCCTGAACTTGGGAAACCCTGAAGCCCTTGAGAAAATAAATTGCCTGAGAACACCCTCAGTCCTCATTGACTCATACGCTGATAAAGCAGCCAGGATAGTGCCAATGCCCCTTTTTTTTCTTTCCTTTCCCTAGGTTATAATCTTTTCTCTTCTCTATTATCTAGCTATGATATCATTAATTTAATGGGAAGCAAGATCAGGAACTTCAATAGTTCAAATCTGTTGTGCTGTTCATCTTCTGTCTTGCTTCAGAAGCATCCATCATGACTCCACAATGACCCGACCTGCAGGGGCAGAGGGTAGTCATCACAGTTGTCCCTGCTTTTGTCCTTCCATCATCCCCAACACATGGTCCTTCGGTGTGTACAAAATATTAAATTCACCACTGAGTTGAAGTTCAGAGCCTTCTGAAAATCCACCCTTCTAGCTGGACTGTTCATGCTCAGAAGGACTTTTGGAAAGGTTTTGAAGTAACCCCTGGCCATTAAAAATCAGGTTGTAGGGTGGTCATGCAGAAGGTAATGCTGCTGGGTGTCTGGCATGGCACACTGCCTACACATGTGTAAATTCAAGGCAGAAAACCACATGGCCACTCAGTTATTTTCTTCAAACTGATAAAACATAAATGAGAGGTGAGAAGACAAATGGGCCAAATTTTTTCTTCTTTTTCTTCAGTTTGAGAGGAAAGGGAGGGATGTGGGCGCAGAGAAAATGGAGAATGATGATTTTAAAAAAGTAGGCATATCAATTCACAATCATATAACAGGAAACAGAAAGGGAACAGAATGCATGGAGAAGTTGTCTGGGTTTGTAGAGAAAAAAAAAGCTGAAACTCAAAAACCAACAGCCCAGACTGTAGCTGATGTATGAGGCTCTGCCCAAGCAGGGGAGAATGGCTGTGTGATATGAGCCATGGCCACATTCTCCTGCTGGGGGGTGAGTGGGGCAGCAGGGACACACTGGAGCATGGCATGGGGACAGACCCCAGCTGCCCAGCTCCTGGCAGGAGGGCTCAGCTCGTGCAGCTCAGCTCCTGCAGGAAACCCTGCTCCTTAGCCTCCCCTACTCCTCTGCACTCCTCTTCCTCAGCACCCCTGCTCCTCTGCTTCCTGGATCCTTGGTCTCCCAGCTGCCCACACGTCCCACAGCCCTGCCAGGGCTCACAGCTCCCTCTCCACAAACAGTACCCTGAGACTGCTCTGTTCCACCATGCACTTGCACTATCCAGTGTCCTCTCTCTGGGTTCCAGAAAGAGGTTTAATACTGTACTTGCTTATATCTGTAGGCTTTCCTGCTCCCATTTTCCTTCCCATCTAACCAAATTGTCATTATCACAATCGGTCATAGTCTGTCTGAGCAGAGAGAAAACATAACATCTTTTCTTGCTTTCTATTCCTGGGGATAATAAACATCCTTCAAAACCTCCTTGCATTGTTAGAAGGGAGGCATAGGTACTCTGGGCACGTGTTTTTACTATGGAAAGAGATTCAATGTTAAACTGTTTTGCTTCTTGAGGCTTGTTTGTTTTAAGAGCAACCTTTTTTTTTTCTTAGGTCTCATTGAATTTCATCCACCTGGGAAATAAGGGCTTGAACCCAAAATGAACTCAAGGCAAGAACTCTTCTTCCGTGTATTTATGATTCAATAAGTGTGTAATTTTTTCTGAGTCTTATTGGTTGTAAAAATTCTGTAGGTAATTGTGCATAGCTTAAAAAATTGGGGGAAAAAAGAGGTTTATTTTTAGACTGTTATTCCAAAAAGACCAGTTTTTCCATCTCAGCTAGTATGTAGTCACTTGCCTTAGAAAAATAGAAAAATTAAAAGACAGGCATTCAGAATAAACCACATAACAAATAAGCTATGTAACTGTCACCTCACAGCATTTGTTTCTTGACACTGCTGATTTTGCAAGAGAAATAATTTCTTCCTCTGGGAGAGAGTTATTTTTTTAAAAGATTACTGAATTCAGGTTGCACACTCTATCTCTGTAAAACAACACTTGGCGTCTGCAGTCCTGTGTTCAGAGGAGTTCCTTACAAAGTCAATGAGTCAGAAGGTGATTTTTCACATTGATGAAGTTGAAATATAATATAAATTCATTGTATTTATTAATGGCATGCAAGAAATTAGAGTGAAGGTAAGTTTTTGGGTGCATATATATTCCCATGCACACGTAATATGCATATATATGTATGAATACGCATTTGTATATGCATAACTATATATATATCTGTCAGAATATATATTATATACATATAACTTATACATGTATATACTATTAACAAGTCTGCATTTGATTATTTAACTCAGAATTATTCAGAGTTAGGATTTTTTACCTTTTAACTGATAAACCACTGGGGAAATAAAAGTGTTTCTGAAACACGAAAGAGGTGGGTCAAATAGTTTTGCGCATCTCAATCAGTGTGGGAAAGCTGCTGATGCTCATCTGAGTGAAGTAACTTGCAAGAAAGACTAGCACTGTCCCTAGTTTTGCTGAAATATAACAGGAAAACGTTTCTCTTAAGCCACGTTTTGTGCTGGACCAGAAGCAAAGTTTAGATACTGAATGTAAACTGAAGGTCAGTACCTCCCATCTGAGAGGTGACAACTTCACAAGCCACATTGGCCTGATCACTGAGTGAACAGCTAACTCTGTGAAAATCGGTTCCACAGAAACAGGAGAATACTGCCCCATGCAAGACCATAAAGTGAAAATTTCTTCCAATGATTTTATTTAATTCATGAGGAGCAGAAGGGTTACCTTTCTTCAAAAATAAGCCTTCATAGCTAGCATTATGGCATCTGCTCCCTTATGAAATCTACTTCTTGGAATCCTGCTAAGCCCGTGACCTCAGCAATATTTTGTTATAACGGTGTTTACAAGGTAATAAAGAAAAGGTATTTTCTTTAATAAGTGTTAGATCTGGGGCCTTTCATTAAATGCCCCTTGATCTTTTATGTCAGAAGACTTTATTGTAAAGACTAAATGAGAGCTCCTGATTATTTTCTCAATATCATTCACTACATAAGTCACTTTTTCACTTTTTTCTGGTCACCTTTCTAAAAAGTTCCAATATTTACAATACTTCCTTCTACTGAAAACTTCTGAACCTGTTGTGTTTTTTGATGTTCTTCTTTGAACTCTATTTTGTTATCCATTTTTGCATGCAAAAATGTTGGCAGCACTGCAGACAGTCATCTATTTGAAAGGAGACCACTGACAGTTTTCTGTTGTTCTGTGAGCCCTCTCTCTCTAACATTCAAGCATTTTCATCCATTTTTTGTCCATTGGTTTAAACTAATGGACATGCCGTCGCAGATTTGTTGACTATCACAGAATTGTTATGTACCTGAAACTGTAAGCAGGTCCTTTCATTATGTTCTCCATTAGAATAGGTAAGCCAGTCTTCAAAGGGCTTATAACCAACTCCATTTGTTTAAACTGAAATCATAGGGGGACTAAATTCAGGCACAGGCAGAAGAGAGGATAGTGAAGATGTGGCAGCAATATGATTTCTCTCAGGAGATCAAGAGTCATGTCATCATATCACACTGCACAGTGACCTTTCTAGAGGAGGAAAAAGGAAGAGGGGACAACCTTTAATCATTACTCTGTTTTTGGTGCCAGCAAGGATAAGTGCTGAGACACATATTGACAAAATCATTATTACTTTTCACTAAAAGCTATTTTCCCCTTCCTGTTTTTGCGAAGAAAGAGTCCTCATGGAGATTACCTTCTGAAAAAGCATTCAAACCAGAGTCTGAATACCTGGAGTGCAAGATCCAGGGACTTGAATTTTACTGTTACTTTGAGCAGCAGTACCAGAGCATGCTCAGGCGTTTGGTCCCCAGCACAGGGGCAGGGACACCCAGGGCTGCCTGGGAGATGCTGTGTCAGCTGAGATATTGGGAGCACAGGGCACACTGCTTACTGGGGTCTGTCCCTTCCAAGACTGTCCTGACCTTGGAGGCTTTCAAAGCACAGTGCTGTTTTCTACAAAATCTTTCTTCACAACACTTTTCCTGATTATGAGGGATTTTCTGCAAACTCTGTGTGCATTAAGTGCATAAGAGTGATAAGAGTGGTGTAAAAGCTCCCTGCTGTATCTGCTGTTACTTTAGGGCTATATGCTACATTAAGACTTTCCTTTGGAACACAAAGATCTTTCCTCTTTACCATCTGAATAATAAAAAACAGAAAGATATCTGCTTTAAAGATAAACCATCCAGTGGAGGTTTCTTCTGTTTGGTGAGCTGCAAAATAGAAACTATTGCCCAAGCCACCAGCTCTGGATTATCTCACTGAAAAATCATAGAATGGCAACAACCTATTAATTATCTTTCCTTACTATAAACTACTGAAATCACTCTGTAAATGTTTTTCTTTTATAATGATAAACATTTCTGTTGCATAGTTTGTATAATTAATCACTTTTCAATTTAAGGGACCATCTCATTTTCACTGGGAAACAGTTTATAAAAATACTTGAGAGTGAAAGATTGTTAATAAATTTTTCAAAGTACACTCCACGTTTTTTTGGTTAAACAGTCACTCAGTATTTGTGGAATGTTTGCACTGACATACAGACTATGTCAAATTATGCAGCTAAGCTGTTTCCACCGAGGAACTGGAATTAAAAAACATGGATTGGGAGCTGTTCAATGATTCTCAATTTAGCTTCTGTAAAAGAAATTTGAACTTGTAAAGAAAGGTTGTTGGAAGCAGCTTTATGGGATGAAAAGTGGGAAAGAGATTATTAAGATTCTCTGGTTATGTTCATTACCCAAACTTATACCAGTTTTAAACAACATGAGAAATCAAGAATTCTCTCCTCATACTTTTTGTGTTCACATCACAGAAGGCAACAATATATGGTAAATGAGTTTATCATATATACCCAGCTTCCTTAGCAGCCCTGCAACTGCCCTCCCATGAGTGTCTTCTAAGATTGTTGAAACAACACCCCCAGTGTCTTTTCAGATACCTGCAATAAAACAATCCCTTCCTTCAATGTAATAATAGGATATTTTTTAATGTCCCTGACTGAACAAGCCTGCTTCCATCTCAAAAGCATCTTTCATGTTGCTAACAATAAGAAACTATCAACTATGTCAACTATCTTGTGACACTGAAGGGCTTAACTGAAGTAAGAAATTAGTTTGAAAATACAATTCGGCATTTGTAGTTCCAAGATTCCTATGTTATGTTTTCAAATTACCCAGGACATCACTTTTGTAAAAGGCAGGTTGTGTCTGGCTTTTAATGAAGCTTTAATTGGCATTCTTTGTGCACTGGCATACTATTGCAAGCAACCTAAACTTTTGAACTCAATCCTTCAAAATAGTTTAAATATTTCTTACAAAAGATGATATTTTTCTGGGCTGAATTTTTAAACCTGTAAAATTAGGATGTAATTTTTTCCTTTAAAAATTGTTTATGAGTAAGCAAAGTTAAACAAAATTGGCTCTCAGCTGTTCCAAGACCTCTTCTTTACAGGTTTCCTGTTACTCTTACCATAATGGTCTCAAATTTCCTACGTTACATTAACAGAATTTCCAGAAATTTTTGTATCATGGGAAGTTGACACTACTTGTGCAGATAAAAACAAACCATGAAGCAATGAAACTGTATTTCCATGTTACAACAGCTGTGAAAGACACAGAGTAGTATCAAATCAAGACAAAACAAAAGCTTTTGCTTGCAGAATACCAGTACATAATAATTTAATATTTTATGCTAGTCAAAGTTGAGTGTCATGACACTCAAATTCCCAATTTTTTACCATTCTACTTCCCAAATTGTTCCATTTATTTTCAAAAAAGCATTTTGGTATTTGATTTTCCATCTCGATATGAAAGCAAAAGATTTCTAAACATTCCTAGGCATTTGAATAGAAACACGTATACCTACTTGACATTCAACACAATATTGATCACAGTTCAGAATGGAATTCTTTCTACTGTATTTGCACAATATACCCAGTCTCTTTTTCTGAGTTGCATCTCACGCACTGACTCATATTGGCTCAATTCCAGGTAATACAAACACAAAGACCATTTTTTCTGGAGATATGCCCAGAACCATTTAACACTGCAGATGTAAAAATTCAAGTAGTACCCGTGCCACTACAAACCTCATCAGCAGAATTAGACACACACCTCAAAACCACAGCCAAAATGTAACTGATTGAATCACATTTAAGCTGATGAATGCTGTGAAAATTTATAACCTCATATTTTTTTCCTCCTGTGACACTGAGAACAAGAAGAATGCACGTAGAGGCAAGAGAGTTCTTCCACCATGTGTAACAGTGTAGTACACAATTTTAACTGTAGCAAAAATTATAACACCTCCATTCCTTGATGACTGTTGTTTTGCATTGCAGGGTCTCGTATAATTGTTTGCACACCTTAGAGAGACTTCCAGGAACAAAAGAAAAAGAAGAGGGGAAAAAAATTGAAAAAAAAAACAACAAACAAACAAAAAAACTATAATAAATAATATCAATTCTTGTGTCATATTTCATGTGAGATTTAGCCATGATCTGATGTTATTAAGTTCCAGACAGACAGCCAAGACATGTTCAGACATTAATGTGTTCAAGCACATGTTAGTGGAATTGCTTACAAATTTGAATTAATCCTTTTTTTTCTGTTGTGTGATGTTTACTCCAGAGATTTTTGCATGGGATTCAAAACTTGACACTTACTTGATTTAAAAGTAGCTCACAAATGCTCCAGCACTTTGCAAAGCTATAGTGAAGAAACACTTAAGAGTGATGATCTATTAATTGCAAGCATACATGGGTAAAGCTTAATAATAGTGAGGCTATGCTTGTTTTCAGCTCTCAATGGTGAGACTTCAAGGATTGCCAGGTGAAGGATTCTTAACCATTTCCCCCACGTTGCCCCCATATAAATAAGAATACTGAAAAGCTACAGAATTAGAGGCCATGCTGGAAACTGTCAGTTCTAGCTTCTCAAAGCTTTCATTACCCATGTCATGTGTGATGACATAACAAATAATTCTTTGATCTTGTGAGAAGAGAAAAAAGCTAAATTGAATGTGAATTGTAGTATGGGAGACCTCACACGGCTTTTTAAAAAGGCAAAGGGTTCCTGAGATCACCCATTTTATCCATTGTCAAGAAAGGCCCACCTCTATCTTGGAAGCCACCTTTTCTGACATAAATGGTGAGATATCACCTCAGACAAACCGGGTAGGTTTTCAAAGGGATGTGCAGGAGGTTCACGAACAATTGCCTCTGTTTGTCAATGGGTAGTTAATAAACACACTGCTTTGAAAATTTACCTCTGCATGTCCACTCTTCTTTTAGCTGTACAATGGCAGCCACCAGTTTTCTAAAGAAGCTCCACCCTTTCCAGCTGGGAGGGCAGGAGGACATCTGTCTCCAGAGCCAGCGTCAATCATATTCTAACAATCAGTGCTTCTCCTCGGCTGAATTTATTATTTGCACTAAATGATCTGTTTCTCTCAGCTGGTCTTCTAAACTCTCTCTTCTGAGGTTACTGATTATGAGATATAAAAGTCTGTCTCTTGCATGTTTTTTTCCCTAAGAGGTTTTTTGTCACTGAGACACTGAGCTGCATTCTTTATATATGAGATACTAGATTCTTTCCTGATGTATCTTCAGTGCTTTTACCCCATAATATCTCTGCCTGACTTGTCCCTCAATCTAATGCTATCTCAGTCTAATTGTGTTTTCTCTTTTCTTTTGCAGTAAGACTATTTTTCAAGGAAAGGGTCTGATATTTATTGCACACCGTCCCAAACAGAGAATTTCTCATTCTGTAATTTGTGAAATGCCACATATACAAACAGTAAAAGAAGAAATTATTAAACATAAAATAACATGCTAAGTAAATATGTTAAAGTGAAATATGCCTCAAATAGAAATAAGATTCATAGCTTTCAGAATAAGCTAAAAACAAATCCAGTTGTCATGAGTTTGTCTATATTTCTGACATATATTAATGAGTTTTTATACATATATAATTTACCCGTCCAAAATGTTTATTAAGGATAGTTTGCTCTGTGATATTTATACTGTTGTGCAGCCAAAAATTTATCTTACTTTCGTATGTCAGATATAATTTGCCATATTATGTCTCTCTCCATTCTAATATGAAATTATCAGAAAGACTAAAAAACAGAAGGTATTAATTCTTCAGGGGCCCCTCAAAGAGAAATAGGACTTTTTCCTGTGAAAAGAGGCTAACTGGGAATTTGACATGTAAATTAGCAAAGAGGTTGATGTCAGCTTCCGTATTAGCTTCTTTGCAAAGGTGAGACTCTAATTTCCATTTTAGATGCTCCCAAACTTATCCCCATATGTCGATTTTTAAAAGACCCACAGCTGGTTTTGCTTGGCTCTGTCGCACAAGAGCTCCTGGTGAGCAAGATACTGAGTGAAAGAAGGTAAAATTGCATGCAACATGTGCTTTCATAAATAGCTGCAGCTCGTCATGTGGCACTTATGTTTGTGTTTACTATGTTTGAAGAATGATTTGTGATTGTATTCACACCGTCCTAGAGCCTTGTTTCATTACACTTATTATTACATTTTAGTAATGTGCAGTCTTAATCTTTAAACTGTTTTCATAATATTCCCTCTCAAGTCTGTGTACAGGTATGTCTAAGTCTCCAGCCATCTATGTAGGAAAAGGCTGACAATGAACATCTGAATAATCTGCATACCTGGACAGTTGGCCAGTATCAAAATCTTTGCAGGATGTTAGTGATCCAGAGGCAAATGGTGATTAAGACTCCTGGTGGAAATAAATATTTACACTCCTATTTGATTTGAAATTTTCCACACGCACAGTTATCTGATTATGCTTCCTCTCCTCTGTACATCTGTGTAGGAATTGCCACAAAATGCTGGATGGCAAATACAGCAGCTGAACCCAAATATATTGTATTCCCTTGACCTTAATGAAATATCCACTGACAAAACAGAAAAATCAAATACTTGCACGGTTATGATAAGCAGCAAGTTCTTACTGATATTTTGTTCCATAAATACTTTTCTTAATTTTTTTCCAATTCTCCCCAACTATGACATCTCTTACTATGTTAAATATTTCCTCTCCACTTTTAATGTTTAGAGAGGATTTTGTGGAGCTACTGTCTTTCACTGCTGGTCATTTAGCCCAGCAGTAGATATTTCAGCTGTCTATGCATTATTCCTGCTCTGTGTGAGCATTTTCTTTTTATTTTGATTTTCTTATACAACAAGGATTGCTTTTGACACAGATAAAAATCAGAAAAAAGATCTCAAATAAATTTATATCCTACTATTCTTGTTTTAAAGGAATCTGTTTAAATGCTGCTATTTTAATTTCAAAAGTGCCATGTTACTTTATCGGTTGGTGGGTGAGCAGATTCAAGCTCAGGATATGCTCAGGAAATCACATACATCCTCAGCAGTCCTAGATAAGGGCATGTTTATGTTAGCACTACGCTGCTTTTGGTATTTGAAAAATATGGTCACGGATATTTCAAGATGGTTTGAAAACAGTCTCTTCTAGAAAAGAGTTACGGTAAAATGAGGCCATGCTGAAGATCAAGGGAGTTGTAATTATTATTTGGATGATCTGGAGAACAGCTTTTTACCCCTGACCTTTTTTCCCTGAACAAGGCTGGATGATTATGTCAAATTAACTCTGTGGATGTGTGCAGAAGGTGAAGTATTGTCAGTAAGAGCCTTAATACTTAACAATATTTAATATATTTATTAGATACCTGTTAGACTGGTTTTAAAGGATAAATCAAAACAGGAGTGAAATAGGTAACTCTTTAGTTATAATAGGCCAAATTCAGAGATACCCCATAAAACTATTGTAAAAGATGGATTTAGGGGTGGTGTGTGTAAAGCAGTAACCTAACAGAAAAAACAATGGCAAGAGACTTCCCTTGCTAATGCTGCTTTATCTTCAGCTGTGCACTTCAAGAATCCTTGCAAACATTACTTTAACATCAACATAAAACCTTAAGGCTGTCCATGTAATAAAATCCCTATAGGTACCATCAGTTTGAGCAAATACATACTGCAGCTTAGCATATGGATATTTTTTTGTACAAGCAGCTGCAAAACTGTGGACTGAGTGAAAGAGGCCAGTACAATGCTGTTCTGCCATGGCTTTCCCCCCGCACTATACATCTCCCACTTTCTGAAACAGCGCCTCTCCTCCTCCACCTACACGTACTGAATTCCTGAAAAAGAATCACATTTGCTTTTGTTTTCAATGAAAATGTGCTCAGAATTACTTTTATAGCTTTTTCAAATGGGGTCTCACTGAGTTTTAACAGTTTCCTGTTTATTTTCTCATCTCTCTCACAATGGATTATTCATTTAAATCATCATCAACATTAATGCTCAGCAGCATAAGCCTTAAACCAAGAAGATTTTTAATAGCATTTTCATCTGGGCCCGTTGCAGAAACCACCACTGATTGCATAACTTCATATTACGACATTTTTTTTCAAGGCAGCCACGAGATTAGGCTTTCAGAAACTCACTCACATGTGAGAGTGCCAATACCATTCTGATGCAAGTGAACCTGCCATCAGTCACCCATGCAATTGTGCACAAGTCTTGATCCCCTTTTCCACAACAGTCCTTCACACTGAGATCACGATCTAGGACAGGAGTGTCAGCATTATCCAGCTATGTATGTCCATCCTTAAATACATCAACCATTTTCCCTATTTCTGAACTGCTTGAAACAAATGGGGAGGAGGGACTTTAGTCAACTGTCCGTTGTGCCGGGAGTACAGACTGCTCCTCTGGGAATACGGACACAACACAGAAGGCCTGGTGTTCTCCTGTTAATATTAATACACTGGATCCTGTTCCAGCTGACTTATTTTAATAATGGAATTTGAGCTTAGGGAATAGACCTAATTTGTTGAGTTTTATATTCAAAAAGGAACAAACTTCACATAATTGTATTTCTTGCGCAACTGTCCACATCTCCAGAAAGGAGCTGAATTCTCCTGATTTTAGTACTTAAGGGTAGAAGCGAGATACGAAGAGGGATTTCAGGGGTACTGTAGAACTCCTTTGGAACTAAGTAGTTCAGGTTTGCATTCCACCTCTCAGTCACAAGGTTACAGAAGTGGGACACAGTTTTGGTCTCCGAGTAAGGAAACTGTATATGAGCACAGACTCCTGCACAGAGAGTATTACTGGTCACAGCTCTTACTTTGAGGACTTATGAGTGGATATATTATGTCTCAGCATCTGTTCTGCATCACAACTTCTGACATGGAGAAAGAATCTCCCACAGTGATTTGAGCAAAGAAAACACTGCATTCATAGACAGCACAGCAGACAAAATTTTGGCCCTGAAAACAAAGTATTTGGTCCGTTGGTTGCTTGGTTGGATTTTCTGAATATAGTCAGGCTTCCTGCTTTAAAATTCTGAATATGTATTAGACATCAATAGCTAAATGTGGGTCACTGCATGGTTTTATCATCTGTACATACTCGGTCAAAACAAAACAATTTGCATTTTAAATTATAAAAAACAGAAAGTACAATATTGTGTTGTCTTTAACTGTACACAAGTTTGGCATTATTCCTTGTCAGAAGCCTGGTAAGCAGCCTTTCCCATGTATGCTGTGTATGATGTCTAACAGACATAGAAACTTATTGCAAACTGAAGAATTTTCTTTTGAAGACATTTTATGAAGGGATGTCACTCAAAAATGGGCTTTGCTCCTTACTTTACATGACATTCTCCTCCTTCTTTCAAAACAAATGTAATCACTTTCATTGATTGAGCAAGTCTTCAAAGGTTTTGAATCAAATGTCCAATGTTTGGTTTCTCAGTCACATCATATCCACAATCTCAAGCTTGTACCAGTGACACATTTGATATTTTGCCTCTCTTTTAAAATTAAAAAATATTTTTCTGGTATTATTATTGCTTAGATACTGTCATTCACTCTGGCTTCTTTCATGACCTATATAATTGTCAGATTTGAGCTCCTAATTAATAAGATTAGTTCAGGCAATCTGATAAGTCAAAAGTTTTGTGGAAATGGTAATAGAAAGGAGGTTTCTTTACTTAATTTCATTCTGCTGAGGAGACAAAAAATTAAATAGTAAAACAGAGAAATTCTAATAATCTGTTTTATGGGACCAGAGAGAAACAACTTGAATAAGAGATGATCTCTAGAAAGAGACCATAAGAAAATTATAACGAAACAAGAACCAAAATTTAAATTTTTTAAATACAGACTAAAACTCTAAGGAGCAGCATCAATGACACCTTACCAAAGGACATACTGGCACACAGATTCTAACCAACATCTCCTTCACAAAGTGCAATCTGACCCACTACACAGTTGGATATTCAAGTCAGAATTCAGTCAAAACACTACAAATTCTTCAAATGTTGCTTTGATGGGTCAGTTTGGCTCTTGCTTGAAGGCATAATCTGGAACTGGCATACTGTATTGTTTGTTGTAATTTGGGAGGAATGGGTATAAAGTAGCATTCAAAGGAATACAGACAAATTCACTTTCAAATGACTGGACCATATATTGCACATTTTAAGGCAATGAGAGCAGTGCAGCTGTACAGAAGAATAAATTTAATTTCTCAAAGGACAAAAATACAACATGAGAAAACAGCTGACTGTCAGTAGCTTTGAGATTGCTCATTTGAAGGGTGCTAAAGATATTAATGAATGCACAGAAGGGTTTGAGTTTGATGGAAGTAAACACCATTTCTGGGGTAATTATTGAGATATCTATTTCTGCTGAAGCACTACCCCTCATTTTTTTTCATCCTCTGCCAAATTTTTACAAAATTGGTAATGAGAATTATGGGAAAATAACCCAAGAATGGCTCAGCACTGTCAGTTCCTCCTGCAGTCAGAATGAGCAAGAGTATTAAGAAGCAGCACCCTGAGAAAAGACATGTAATTACTCCCCTGTAGAGTTTAATACAGACTACTTCTGAGTGGGGATAGGTTATGTGCTGAGGTTAAATTGTTCAAAAACATTTAGCAATAAATGGACATTAATGCACCATGTAGTAACGTGTGTCCAATTCCTATTTATCTGATAATTAAATTCCTTTCCTTTCTGATGGATTTTACCTTGAGAAAATGTCCTGTATGTAGCAGTACAAATGCTGAAAACTCAGATCTTATAGAGATTCCTGAAAATAGTTTTCTGTTTTGCAAAGAGACCTAGGTGCCAAGCACACACTGCCTGTGTCTCTATAAGCTGATTTCCCCACACATGGGTTATTTGAATGTTAGCATAAAGTGCCTGTTATGTGATCTCTCCTTTAATAAGGAAATCAAAAACAATAAGGCACCTTTGGTCTTTTCAGTCTAAGTCTAACCAGTTTGAAATTCTGAATGTGCTTGATGTGAAGTTTGCTGCTACTGAACTCATTTAAAGTGCTTGTGAGGAAGATGAAGTATATGTGGGTGATAACCTTCACAGGAAGAACATGGTATAGGAATGGAGAGGGATGTGCTGCACTGAGCAGCTGAGCTGCCAGCACTTCTGATCTCACCAATGTTATTTTATTAGCAGCAAATAGAGATCCACAAGTCTGCCTGCCTTTTGGGGCATATCACTAAGTGCCTGAGGGTTTCCAGTACCACAATTTGAATGGGAACACTAACAACTGAAAGACTTTCAAGATACACACTTCAATCCACAGTGCAGCATCTTTTCCAGCCCCTTGGAAAACTGCAAATTGGAACTAACCGTTGGAAATGTCCAATGTAAACATTTAAGTTGATTATTCTTATCTTACTTTTACATTAATTGAAAAGCCCAAGAGACTGTCAAGCAAACAATCCTGAGGAGTTCTGACAGAAGAATAAGACATTCCAGTTACTGCAGTGAAAATACAAACAGGGTTTCTCCTAACAATTAATGTAAGAATAGAAACAATGTGAGCATTCCACTAGATATAAAGCAGTGCATGGGGAAGTCCTTGTCTGTTGAAAAGCAATTTTTTTCTGAAAAACTATTGATTACATTTAAACACTTGTTAACAAAACTTGTCAAAAGTCTAATTTTCCCTTACTAGTCACAGATACACGTTTTATTCCCCCAATATGAATCTGTCTTAGGTAAGTGGTACATTTTTCATAGGGTTAGTATTTCTGTACCGTAACACTGAGACAAAAAAAAAAAAAGGGGTTGGTTTGGTGCTCTTTTTTTATTTTGATTGCATACAATATGAGGCCATTCTGGGGATCCCTCATTCATGCAGGAGGAGTGCTTATTAAAGTGGATAGTTCCATTTGTAACAACACCTTGAAGGATAAATTTCCCACATCACTGTGGGCACCATTACATACGATGCAGGATCAGCAGGAGACTGGCTGTGTCACTCTCAGCATGCATGTGACAGGAGTGCATGGGAGTCCCACAGGAGGACATTCTCTGCCATGCATGGTGGTCTGCACAGAAGTCCACTCCGGAAACATGGCTATGGAGCAAGTCCCTCGACACCAGTGGCATCGTGACTCCAAGTAATACTACAGAGAAATCTGTAGTTTACCTAATGCCACTGCATCACATAAAGTGTGGAATTTGATTCATCCAGTGTTCCACTTCTGCCCATCAATAAACACTGTAGAGTTCCCAAATCCAGCTTTATCTCAGTGTGATAGATGATAATAATAGTAGTATGCTTTTTACAGAAGCCCTTTCTATCAGCCTCCATAAGCCCACTGCTGGCACAGTTCATCTTCACCAAGAGCAATTGGCTCAGACTGTGGTACTCTAGAGAATATTTTCTTAATTTATTTTATTGTTTTAATTGTGGTTAGTGAGGAATGTCTTCTTCAGCATAAAAAACCTAGTTTACATTAAACCAAACTATTTCAAAAAACAGTAACAGGGAAACAATTCCTGATAATATTCTTTCACCAAAGGTGAAAGAAAAGTCCTGCGACTTATTTAGCTACAGGTGATTGGAGAAGGATTTATAGCGGAAGTACTGACACTATGAAAGATACCTATTGACATTATAGCCTGGAATATTTGATGCACACATCCCCATGATCTTTTCAGTAATGTTGTAGCAACAAGGTTAATGTGTGCTGCAGCCCTTGGAAAGTGGCTGCCAGCATGATTTTACTTTTTTCATAGGAAGAACAATTGTAAAGATATGAAAATTCGCAGTATTTTTTGGATGAAATTATAATCTCAGATTATTTATGTTATGAACTAAAGAGACTGTGTTTTTTAAAGAGATGGGCTAAGAATGGTTTTCTTCTTGATTAGTTTTAGCCATCTTCACCATGGCCATGTAGCCCAGGATTTCAATTTCCTAATCTTCTCATTACAGAGAGGAATTGCTATCACCAGTGTGTGCAACACCTCCCATATCTACAACATCTTAGTCATACAGAGTGAATCCTTCTTTTCTTAGGTCTATCCCTTAGAGTTGACGTGCACCTCTAAAAACAATTTCAAAATCTCCTCATCCTTTCTCTTTCATTTTTTGCACCCATATATACATACAGCCAATGTCAGAAATTTGATCACACAAACAGATGAGATACAGTCAGATACCCCACAGACACTGCTATCTGTCTCAGTATATCTTCCTTTCCCATGATGGATATAGCTAGCTCAGGTATTCCCGCACACCAAGAATTCCACTTAGTTTAACAACTGAACACTCTGAATCAGTTAATTATTGTTGCTGAAATACATATTTGAAGTGTGAAAAAATTGTGTAAGAGTAAGTAGAGGTAAATCAAATGAGGCTAGAACAAATGTCATTGACTTACTGACAAGAAATGAACCAAAAAATAGTTTGAAAAAATCCAAATTAATTGTTTCTATGCAGATTTCAAAAATCAAAAAATATGATATGTGTTTAGGAGGTAGAATATATGTAGATGAAAATGCTTCTAAATTATTTTTAAAAATCTTCCAGAGAGAAAGCACATTATGTTTATGAGGGTTTTACATATATATATATATATATATACACACATACCCGCATGTATGTGTACCACACAGGTACATATGTTTATATGTGTATATAACCATTTTTGGGTGTGTACACACATATGTTTTGCACGCACATGAGGATGAAAGGTGTACTGGTTTGCAGTGTCAAATAATAGCAAAAATATCCCTGCAGTTGAGCACACAAAGACACACTTGTCACTGAAGTCTAGTCACTTCTCACATGTACTCCCAGAACGGAACGTAATGTCTGCAGCACAAGACAGATCATTTCCCTTCTTCCTTCCCTCTGAATATGCCATCTGACCTAAGGGCTCCTCAAAACAACCCAACACATGTTGCTGTAGTTTCCTGGCTATAAAGGTTGAGCACTTCCCTCTCTTTTTTCATTACAAAGTCCAGCAATCCAAAAAAATTTTGGATTTTGCATCCAAAATCCCTCCATGATAGTTTCCATTCTGAGATCTCCACTGACGTTACAGATCCATTGACTAGTTTTCTTTTTCACACTATGAAAAAAATAGTCTTTCTGCAGAAACACAGTGCCTTTGAATACTCTCCACACTCTAACTTTGTCCTTAATATCATTTTCTTCTTTCTCCTTCAGCTGTAGCCATGTCCTAATTTCAGATTGTTGAGCTTGGTCCATCAAATCTACTTCTACAAAGAAATATTCCTCTCTCACATAATTATCTTTCCATCGTCTCTTTTAACTGTGGAGTGGTCCAGAGCTATGTTTTCATTTGGGCCCTGTGTATTTTGATTTCTGCATGTAGTTACTGAGGGTTTTTCCCTCACAAAAGAGTATTTATTTTATGACGATCACCTGATGATGGGATAAATGTTTTTTTCCCACTAAGCCAGCACCAAAAATTAGGCATTTAGCTTCTCGTGCTCCAGATGTACAAAGTTCTGTGGGAATTAAAGGAAGTTCATTCAGTGAAATGAAAGTTAAGGAAGGGATATTTGAGCCAAATGTGTGAGAAAAATGTCTCTCAAACTTCCTGCCAGAAAATGGGAGCCAGAGAAGGAGAGTATGACCATGAAAGAGAAAGAATATTCATCCATTTCTAATTTGTGTGTCCTGGTTTGTGACTTTGGCATAAGGCATTTGGCATTACCTCTGCAGAATCTCTCTTGCTGCATGACATTGAGATTCACTTCCTGTGTGCCTCCCCTTCAGTCTGAAAGACTGGAAATTATCATTAGATCCAAAATAGTACCTTTGCCATCTGAGGCACCTAGAAAGATTAGGTGGACTTTTTTTTTATATAACTGTCCTGAATCTAGGTGTTTAAATTGTCACTTAGGCACCTGAGTACTAGGTTAATGCTGGAGTAAACCTGTTTAGCAAATTTCACACACCCAAAATTACATCATTTCTGACATGCCATGTAGGCAAGACCTTCCACCCACCTTACCACTCCCTGTCAAGCTGCACCTGCTCCCTTGTGTGCATCCAAATGCATGCTCTGGGGATGCATGAAAAGTGGGTGATAAAATTCACAATCAGAGTTAACGATGGCCAAATGTGCCCCAACAAGTCCTCAGAGAATTGTTAAGAGTGTGGGTGAATTTACAGGGAAAGGTAAAAATGTCTCAGTGAGTCTGCAGTAATGTGACCAAATTATTTTTTGAAAACTAACATATTGCAGGGATTTTACAGACTACAGTATTAGTTAGTAAGATAAAATATCCAGATTCAAACAACTAAGAAATTTCTAATTTTCTAATGTTTCTCATGTAACCTTTAAAATGTAAACCCCTTCAAAAGCATATTTGGAAGTAGAATAATAAGTATGGGTAAAAGTAACATCAGATTATCAGATATTAGTTTATATTCCAACATCACTTCCCAGCTGTGAAACTCTTTAAAAGTTGTGAAAATTTTAGGCTAATCCAATAACAGTAAATTAGATTGTCCTAGATATTTCCTGTGTTCTTATTAGTGTATGTGTGTGGGCCTAAAGATAATTTGCATAGTACAGTCTGTATTACAGCAAGATGGGGCAAGCACAATCTGTTTACTTTGGTTCAGCAATTGCTCATTCTGTAGCCAAAGAATAAGGTGGGGCTGGTTCCTTCAGGTTCTCTCTGCTTAGCATTTTTTTTTTTTGAACCATTGTTACATTTCACATTTGAAGTATGGAAAGTGGCATTACAAGGCCTAAGGTAATTTCTTTGAGGGCTCTCTATTTCACTCCTACAGCTTCTCAACAGGACTTCTTAGCTAAAGAATAGACCACACTAACAGAAGTCCTCTAATTCCAGATTTTCCAGCTTGTGGTGAGACTCTGCCAGGTCTGGTCTCGGTGTAAGGGTGTCAGTGGTTGGGTAAATAAAACAGATGAAGGGCTATTCTCTCATTCAAAATAACATGGTATTACTCACATCTGTGCAGGTAAAGACTTTTCTCTCACCTTCACCTACACCATGTGCTGCAAGCAGTGCGTGGCATGCACTATGCCCTGAACCACACTCCAGTGCGTCTGAGAAAGTCTTAGCACAAATTTTGTGCCAGGCAGAACACTAACAATGAGTCAACAAAGTGGGAGACTGCTTGAGACTGTACTCCAGCCCTCAGTTTAATATTTTAGATATACCTCTGACAACAGGGGAGGGGGTGTCTGCAGGAGTCGGGTGCTTGGTTTGTTCTTTTTTTCCATCATGGAGTGAAAGTAAACATGAGCAAGACTAGGGGTTCCAAGAAAACTTTGCAATTATTTATACCAACATCTTCGAAAGCAGAAGCTGACTTGGGACATCACCATTTTTCCATGCTTTTCCTGAGGTCCTTCATAATTTATTTTCACAAATGGGGTGAATATGCATTCCTGAAACACTTTTTGGGTGTTTTAAGGTGGATTAGAAAGCATTCCCTATTAATAGTGTTAGAATTTTACTGCATACCAAATACATTCCCTCAAGAACCTTTTACATTTGTTTTAAATGGCCTGCTGTTTTATTAAGCTAGTTGGGTTTGCCTGTGTTAAGTTCATGGCTTTTTAATGAAACCCTTATTCAGGTTTCTTTTCAGTGGAGAAGTGTCCTATGGCCTACATCATGTGTAATGTGGTCACAGCTATTTTAAAAGGTAATTCTCAGTGGACGTCAGAACAGCTTAGTCTACATAAACGGTGTCACTCCTTCATGACCCTAATGAATGGCTGTTTAACCTTCTTTAGTGGTCACAAAAAGGAGAAAGACAGAGTCTGACTGTGTTGATTGAGAGGATGTCCTGAGAATTTCTGCCTTTGGATCTACAAACTTATCTATCCTCTTGCTGTGGAGCAGAGCCATGCAGCATAAAAAGCCACACTTACATAATCAGAATTATTTTAGATGTACATAGGAAACAAACTTTTAATAATTTTTAATAATTTTTTTCCACTGCTTGAAGTGGCAAATACCAATCAGATGCTACTGCATGCAGTAGCTTTTTATTCTAGGAGTGGTTTTGATTCAAGCAGCACCTTCAGGTTTATTTAGACAGCCCTCACTCCTTTTTAAAAACAATTAATGTCCAGAAATCCTGGCACTGATTCAGTTAAATGAACTATGAATGCCCAAACACCATCTCTCATGTTTTTTATGCACTGGACTGGGTTAAGACATTTTAAAGTAACTGAAAAAGGGGCACTTAATAACAAAGTTGAGCAGCTCTTGTCATGCCATGTTTGTTTCAAGACTGTATGGTCACAGACACAAGACTCCTATCAAATCTATTGGAGTTTAGTAATAATTTAGATAGCAGCAGTAATTATCCTAGTTTCAAAAACAGCATCAACTATACATTTAGTAGAAAGAAAGATCTAGATATACAACTGCATTTTTGGTCTCTTTGACATAGATTTCAAAGAGAAGGGTAGACACTTTGAATATCTCAGAGTTTAGATGATGAATTTGAGATTATTTCAAGAGGACTAAAAGTGGACCCACCCATCAAGACTGTGCTTTAGTCACACACATGCTGAGGATGGCCATATCAGATTTCCTCTGGGCTGCTGTAACCAACAGACAGCAGGCACTAAGGTGTATTTCAAATCAAGCTTAAGGCTGTCAAGCAAATATGGTCTGAGATCACTTGAGAGGACAAAGCCCTTCCAGGATCGGCAGAGATGTTTTCTCTATGCTTCACCAGCAGAATTTCAGTATAACCAGTGCCTGGGTGGCATTGCAGAGACTTCTGTCCAGGTTGTGCTCCATATCTACTTTCTGAGAGCCAAGTCCATTTATGATATCTGACACTGTAAATCTAAAAGTTAAGGCACCTAGGACTATTATTTTTATATGTCAAAACTCACTAAAAATGAAGACAGCTGTGTTCTGGTTCAGTTAAAACAAGCCAGTGTTCAAATACTGTGTCTCTTAAATCATGAAATATCTGTTAAACTTGAGATACTCTCTTTTGGAAGCAGTTTTACTGTCTTCTGTGTACAGAAATTTCCATTGACACCTGAGTCAGAAGAAATTTGGACAGAAAGATATAAAATATCTAAAAGAAATTGTTACCAATTAAAAATGTATTTCATTCTTCTGTACAGGACAAAGAATAAGGAGATGGCATAATAAGATGAGAACAAGGGGAAATTTACAGTTCAAAATATCTAATTTTCTGTGTTAAATGGAGCAAATTACTTCAGGAGGTAATAAACAGAAAATTAAAAAGACGAGAGAGAGCAGTTACTTGGCTTTTCCTTATCAGCATGCACGGTAGTGGAGATAAATGCTTACGTTACCCATTGTTCTGGTCTGGTTTCCTTTTTGACTGTCCTGGAAAACTCTTAGTAAAACATTGACAATTGATGGAAGTTCAAAGAACAAGCAACTTGATTTTTTGTTTGAGAAATAAAAATCAGAAACCATTTTAAAATGTTATTAATTCAACTTCCTTCTTGAATCTTTAGGTGATGTTGTGCATGTCTTTGCAAAGCAAACACTGAAGAAGGCAGCAGTCAAACACTCCCTGTAAAAGTCCTAAAAATCCTTACTTTCAGAGAAAAATGTGTTCATTTACTGTATAATTCAGGGGTTTGCAGACACAAGTACATGATTCATCACCACCTCCAGGAACGTGTTTTATAAATCCAATGAGGTCTCTGTTCAAAATTCAATTGAAAAACTATTACACTAAAGAGTGAGAGTCATATTGGTAATGCAGACAATTGAGCTACTTCTGATCCCAGTTGAGCTAGAACTGTTCATTAATTTTGTCTGTACAGACAAGCAGAGCATATGAAATCCTTGACCAGGGATTAGTTTAGGAGTCTTCCAGCTATATCAAAGCTATATTGTATTGTATGTATGAGTTGATCACATTTGTGAACTTCTGTCTCAATTCCATACCTAATTTTGTTTTACAAAGCTGCTTAGATTATCAAAATGAAAAAGAGTTAAAAATTGACACCATCTTATAAATCCTTTATCTTTAAATCATTATGTGAAAAAGTTCTTTAACATCTTGGGGGGGAAAAAAACATATTCAAAATTGACACAGATCCCAGAAAAAAACAATACGTACAGTCATCTTCTAGTTTGCTTACAAGTAGGGAATTAAACACTGTTATTTTTTACATTATTTACATGAAGAACTCAGGAATACTTGCAACCATTTTATAGGAAAGGAATTGTCTTCAAGTGCTAAAGGCAAACCAAAAAATTTATTAAATTGTATTCTCAAGTCTACCGGAGAACTATGTTAATAAAATAAGTAAAGCAAACTAAATGTCATGGTCTGACTAATAAACACTCTTACTTCAATTCTTGTCTAGCTACAATTTCCTCCTGCCCTCTGACTGGCAATGCTGATGCTATCTTCAACAGCAATACTTCTCCCTTTACCTTTGTACCGTCATGCTTAACAAGGGCAAAAGGTGAGCAGCCTGAGGAATTAAAAGTGGAAATGAAGCACACTTTTCCAACAGAAAAATTGCATAATTGACTTATTTGGAGAAGTTATGAGATCTCAAACTTTGGTTAGATTCCTATCAGAATGCACATTTTAGTTTAGTAGAGAGCGTAGAGGGAATTTGAAATCATGCAGTGTGTGAGAATAACTGGTTCATTCTTAAGTGTACCTAAAAATCTATATGTGAGGGAGGTTCTGAGAGACTACCATTACATAGACTGCAAACATTCCTATCATTTCAGTATCTGCATGAATGTTGCCCAGGAAGTGGAGTCATATACCTGTGCAGAACATTCATCTCAACATTAAGTACACTTTCCACCACTGTGCCCCAGCAGCAGGAATGCGGATGACGATGCAGTGACTCATTGGCAAAGCAAAGGGCAAGTCAGTGCAACAGTGTCTGCTACTGATGGCAAAAAGAAAGAATAAAGAATATTGTATATTCTGAAATGATAAGTTTTTCATACTGATAATACTGGGTTTGTCTTGAATAATGTTCTGTTAATCTGGGGGAGAGGATTCTAAAAGAACCCTCATAATTTAAAAAGATCGCTTTGCCCTATGTATTTTTCTTATGTCTAAGACCATATGGAGGTATTCTGAGTATCTCCTCTGTGATTTATTCTTTCATACTATTTCTCACTAGGACTGAAAGATTAAAGACGCTTTCATCCAGGGACTGTATTAGAACTCAGCAAGTGCTGATGCTGGCCCATGGTGGTATCAGCTTTTATTATCCCTATGTCCACCGATATTAGGAATGAAGTCTTGGATCCACTCTCTGTAGTTAATCCTTTTTTGGCATCCTATCCATAGGAAAGAAGAATTGGATTACACAGAACTAATTTAAAGTCATATCTCCACCAGATATATATAATCTTTAGTTCAAATTATATGCTTTCTTACCAACAGATATATTTACATGACTCAAGATCCTAGAATGGGTTGTGCTCTTCTAACATTGCCAATATTTCTTTACCCAATGACTTGGCTATGGCTATACACTATTTCTGCCCAGTGGTGACAAATTTAGATTCTGTGTCCTTGGAAAGAAGGAAGATGCAGCTACTAGTGTGAATCATATGGCTGGTCGTGGTGAACTGCATTTAAAACCTCTTGGCCTAGTTTGGTTGTTTGTTTTTTTTTTTCTTGGAGCTCTCTTTATTAATGAGAGTTATTAGAAGATTGTCCAAACCAAAATGCCTTTGCAAAAACATAACCAAAATTTGGATATTTCAGATCTACTCAGAGGCAAGAACCACAAACCTATTGGTTTCTTTTCCTGTGGCTTGCCTTAAGCCCAGACACAAAGTCTGGGTGATGATAGACACGCACAGCTTCAGTGCTGCCTTACTTTGGTTACGTCTAAATACAAGGATGAGTCCTGGGCAGTCCTGATAGCCAAAACATTGAGGAGGTCAGGGAACAGAGGGGCAGATTGTTTACTGCATAGTCTCCTCAGTTACACTCTGCAAGTGTGTGAGTACGGCTCTACTTACTAGGGAATACTAAGAAAGGATATGTGAAGCCAGCATGTACAGCATCTGAGTGTATGTAGGATCTGTGTGCAGGGAAAGAACTAATTACCTTGTTTTACTGAGCTCCAGACTAGAGACTAAAATTTTTAGCTGTCAGGAAAGCAAGAAACAAAAATTTCACCCAAACTTCCCTAGTCATTACATTTTTACGCTATAGTAAGTGACATCAGTCTGTGCTAGAAGTTACGGGGAAATTTCAGAATTTAGCTACAAACCACAGCATCATGCAATATGTGCTTCATTATATGTTTCTGTTCTCATAATATAAAGAGTTAATGTCCCAGACTGAAAAACTAATTCTTTTTTTTTCTCCAGTCCTCAAAATCTTCCCTCCACAAAATATCCTCTGTTGGATCAGGTGTGGAAAAATTTATTTTCACAGCAGAGTAAGTCAGATTCTTTCTGATTATTAAATCTGTAAAGTAGATGATTGCCTTGGTTGCTCCATCTGATTCAGTTGAGATGGAGCTAAAATGTAAATGAAAAAAAACTTTCTGCTTTAATCTTTGCCTTGGGCATAACCTTGAGTTCCTCGAGTTCCTACTTGTCTTGTTCATTCCAGTACAAGATCTGGAAAAATTTCTTGTGCGTTAATTGGGACAACTTTCAAAAGTGGTGAAAAATGAGAGAAATCTAACAAAAGGCAAAAAATAATTTTGGAGATGTCTCATTGTGCTTACCTATATCTGTTCCTAAATGATTCAGGGAGTGATTAGGATGTTTATGCTCTCTTTGCTCTGGTACTGTCAGTGCTGCTATAATAGGTGCTTGATTAATGGACTAAATTTCACACCCCAAAAACAGCCTGGCAAGAGTGGTATCCTAGTAAAAGACTGTATCATCAGACTTGTCATGGATGTTGAAAAGGATGTGTAAGGCTTATTAAATGCTAGATATCTGTTTTAGTGAACAACAAAAATGTTCATGCCAAAATAACTCACTAATAAAAGAATGTGTAAGCTGTGTTGTGAAATGGGGATTAGTAAATGGGTAAGATAAATTATGTGTTAAGGGATTAAAATGCAAACTTATTTGTTGTGTAATAATGCCTGTCAGTGTTCTATATGTACAATTACTAGTTCTATGGTTAATAAGATAGGAGGTTATGGCTTTATGATCCCCTGGTGAGTAATGTGGATGACAGAAAAGGGGATAAAAAGGGGCATAAAATAAATTTAGTTCAATTCTTTATGAAAACATGGTCAATAAACTTGTCTAAGGTAGGCACAATGAAAAAACAGTACTAGAAGCCCAGGAGTGTCAGCCTGGCAGAAGATAGAGTTTACAGTGGGTTTTACAGACAGGGTTACTATACCATACCATGCAGCATTTTTACAAACAGCACTCCCTGTTTCTAGCTACTAAAGAAGAGCTTTATCTTCCCTGGCCTGAGAAAGAGTCTCACTGAATTTCTTACTACATTTTCATTTCAGAACTTTCACATCTAGTCCTAAAGACATTCCAGGTTCACTGAAGGAGGTGATGGGGAAGGGATCCCAGCAAAGAAAAGCCTTCCACCAGCGCAGAAGTCAAGCACTGTCATTTTCAGAAAAAATATTTTCTAAATGAAGAAATTCATAGGAAAGGTGTAACCGAGGTGCAGGAGACATTTCTATGCTCAGAGTTTGAACAGCTTCTATGGAAGAAATGTGGCACAAAGCATCCAGCTATTTCCACAGCAAGAATACTGAAGACCCAAGAGATGGTTAGGAGACAGAGATCTTTGGAGAAGAGGAGAAATTAATCTGTTCAGTCTTCAGAAAGGAAGGGTAAGGGGACAATCTTACTGCTGTCTGCAAATACCTAATGCAAGGATGTAGGTAACATAGAGCACACTCATCTTTACAGTGCACAGTGATGTGACAAGATGCAACAAAACAAAACTCACAAAACAAAAAATTCCAATTAGATCTGAGGAAATAATCTCCCTAAGTCATTTGTTTAAAAAAAATCTGTGGATACCCTTACTTTATAAAGTGTACACAATTTTAACATTATTTTCTCTTTAAATGCTGAAATGCCATACTTATCATTAAAAAAATATATATATATTTTTTAAAGGGATAGAATGGGTCTGGAAATACATGGAACTTCAACTAAGACCCTGAGATCCATCCTATGTAAGTCAAGATATGCATTGATTTATGAAAAGAATGTAGAAGTAGTGGAGTATTTATGACTAAAAGCATGGTAGCATCTGAGAAAACTGATGTGATTTAGAAAAATGGTGACAAGAAAAAAGCGAAAGAGAACAGTAAAAGCAGTAAATGAAGGCATCAGTTGCTGCTTATTTACATTTTTGAGTTTTCCTTGGACTTAACCCATTTCTTCAGGAAACAGCCCACACTTCTTGATATTTCACTGAACCAGTAAGCAAGCATTTTAGCAGTTCTAAATTGTATAATAATCTTAAACTGTGGGTATATGTATTTCATCATCTGTGAAACTTTCTTCATGCATTTTATTGCCAAAGGAATTCAAAGGGAATTTGTATGGAAAAGATTTTCCACTGCAGAAATTCTGGCGACATTTTTCCAAAAGAAAAAAAGTGTAGCCTCGTCATTTTCTTGAAAGACAGATTCTGACCCACCAAAATAGGATTGGAAGCATATGGTAGCAATTTCTTGCATCATGGGATGGATTATTTAAACTTCATGAGAGGAGAAGCCATGAGAACTCTTTTCAGCAGTTTTGTTGCCTGCATCCAGGCAGTACCTGGCTCGGGTGCTTGATTAGTTTGGGCTGTGAATCCTCCTCTTTTCATACATTGAATTGAGAAGGATTTCAGGAAACAGAAGAAGATCTGAACACTGGTCCAGACCCAAAGAGCTGTAGATTTGTGCCAACTTTCCTACAATATTGTCTTTTACCAAGTAATTTACGTAAACTTTTCTCTGTTGTTCAGCTACAATAAAATCAAGAGTGTTTATTCTTTTCTGTCTGTAATACCCTGGCATCAGGTTATAAATCCTGTGCTGTGATTCAGGCTTCTAAGACACTGCAGGTAAGGATGAGTTCCTGAAGTGTGATTTTAAAGGATGAATTTTTAAAAATTAATAGATTTCATGTTCCTTTCTATTTACTGGTTCTGTTTTTCAAGACTCTGGATTTCATGCCTGTAAGCTTTTCAGCTGCAAGGCTGGAAATTTCTCTTTCACCATCTTTCTTTTTGGTTTTTGGTGGTGTTTTTGGTTTGGTTTTTTTTGTGGGTTTGTTTTGGTTTGGTTTGGTTTGGTTTTTTTAATAAGGACAGAGATATTTTCCTTAGCTTCAGTGGCAAGAAAAATATATCTTGGCAAAACCCAAAAGTTTATATATGTATTTAGATATATAATATATCTTAAAAAATGAAGAGTGTGTCTACCCACCTCTCATATGATGCTGTATCTATTTCATATCTGTGGATTTTTTGTCATATACATTTTAAAATTAGGAAGCTCTAGGATGCTTAATGCTATTACTCTTTCAGAGAAAATATTGCATGGCATTCTTCATAGCTTGCATTGGAGACTGGCAGCTTTTAGAGAACGCAATGCATTTGTTACACAACAGTGTGGTTTGTATAATTTGTTCTTTGTCCCAGAGAGAAAACTAGGTTAAACTTAATATGGTTTGTATGTAGATAGGTGTTAACAGAGAACTACATTTTGTAATCAGGTCTTAGGCAACACACCATGCATTTCATTTAGTTTGGAAGCAAAAATCCTGTCACTCTGGTAAAATTACTCTTTGAGTACATTTATTTTCACTATTTAAGGGAGGAGGGTCAGATTTTTCTCTCACTTCCTGACTTTGGAACAAAAGACATGGTAATTCAAGTGGCTGGAGAAGTGGAAAAAAGACATTAATTTGTCAGTCATTCTGGACTCCTATTGCATATAATAACAATTACTCCTGCTCTTACATGACATTGCTTAAAAATAACAACCACATCTCACACTACCTGTCTTACACAATGCAATACACAGTAATATATAGATGACAAAAATGAAGCTCAAAATTGAAGCAACCAAAGTTATCATTATATTGTTTATATATAAAGAGTGCTATATAATTGATGTTCTGAAGTGTTCTTCTGCAGTAGATCAAATAATATTGTCATGTATCTTCCCTAATATCAGGATTCTTCAATTCACATCTCACTTACTACCAAGAGTTCCAGATGCACTTTGAGTTAACAAAATGCCTGCATAAAATTATAATTGAAAAATTAATCTAATCTGATTCAATCACCCACTATAGGATCTGAAAATCCATAAATTAAAAGTAATGACACATAAACATTTTACAGGGAGGAGGCAGACAACCAGGAGGTGCTGAAATTATTGTTTGACCTGTTACATTTGGAGCCTCTAACAACAGCCTGAGTAAAATGAAGAGAATATTAAGTCTTGCAAAGGAATAATCTTTCCACTAACAGACAGCATGTCTTTTGTCAACTGTCCCAGCATACGAAGAAAGTACGAAGTAGCCTAGTTTTGATTTGAAAACAAAACCAAAACATAACAGACAGAAAAACAACAAAACACAAACAAACACAAAAACCCCAACCAAACAACAACAACTCTCTGCTGGACAGTCAAGTGAGTGGCTATTTGATGCCTTAGCAGGCAGGGCTAGCCAAGCTCTACAAATAACTCAAAGGCAACCATAGAGGGTTAAAACTAATGATAAGAATATTATGTATGCTGCTGAACACAGCAGCAGCCAGAAGGACATTGCCGAATCCCAACACATTTGGGCAAGACCCTAACAATCTCAATTCACTGGGATTACCCAGAATTACTCAGATGGTGACTAATATCTTCAACAATTGCAACTATTTGTAGGGTAGTAGAAAAATCATTTACAGGCAAGGAGTAAATTCATGAAGCTTAAGTTCAGAAAAAGCTAGTTAGAGCATTAGGAATCCTATGTTAAGGGAGTGCTTACATCAGTTAATGAGGTGTTTGATACTATTAAGTGTAATAATGAGGGAAGACACAAGGTCTAGAGCACATGGAAGAGTGACTGGGCCTGATACCACTTCCCACAAAGAGGGAATGGACTACTTTAGTCAGGAATGTGCTCACCCTGATGTTTAGACAGATACCTTTTGTACAATAGAAATGTGCACTTTTAGTGGAGGATTTTTTTGTTCGTTTGTTTGGGTTTTTTTGTTTTTTTGGGGGTTTTTTTTGTTTGTTTGTTTTTGGTAAAACAGACAACATTGTTGAAATGCAATACATAAATCACACTTGTTCAAAAACAGCTGCAGCTTGGTTTTGGTCTTGTATTCCCTGAGTTTTGTGAATAAGAAAAATACCTCCCAGATATCATTGGATCACCTGCTTAGCTGCTGCAGCCTGTTTAACTCTTGTGGAGAAAAATTACTCATAGAAATCACCACAAGGAGTCACTGACTGAACCTGTATGGTAGATGTTATATGTTGACTATGATAATGTTCAGGATAGGTTTGGACCACTGTCCTTTTCTACTTTCTGGAAAACACATTGGAATGACATGATAACACATCTCTGACAGCTTTTGTAGAAGAAATATTGAATGATATGGAATCAGAAATATTCTTCATTCATGACCTGGTGGTTTGGGAATGAAGCTTGTCTTTTTGCACCTAATTGTTAGAAAAAAGTATATTGATATAATTTTCTTTTTTAAATAATATTCACAGAAAAAGTCAACATTTTAACCTAGGAACCTAAAGGACAGTATATTTATAAACTCTGTCTCATGAATGACTGAGGCATAGTAGTTTAAAGTGATTCTCTGAATGGTTTGCATTGACCAAGCACAACTTCCTGAGGGCCAAAAGCCCATTGCCAGTTTTGTGTTACTGGGGCTCAGTGATCCTCTTATCTATTCTCTCCTGTAAATTGACGATTGAATTATGCCTAGCCTGAAGCAGCTGGAGGTATTTCTGCAGAGGCCAGAGTGGCTTAGCAGAGCAGATCCCAGTGGGTCAGGAGAGGAGAAAGGGCAGAGTTTAGCTTTCTCTCAAGAGTTCCTGGGCTCTCAGATGCTCACTGAGCTGCTACTTAGTTAAAGAAAATACAACATAAGTAGCATATGGCAAAGACAAATCAGAGCTACTAAGCAGCAGATATTCTTCTAACTCCTTTCATGGCAGGTCGCTTAGACTGACCCTGGGGGTTGTAGGGCTGCCTGCACCGTTACTGTCCCTCTCCTGCCTGGCCTCAGAGGGAGTCTGCTGAGAAAAGAGTCTGGCACACGTGAAACTAAAGTCCTTCCTTCAAATTCCTCTCCATCCGGTGCTCACCTATGCCCTTCCAATCCACATCTTATTCCTGTAGTTTGTGCATGCAGCAAATTCCCTTTTGCTTCATGGTTTTGTATATTAGTTAATTTCCCTTCAGAGAAAGGTGTATTCCTTTCTTTGTCTCTTGGTAATCATCCTGAAAAGTTTTTGATCTCATGTTACGCTATTCCAGGGCTTTCCCCTACCAGAACTAAACAACAATATTTCAATGGTCTCCTTCTCAGGATTTCCACCAAAGTGGGAGGATTGTCATCCCTAGCCACAATCTGTGGGGGATGCAGTGGAATGAGGTAAGTGCAGCTATGACACACACCTCCCTCACGTCATGCTTGCTGAAGGGTTGTTTTTGTTGGTGGGAAGAGAGGGTTTTCTTTCCTGTGCTAACAGGACACTCAGGAGTGTGAAGACAGCAGCCTTGCTGCCACCCTGCTGCACTCAGGCACAGGACACAACTCCCCAGTAGGACTTAGAAGCTTGGCTGCAGCTCTCAGATAATGCAGCTGTGTGGAACCAGGTATGACACTGTGGAAAACTCAGAGTGGGACAAGAGCAAGCCCATATGTACGAATCAATGGTCTGGTTGCAAGAGAGTGTGTAGATATATTATTTATTTTTTCTAAAGCAACACAAAAGTCCAAAGAGTACATCACCAACAATTACAAAACTGGCAGTGCATAACCATCATTGCTATTTCAGCCAGAAATTCACATGGGAAATGGTTAGATTCCATCCTTCCTGAGTAAACTGAATTTTAATATAGTAATTTTGAATTACTATCAGCTCACAAATCTTGAAGAAATAAGGAAAGGGAAGGGTGGCACTACACTTCCCCTGCTAGTCTCCTATAGTTAAAAGGAGAAGGAAACACAATGATTTGTACACCACCCTCATTCCCTATGAATAAGAATCAAATGATAAAGTTTGAAGAGAGCAGATTTAGGAGACTTGCTTGTAGTACCTATGTAAAATTACACTCAAATCTTAATATGTTGTGATTATGGTATTGGAAAGAATTTTTTATGAGACCTTTGATCCAGCCCATTTTATGGTGAGCAAGGTTCAGTTGCTATCAGACGGGCCTACATTTTTCCATTAACATTTCATTATTCATTCAAACTCAGCCACAGTGAATGTTCACTGGGCATTTCCCTGGGGGCAGTAAATTGCATATGCAAATACTTGGCATAACGAAGTGAAGATTCAAAATAATAGCCACAAACCAAGAAGCCATTTTGAACAATCTGAGCTATAAAAATACAAGGATGGTCATCTGTGTTGACAGTTGTATGAACCAAATTTAAAAAATTCGTACAGAAAACAACACAGCTTAATATTATACCATATTTCACTTCACACTAACCTTTTTTTCCCAGCTCTTTGTCTCCTTCTGTTAAGTGTTAACAGCACGCAAGATTTTACTGCAAGAATATCAACATCATAACCATGTTTTAAAAACGTGTCTCATCAGCGGACAAATAAAATTTGGCCAAGAGAAAAATAATGGAGCCAGGCCACAAAAGAATAACATTTCCTCTAAGATCCATTAGCTCTTTAATCTGAGCAGGAGAAAAAACATCCTGCCTGACCAAATTATGTTAACAATCAACTGCTATCAATATTTTATGCCTGAATCAAAAATATGGGCATCATCCTGACACTCTGGTGACATCAGAGGAACAAAGACTTATATTAGGGTTTGGTGTTTGTCTTATATTAGTGGTGCATTAAAAAGCACTTTTTAGCTCAAAAACTTAAGGCATGTTACAGAAGTGATGACTCCTACTTCCTCTGTGCAGGTGAGAAAACAGAAAATGTGCAGTGGAAAGTGACTAGCTGAAGTCACTTGGCAAAATAATGCTTCAATTGGGATCACAGATTTGCCATGAGTAGTACTTAGAGTATGACAGAATGCAGATGACATCCAAGGATTTCTGGTGCCTGCAGAAATATTCGTGTTGAATAGATTGGAGGAAAGAGTTTATAAATTTGTACAAGCAAAAACTTGTTCTGGATTTATACTGCAGTAAAGTTTTTCTTCTTGCTTGAATTTATCAGTAGTTCTTATTGTCTGCTATTCCTCATCCATTAGCAAATAACTGATAAAGCTCCACAGGCCACAACTTGTATGTTTTATCATGAGATCATAGGTGTGACCTAAGACACAGGTATTCCTTAAAGCACACCTCAGATCTCCATTTCCTCTGACAATGAAATAATTGGAGAACAGAGTAGTCACTGATATTTCAATCATCAGATCACTGAAACAAGCTGCAAGTTAAGTGTCGGATTCTGATGAGCCAATCTGAGTTGCCTGCAACTTTGTGATAGGTAGATACATTTAGGTAAGTCCTCTGTGCTCTTCATAAGCCACTGGAAGAAGATTGGCAGCTGCTGAGAACAATCCATGATTCCTATTTTACACCTTTTTTAATCTTGAAAGAAATGTCCTCTGGAGGTACCTCTCTCTCTTGAGAATAGAAGACAAGCAAGCAACTAATTTAGAAAATATGTAAATACATATGAAAATTCCTGGGAAAAGTCCTACACTAGTTAAAATATTCCATCAGTTGGACTGTTTAGGTGTTACTCAAACAGATTTCTACATTATCAGATAAATCCTACTTGTAGTAGCATGTGAGAGCACCTTAAAATAATAATTCAATTAATAATTTTCTCCTGTTTTACTTTTCTACCTCATTTGTTGTAAGCTTTCCCTTTCCTGCTGCCTCTTGACTAATAATGAGATTGCAATCTTTCCCACAACTAAGACCCTACTTTCACCACATCTCTTCAACAACCCTGGCCAAAAACTGAGGGTTCCTGCAAACCTACAAAACAAAAAGACAATGAAAATCACATTAATATATCATATTATTAATTGCAAGAGGTATAATAAATATTCATTTTTATCTCACCTTATTCTATTACTACTCTTAATACAATAAGAAAACATTCATAATGACGTAAAGGTGACAGCTTTGGGCCAGTATGGCAGATTTCTACTGCATCTCCTCAGTTCAGAGTGTGGAAAGCAAGTGTTCAAGTGTCTTCCCGAATCAGTGTTTCAAAGTTATGGGCATTACCTAGAACACCAAACACTGATAAAATCATAGCATAATCTTAAAGGAGAATTTTTAAAATTCCTTCGTAACCTATATTAAACACTGATGATGTTGCTCCACTGACTATTGGAAATAGTACTGAATAAATTTATATCAACCATAAAAAAGTCTACTTGAATATTTGCAATCACATATAGGGTAGAGAACATTTTGCTTATGAGTAGAATTATATGTGTTTCTCTCTCTGTACACTGAAAAGGACAGAAAAACAAACCCATGAAACAGTAGCTAACAGTTTATGCAAAATTTCACAGTCTGTCTGGGACAAAGAAAAAAACTGAAAAGTCCCACCTTACTCATTGTTATTCTATGTCTATAAATTTGCATTTTTAAGGATTTTTTTAGGTTAATCCAGTGCTGAAGTAAATTAAACAGACTGTGAATTAATTTGATGTGGGCAGAGGTAGATTGGTGGTTAAGCATAAATTACATGTGACAACCAGCAGAGAATATTGATTTTTATTTTTTACTGTAAAGAAATTTGAGGGGGTGACTCTTTTAAAGAGTTTGTCTTGTTCCTAACAGTACTGTAACTGTGGCATAATTGGGGACTGTATATGTCTTAATTCCACCAGTCAATCCTATGCACTGTTCCACTGCCTGTTATTACGCACAGTAACACTTTGAACTTTCACATGCCTATATTTATTCAACAGATGGCAGAGCTAGTGAGAGGATCAAACACCTTCCTGACAAGAGAGCAGCTCATTTTGCGCAAGGAAACTGCCAGATATCTTTACTGGATGGTAAACAAACTGATAGCCTGCTTCTTTTCCCAGGAGGAATTAGCTGCATGCAGCAGCCACAAAGAGGGTAGGGAGGCATGAGCTGCTGAATCCTGCAAGCCTTAACTCAGTGTCTGGTAAGGCACATTGAACCTACCTTGCAGTAGGTTACTAAGACGAAAAGTTCCCCCTCAAACTCTGCATCATCTGGATAAAAAACCCTTATGGAAATATTCTCTTAAATGTAATAGAGAACGAGAATCTTTCTTCAATTTTCTATATTAGCCTATAAATTCACATTGTATGTTTAAATAAGTCCTAAACCAACTTCAGCATGGCTTTATGACTTTATCAGAACATGATGCTAAATAACAGGAGTTGCAGTGGTCCTGTGTATTGAGTATATCTGCTTTGAGATAGCTAAGAAGCACCATCAGAAGCTATTCTTGGAACTGACCAGTTTTAACTGTACAATACTTTTTATAGAATCTTCTTTCCATCGGAGCATATTGTTTTCCTTTCTGGCAGTTTTTCTAGGACTTTTCATAACAGACAATATCTCAGCATGAACTTATCACTAAAATTTTCAAAAGACATCAGACCTAGCTGTGTAGTTCCTTGTTTCAGCTTTAAAGTGGGGTAGAACAGAATTCACTGATTTGCACCTCTGAAAAATGTTTCAAGTTGAGTGAAATAATGCTGAAAATACAAGAATATGAATTACTGGGACCAGCATGAGTTGGTGAAACACAGAAGGAGGGGAAAGTCCAGTGGGAAGTCCTTTATAACAGCAGCAGACAGTGCTTTCTGAAGTGCCCTTGGAAACAAAAATATGTGCACTGTTGCCCAGGTGACAAAATCCAAGTACATGGTGCCTACTGTGAATGAAACAACTGACACTGCCTGCTCCTTATGGAGTGGCCAGCGTTAGTGACACTGAGAGCTATCACTTTGAACAGGCATGAGAAGCAAAGCCTACTTTTGTGGATATTTGTTAATCATCTGCTGGACTAAGCAGCTGTAAAGGTATAGCTCCTCCAAGGGAGGTGTTTGTTAGTAAGACTTATTTTACTTTCTACAAATACATGTGTAAGTTCCATTATTTCTTTCTCATATATTTTGCAACGCCAAAGAAAATACATAAGGATTTTCTCAGGTTAGACCTTATTTTACTCTGGTGGTGTGGTTCAAGCGGCTTTTGTTTTCTTAACTTGATTTTTAATTTCTCTGGTTCTTTCAGACTCTTATGCATTTTTGCACTTAAAACATTATAGACATACAATACATAAAACTGACACCTTAAATGTGAATTCTTTTCTCCTTCTCCATCCATTCATATGTCCTAACTTGTTCTGCAAAGCATTTTTCCTAATTAAGTGTTCCCTTTCACATTAATCCCTTAACATCTGCCTAGTAATCAAGAACAAATGTTTCTCATTGGTATTCTCATGGAATCGTTGGGCACTTACCTCTCTTGCTGCAATGTTCAGCTCTTGCTGGTTGGCTTGCATTTTCACTTGAGCTAGCAACTGAATTGGCTGCTAGTTGCTGTTTCTCTGACTTTGTTCTCTGTGAGTCACACCAGCAGCTCATTGCCTAGCATGAAAGGGAAAACTGACAACAGAAACAAAAAAGAGAATTCAGAAAGGTCCATATCTTCTGTTCCTGTCTGGGTTTCAAGAGGTGCAACCCCAACAACAAACTTTCTCATAATTATGTCTGCCCATTTTATAAAGATAATTTCTTTATGAAAAAGTAATAGCACATCCAAACTGTTAATGGTGTATAGCTTCAATTCCCAGTTATCTGAACAAAAAGTACTTGTAGAAAGGTTAATGATACCATGTACACCTGTCTCTTACCTCTCCTATATAACACAAACTAAATAATTTCAGTGTTTTTTCTCTAATATAGGTCTGTAATCTACTGCAAGCAACACCATTGATTTTCTCTGCTTTTCATATGCTTTAAAATGACAGGTATAATTTAAACAGCAAATGCAGGAGAAAGAAAAGAATCACCAAACCAAAGAATGGAAGAGACCCAAGAGGACAAGGACTTGTTCAGGCTGTTAGATTTGGGGTTCTGTTTTTTTGTCATAGGTGATTACTGCTTCAATGGAGCACCGGTCACATGCCTGGTTGTACGCGCCTCTGAAAAATATTTTTCAGGTTTTTTATATAGAAAGTTGTCAGTGGAGGTGACTGGAAAATTTGCGTCTTTCGTTCTTAAAAAAAAAAACCAGGGAGAAATTCAGATTCAGCTTTGCTACAACTGTTCGATATTCCACTAGGAAAGGTAGAATAAATACTTAAGAACAGGTTAACTCTCCTTCATAGAGAGTTGATGTGAAAAGAAAACCTGAAATCCTAAGACATGCTAAGTTTTTATTGGGGTAAAGACGCTAGGCAAAATTTCAGGGAAGGTTTAGAGCAAGAAACAGATTTGATTTTTTCCACTACTACTACTCAGTTCCTTGGAAAACTTTTCTTTCTCTTCTCATCTGTATTTACCCTAATGCCCTACTGTATACATGATTCAAAGCTGCTCGTGATATAAGAATGTAGAAAAATATAACTTTCTTCTATGTATTAGGATAGAATTTTCTTTCATCTTTGATAAAACAGGATCCATCTTTTATGGGAAGTATAATTCAGGGAATACAGACATATATTTGTTTATATGATCTATTTAACTGCACTGGTCCTTTTCCCATGTTTATCAGAGGTTTACTAATGCAATCAACTTCATTCACTATTAACAAGGTGGTGAGGAGCTGCTCACTGAAGATGCCCACGTCTGTATGTCAATGGAACTTGTGGTCCCTCAGAATACACAAAAGCAAAATAAGCATTCAGAACAGTGTGGTAGAGCACACTCCATTAGCTCTGTCTTGCAGCTTGCACCACATTTGTCTCGTTTTTTTGGAGCTGCTATCCAGTACAAAACTAAATTGTTTCCTCATAGCTGGGTGATCTAAAGCCTAAAAAATATCTTAATGTTGGCAAAACCAGATGAAATATTTTTCATTTCAAGATCGAAATTACAATTTTTTGAGAGGAGTCCTTATCCCATTTTCAAAACGCTTCCTTTTAAGCCATCTCATTTAATTTTTCATATGCAATTGTCTGAACTATAAAGATACCTAAAATTAGAAATTCCTCATTAGCACCTTAAATGGTTGTGGGAACTCAATCACTGACATTGTTAAAAACTGGTTTACCAAACATCTGTCAGGAACAGTTGAGGTGCAGTCAGCTTTGTCTTCAGGAAGTAGAGCGGCCTGACTGACAACCTTCCAGCCCTATTTTCTATGACTATATTACTAAGACAAGATGAAAATACTTTTAAAGTCAATTTAGTTTAAAAGGCTTTGAGAAGTTAATTACAATGGCAAACAGCATCATCCAATTTCACAGCTTAAAGGAAAACAGCCTTTATGTCTGCAACAAAGCTGAAATACCTCAATCACATACTCCATGGTTCCTCAAAAATTATTTTTAAAAATTCCTTTAGCATGTGTCAAGCCACCATTAGAACAACGTATTTCAAACCTCAAAATGCTTCAGATGGAGTTCATTCACCAGCACTGTCCCCATTTCCTGGGGAGGACTATCACAGCCAAATACAAAATAATAGAATCATAGAATGGTTTGGGTTGGAAAGACCTTAAAGATCATCTGGTTCCAACTGGGCATGGGTACAGCTCTGGGCCAAGATAGAAGCTGGGTCTGTACCCACCTACCACATGCAAGGAAACAGTGCTGGTTGCAGCAGTGAAGCAGCAGTGCCTGCTCACACTTTTAGGAGAGGCTGTTTGAGCAGGGAAGCAGTGTAAGCCTTACCACAAACATCCTCAGAGAAGGGCAGATGAAGATGTCCTTAATTGTTATTGGGCTGGAATTACCAAGAGTTGTGCGTAGAATATAAAGTGAGTTTAGGACTAAGATTAAATAAAAAGTCAAACATAGTTGAATTAGTAACATTCTTTTAATCATCTCTTCTTCTGTAAACACTACATACTTATACAAATGCATATACATTTCCAGATGTTTGAAATTCAATGTCTGAAATTCCAAGCAATAGTAATTTTTTAAAGAAATTTCCACTGTGCCCTCTGGAATTAGTATGAGATCTACTATAGGTCACATACATATATACAATACAGTGCACCATTGTGAGTAAAATGAATCTTGTCAATAATTGAAAGGATATGCTCTTTCAATGCTGCTGTGAAATACTACTCAACTCTCTCCATATTCTGAAAATCCCCTTAAGAGGACCTGAGATTGGCTCCAAAAAAGGAAGGAAGGAAGTTACAGTGCTCATCACAGGTAAAGAAGGGACTCTACCTCTCCATCTGAATTTGTGTTGCTATGTGGAAAGGAATTCAGAACTAAAAGAGAATTTGATTATGCAGCCTTGTGATTAGAGGACCAACACAGGACAAGTAATCCTAGATTTCATTCTCAGGACTCTTACTGGTTAATTTTTGTTAAATACACAAATAATCACAGGCGAGGAAAATTTATGTTAAATGCAAAAATAATCATAGGCAAGGAATCAAAAATTCTTTCCTCCAAACAAAACCATGGCTGTTCTGTCTTGTTCTTTCTTTTGGTCATTAGTTTTCTACAGCTTTTTTCTTCCTTCTTTTGCTACATGTTTAATAATGATAATAATCACGGAAACAGAAAGAAAGAGAGAAGGAAGGAAGAAAAGGAGGGAAGGAAGGAAGGAAGGAAGGAAGGAAGGAAGGAAATACATTACAACTTCCGAACTACTATCCTCTAACAATCAGAAATAGGCATGAGTGTTTTGCGTGATATAGAATCATAAGATGATGACCTGCATTGGAAGGGACCTTAAAGATCATCTAGTTCCAATCCCAATATCCTGTAAGGTTTTGCTACCCCAGGAATCTAGTCCTTCCAGGAAATGTGCAGAAAGACTTTCAGAGCTTCACTTGGACCTAAATATCAAGCAGGCTCTGTTCCTGTTTCAGGGCACATGCACCAGCTGCTTTTTAGGACACTAAGTTAGGATAAATCAAGACCTACACGTTGGGAGCAGTAAGATGAAAAGGTAGATGCTAAGAAAAGTGAGGTGCCTTCAGAGCCGAGCAGCAGATGAATGGCAATGTACACCATTGCATTTGCCAGTATGGCCAAGACCTTTCGCTGAAGTAAACAGTCACTCTTGCAAAAACTGCTACAAAACAGGTGACCGGTGCTATGGTCATGTTCTGAACTGGAACTCAGAGACCTGCCTTCAGCCACACATCTCTTGGAATGCTTGTCTGACCTGTGTTGTAACACAGGCAATAGGACACCAGAGGATGGAAAGAGACTCTCAGATGAAACATGGAGGCAATGCAGTCCTTCATCCTGTCCTGAGAATCTGTAAACCACTTTGCAGGATGTTTATATAACCTGTATTTGTAAACCACCACAGTTAACATTTCTTGTACCTTTCTGGCTCCTTCTTTTATCATGTTATAAAGCTTTTCCTAAACCTTTATTGCTACACTTTAAACCATCCAGTTTCTGTCCTTATAGATACATAGAAAAGTTTCAGTATTTTTCTCTTCCACAATTCAAATCTTGCTTTAACTAAAAATACTCTTTAATAAAGAGCTGAGCCTTGATAAGTTACTCCAGTAGTTCTTTTTTTTCTCACGGAAAAGTATCTGATCTCCTGTAATCAGACGTAGAAAGCTTTTAAACTCTCTCAGCTTCCACTTGTGATTCAATTGCACACAATGATCTGCTTTTCTCACACCCTTCTTAAGTCTACAGAGAAAATAAACTCTTCAGTAGGGCAGCAAAATGGACTCCTGATCTTAGAATAGGTCTCTGGGCATGCTTGTGATGCAAACATTAGCAGTGCTCCCTTTTAACCCAGGCCAGGCTGAACAAACACTGTGCAGCTCCCAGCCATTTGAGATGCTGTTGTCAGTCACCAGCATCATGCAGATTACAAGCAGAATCTCAACTGGTACAAACCCATGTAACTCCTATCAAACATCACACTCAACAGTTCTTGCTTTCTCTATGAAAATGTGCCTTCTGACTGCCATTGGCTTTCATCAGCAGCCTGTTTGCTTAATGTGTCTGAGGTCTGTAATGGTATATTGAGCAATATGATAGGCATCTCGTAAGATTATCTGATCTCTTAAGGTCTGGGATGAACTGTAACATCCCTGAAGCACTCAGCCTCTTTTAATTAGTGAGTCATTTCTGTCATAGCTACCTACTGAAAGACATATATCCCTTTCTCAAGCTCCTTCCTGTCTTAGCTTACCTGTTTTTATAATAAAGACACATCTTAGTTATGGGAGACAGACTTCTCATTAAGAAACTTGTGAGAAGAGTACCAGGTCATGTTCAGTGAGATCATACACCCAAAAACTCTTTCTACAGGATCTCTAAAACTCCATGTTTTTCCTGTTGTTACAGTAAATAATTCTTCAGTGGAGTACACCATACTTGAAGATATATATTAACCTGTAGTTACTTACATTTACCATTCTTGTTTTATACATGTATAAAGCCCATCGACTTCATTGGGAAATTTGACTGTGCAAGTGTGGACACACAAATTGTGATATGAGTAGTGTAAATTCAGGTGGGACAGAGCAAATTTTCTTCACAGCAGTTAGTATGGGTCTATGTGCTGAAAACACTGTTGATAACACAGGGATGTTTTGGTTACTGCTGAGTTACACAGTGAGCTACACTACTACGGAGTCACACAGTGAGCTACACTACTACTGAGTCACACAAAGTCGAGACCTTTTCTGCCTCTCACTGCACCCCACCAGTGAGGAGGCTGGGGGTGCACAAGCAGCTGGGAGGGGACACAGCTGGGACAGCTGACCCCAGCTGACCAAAGGGGTATCCCACACCATATGGCACCTTGCTCAGTAATAGTAGCTGAGGAAAGAAGAATGAAGAGGAGGATGGTTTGGAATGTTTGAGATCATCTTTTTAAGTCACCATTGCACATGATGGGAAGCCTGATTTCCTGGAGATGGCTAAACACCTGCCTGCCAATGGGAAGTAGTGAATGTATTCTTTGTTTTGGTTGCATACACAGCTTTTGCTTTACCAATTAAACTGTCTTTATGTCAACCCATGGGTTTTCTCACTTTTACTCTTCTGATTCTCTCCCCACCCACGTTGGGAAGTGAGTGAACAGCTGTGTGATGCTTAGCTGCCAACTGATGTTAAACTTCAATAGTCCTCCGGCACCCAGTGTGGGGCTAGAAACATTCAAGGTAATGAGATATTTGATTGGAATATGCTAAGTTGAATTTATAGCTGTCATTGCTGTTTAGCCATAAATTGAGAGGCTCCTGTGCTTGCCATGGGGCTTGCTTGCCTCAGTGTGAAGTAGAACCTAGTACTTTTTAGTGGCTGCTTTTTGCTCACTGTTTGCTGTAGTGTTTGTTGTACCGCTTATCATCCTACTCTACTGTGCCTGGGAACATTTTGATAACAGCAATGATGCTGTGTCTGGGCTGGCAGATGGCCAGGGCATTGCTGCTCTTTCTGTCCTGCTGAGCTGGACAGGCTGGAAGTACAGTGTGAATGAGTCAAAGGGACTGTAGCCTGTGGTTGAGCCCATGTGGGAGCAGGACACCCCAAATCATTGGTGGCCATGGATAAGTCCACATCAGAGTAGGTATATCTCAAAATGTCTGTGATCATGGCTATGTCTGTGCCATAGCTGGTGTACCTCTGAAGGGAAGGAGTTAATTCCAATGTTAAATCCTATGATCTGCTTCAAAAGAATGAAGGATAGAGATTATAGCAGAAGTATCTTTAAACGGTTGTAACCTGGGATTTGAGTTGCATCTTTAGGGGTCACTATGGCAGGAATTGCCTGAACAAACAGAGGAGAAGCCTTATAAGAAGCAGCGCAAATACAGCAGTTACTCAACTCAAATTATTGGCTTTGGTGCCCAGTAACTCCAAGCAACACACCACCACCCCTGTCCTGAGTGATCACCATTAGAAACTGAGTCCAAAGTCATGGACTAATGGAACTCAATGGACATTTTACAGACATTTCACAGGGGTAGTCCATCAACTAAGGGAATTATAGCTGTGTTCTACACCAGAAGATGGAAAGCAAGATGACAGCTAATGATGGTGTATTGGATAGTGTGAGACCTGAGCATGATGGTGTGGAATAAGTGGTAGAGAATGTGCTGGTTTTGACCGGAATTGAGTTAATTTTCTTCACGGTACCTGGTATGGGTCTATGTTGGATTTTTGACCAAAACCATGTTAACATAGGGATGATTTAGTTCCTGATGAAGAAGGGTTTAAGCAGCATCAAGGCCTTCTCTGCTTCTCACCCCACCCCACCAGCCTGAAGGCAGCTGGGAGGGGACACAGCTGGGACAGCTGTCCCCAGCTGAGTGAAGGGATACCCCAAACCATATGGCATCATGCTCAGCAGTAACATCTGGGGAAAGAAAGGAGAAGGGAGGGATGTTTTGAGTGATGGCATTTGTCTTCCCAAGTCACTGTTAAACATGACTGAGCCCTGATTTCCTGGAGATGGCTGAACACCTGCCTGCCAATGGGGAAATGGTGAATGAATTCCTTGTTTCACTTTTCTCATGTGTGCAGCTTTTGCTTTACCTGTTAAACTGTCTCTGTCTCAACCCACAAATTTTCTCACTTTTACTCTTCCAATTCTCCCCCCATCCCAATGGCACAGGCAGTGAGCGAGCAGCTGTGCGGGACTTTCCGAATGGGCTTAAACCTTGACAGCCCCAAAAGACAAAAGAAATGCCATTTGGAGCTCATTAGGCAGACATAGCTTTTACTGCTTCTAAAGCATGTTTGCTCTTGCGTTCATACACAATGCGGGGATAGTATAAGCACATGCTGTATTAAAAGTTCTGTTCTTACTTCATTTTAGACAATGACTGGGCAACTCTCCAAATTGTTCCTTATGAAAATTTATTAAATGTAATGGTTTTGAAAGAAAGGTATTGCATGGGGTCAGATAAATGTAAAACAGTTCCACTGGGTACCAGAGCGGTAGGAATAAAAATTGTGTGAATTAATTTTTCCTTGGCAGTTAACTCTATTCAGTGCAAAATTTGTTCGGGGTTTGTTGCAGAGCTTAAATATTTGACATTCAGATAAAATATATGTTTGTTTTTTCTAAAGCTGTCAGGGGCATGCATGTGTCAGTTTTCATTAAGAATAATTTCCCTCAGGATCTTTGGCTCAAGTTAACCTTCAGACCTCCACCGACCCCCTCTAAACCATCAGGGTTTCTTTTTGTGTGTTGTTCCATGGATAAATGTACCTGCCAAAACCTAAGAGCTTCAGAGGATGATGGTGACTGAATGCCTGAACAGTTCTCAAACCTAGGAAATGTGCCCTGCAAGCTACAGCAAGAAATTCCCTTCTTTCTTTTCCTCTGAAATTATCTATTTTCCAAGTACTAATAAAACAAACACTTAGGGAAGTGTATATAGAAAGGACATTTAAAAATTAGTCTCTTTTATGTTAAAGCTTCTTTCTGTAAGAATCACATTGTGCTGTATGTGCTTAAGCCCAATTTCCACCCTGAAAATTTATACTTGCAAATAAATGACAAAGCACAGTTCTGCCATTTGTTGAAATATATTAAAAGGAATCCATTAACTTGACATCATAACAGTAATATGTGGCTAAGGTGACTCCTCTGAACAAAACCATGCTTTTTCACTGGGCAGGGAGACTTCACAAAGACCATAAGCCCTGCTAGTGCACTGGTTGGGACAAATGTTTGAACCCCGTTTCACTCTTTGCTGATGGTATAGGCCACCAATTTTCTTAAGAGTTAATTCTGCTCCCTGTTCAAACGTAGCAAATAATTTTAGAGTTAGGTCATTGCTGGCAAGTAGACGGGGACTGCTGAAAGTAAGGAAGTTTCCAGGGAAAAGCAGACACTGAAATATTATTCAAGGATCCTTCTGCCTAAAAATCATGAGGTTATTGTAACATAGCGTTCTGGTTCACACGATCCACTGATGTTAGTCAGTAAGGAATGCTGAAATGTTTTGATTTGAAGGCTGCGTTGGAAGTGAACAATTCACTTCATTTTTGCACCCATGAGCTGAGAAATAAATGTGCAATACACATTTCACTTATAGAATGGTTTAATGAAAGACTTACCTTATTTGCTGTCCCTTAGATGAAGTCCCACAATTAGTTTTTTGTAACGAGCTATCAAAAAGTTTTTTTGCTGCAGGACCAAGGCGAGGGATCAACTCACTGAATTGCAATAAACCACATCAGTAACTTATACTTTAATCTCTATTGTTTAGCAGTCTGGAACCTTAACATAGACTTTTGTAAACATATCACAGTGAGGTTTATCTAAAGTTATTATTAAAAATATAATAAAACATTTTGCAGTTGTGCATTTACTAGTTGCAGAATTCCCTGAAAGTTGTATACTGAGCTGTATACATTGATCTATATGTTGGGGGTTATAGAAAAACAATTTCAGAGGAGGTATGTATTCACTGCTAGATGTTGTCCCTCTATCCAACTCACTCCATTTGCCTTTTGGACGGCCTGGATAAGAGTACAGCCCACACTTGGGTGAAACCTGGCCCTTATTATTCATAGTTTTCACAACAGAGATAAGCTAAAGCTATTCTGAGCAAGATATATTTTCTCTTAAGCAGGATTTCTCCTGTGTTCTTCGCAGCAGTGGTATTGCAGTTTCAGACTTTACCCATGTTTCAAGGCTTCTCTGTATTTTGCATGTGATATGGCAATAGCCAAACTAGAGTTAAACAAACTCCTGCATGAACGTGAACAGGTCTAGTCATGACAGCAAAGTGCACCGTGGTTATAAAGTATATTACTGGGTTTAAGGGAAGATGCCTTCTTAGAAACTTTTAAAGTAAAACCTATGTTCGTGAAAGTGCTACACAAAAGGTTCTGAACTGACTCCCCACTCAGCCATGGTCTGCTGGTTACCCAATTTAAATATCAGTGACCCCGTCTGGAAAAATTCCTGAGGGAGAGAGGAAAATAGAGAGCATGTCTATGTGGTCAGAAGATGGATGTTATTCCCTTGCTCTGTCCATGGCTTGGGGCCATTGAGATGTTATTCCGGATACTGTTCCACCAGGCTCAGGGCCAGATCTTCCTAGCATACCTTGTCCAAAAGAGATTTAGGACAGATTTCAGAACTCTAAAATTCACCCTGTTTCCCTGATTTTTTTATGTTTGTCATATGGACTCCATTAGAAATCAAGGAACAAGATCAATGATTTCCAATAAACCTTTATATAGGTATTGAAATAAAATGGACTTCACTAAAGCAATCTGGACTCCAGTTCCCATTCACCCGTTTTCTGTGAAGTATCCTCTATTAAATAGCCAGGCAGTTTCCTCTGAAGCAATACTATTAGAGTCATTGCAAAATGAGTTGGAGATCTCTGACTGAAATTTGGCTCTGAACTAAGAGTTAACCTCAAAAATAATCTTTCATTTTTGGAAGAATTCAAAATGTTACCAATGAACCAGCACTGTTCAGTGCTAGTTTGTGTCTCCAACTGTTACTAATTATTGCATTTCATCTATTTTTAACTTGAAATCCCCCATCTCCAGCTCTCCTCACACCTTTGCTGGTCATTATTTTTCATATAATAGGATTCCCTCAGTTAGCCTAGTATTGTAAAATGTGTCATCTGGTATAGGTTAGCTGCCAAGGCTCCCTATAGAGCCAATGAAATAAAGTCAGGAGCAAATAAATTAATAACTTTAGGTATTCCACCTTATTATATCACTGTCTCTGTCTCATGGATAAGACTAAATATCTCCATCAACTACAACGGAAATACAGACTATCAGTTACACACCTGACTTTTAGGTGCCTAAAATCCATTTAGATAAATCCCATTCTTAGTCCAGATAAGGTATTGTACAGTGATGATCATAATCTAAAACTCTGCAGATACATTTTTACAGAACCAGTCTATGAAAATAAACCAAACTTCACTCTAATGCAGTTTGTGTGAAATTATCAGCTACATTTAGCAGTATATTTTTTATTGTTTATCATTTCTTAAAACTGTCCAGTGCTGCAAATGTTACTCTGTTTCTGGTAATATTAGGGAGAACTATGAGTGCTCATCATCAGAAGCTAAGCTTATTTTGTCTTGAATTTAATACATACAAAGAAATACCAGGACATTTTTTGTATTATCACTGGACCAGTCATACCAAATTCATTGTCCCGGTTTGAGACAAATTTGGAGGAATGTCCGAAATAAACGTCCTCTAATAGAAGGCAGGTTACAGCCACTCCTCCCCCAACAGGTTCAGAAAGAATTTTCCTCGGAGGAAAACGAAAAAAAAAAACCTATTTATTTAACAAGTAAAGTGCACACAGGCACGGGGGGAAAAAAAAAAGAATAATGCTAAATAATAAAACCTCTCTCTGTGGAGAGAACCTGGGTGGATTTCAGAGTCCTTTGTGGGTGTGGCTTTCTCCTCTCTGGAGCTGGGGTTCAGCTTGGGCCCCTCTGGGGCCAGTGTGTAGGGTTTCCCGATGACGTCCTGGTGTTGCTGAACGGTCCAGAAGAGAAGAAGAAGAAGCCAAAGTCCCAGGGAAAAACTCTCTTGCCTCAGCTAGCAGACTGGCATAAAAGCAAAGGAATGTAACTCTCTTCCCCGCTGCAGAGAGCTGACTGCTGAGGTGAAAGCAGGAGGGTGCTTTCCTCCGCTCTGTAGCAGTCAGGAACGCAGGGGAGTGCGTGTCTGTGTCCTTGTACACAAAACTGCTTTGAAAAGTTCTCCTGGCTTCTCTTCCCCCTCTCCTGAGAAACAGCTTAAAGACACAGGATTCATGTCTGGCACAGGGCAGATGGTAGGGAATACAGCATCATACAGTCACCCCAGGACAGTCAGGATGGGAAAAAAAAGCACGGCTCTCCTAAATTCTGGGAGTTTGGCTTAGAAGGATTGGACTGTGATACTTGAAAGGATCTCAGATTGGGATGAATGGTAAATAAATGTACAACCACTCCCTAAACAGGAAGTTCATCTTGACTCAGTTCTTTTGTAGTACTGCCCTTAGCCTAATATGCAGTGGGCAGGACCAGACCTAACCACAGTGGGCCTCACCAGAGGCGTGTTAAACCAAATGACGTGAAGTGCATGATGTGACATCAGGTGCCCAGGAATGTGTGCATTTGGCTGGTTCCCACACTACCTTCAGTCACTTGGCTCCTCAGCTGGCACTCACACCACTATTCCAAAGAATGGGGGCATTTTCCTTAGCCATGCTAAAGAATGTCTTTTGAAGTTTTACAGAGATGTCACTGTTTTGGGACCCCAATTTGATGTGAGTTGAGTAGCTAACTCCTAGGAGAGGGTTGTTAAACTAAATTGGAAATGCTCTATATTTACCTATGATTGTTTGGTAGATTTACAAATAAAATGTTCTCAGAACCTTTTGGTATACGAACAAATGAAATGAAAGCCGTCAAAATATGTCCTTATATGAAAATCTGGCATGTTGGAAATGGCTTAGCTGATTTGTACTCTTATACCCTTAACAATTGAGTAGAAGTATACCAAACAAGTTACTTATGGATTGGGTTCTAACTGAAGTGCCTCAGCAGTCTATTGCTGTCCAGAGAGGTGCAGAAACAGAAACACAGAATTTAAGATCCAGTCTTATTTCACACTATCCTGGTTTAATGGGGAGCTGCAGATTGGAGGGTGAGCCATGGGATTACATTTGCAAGTGTGTTTACAGATACAGTATTGATTTCCTTGCTCACTAAGAGCATTTCTGTACTGCCACTGCTTGCAATAAACAACCCTGCAAGAGCCTACATGGCTGTGAAGCCATAATGCATTATTTAACAGGACCTAATCAATATAAAACAAGCATTCCCTTTGTTACAGGAGTGCTATTGACAGAATGCTTCTCCCTTTTAATTTTTTATTATTTTGCATTGATTGCTGAAGCCCTGCATAGTCTTCAACAACATATACTGAGCTAGACCTGACCACAAATCTCACTTTATATGAAAAAACAGATTGCCCCATTTTAGCACAGAATTAATTTGGAGGAATATCCAGCATTCTAAGAAATCAATATGAGCATAGCCATTAACTTCAATAAAAGAAAAAACAGGTCTTTGATCAGATATAAAAATCAGTCCATTTAACCATCTCTGAAATAAAAGATCAATACCAAAAAAACCCACAACCCTTCCTATTCCCAAATAAGTCCTTGACTTAAGAGTTCACCTGGCAGGAATGCATGGAATTTGGATTACTTGGCTAAGAATAGAAGAAAAATAATTTAGCCACCTGTAATTTCAAAAATAATATTCTTTGCCTTGTGTCTCATGTTTGCCTGCAGTTCTATTAATGCCATGTCTGTAACATCATTCAAATGACCGTAAACAAGTGCAAGCTGGGTTTTATAAAGTCGGACAGCCTTGCACATATCTAATTTATACTCTCTTAAAAATCTTCACCCAGTTTAGTGGGAGCAGGGATGAAGTAGGCAGAGAAGAACCTACTCAAAAATTCCACAACCACTTCTTGGATCTTTCTTTGTCGGACTATGCTTAATTAGTGAAGTTTTAGTATCTTCATAATAAAACTCATGAACATAATTTCAACCACCCTATTCCAGGCTCATGGTTTCAACTGGCATCCGTGAACTGCTAATATGACATTTAGGAAATCAGATAATTTGGCATACAGAGATCTAAAAACCTGTCTAAATTAATTTGCTGTTTGAGTACATTTCTTTTCAATTTTATAAAAGGAAAAAAATACAGCTTTTTTCTCCCAGTCTAAAAGTTAAAGCTTTAAACTAAAAACTGAACTCTAAAACTAGTGTAATCTGATTATTTTGACCCTTCCTATACCTACTGCTGTGAAGGTTTCAGATATTCAAGTTGAATGACAACCAATTTATCATTCAAAATTGAAAATATTTATGAAGAAATAGGTGAGGAATGCTATGTCTGACATTTTGGAAAGTGATGAAAATGGCAAGTAAAATAAATATGAAGCATATAAAGGCCAGTCCCAAATATGAAGCAAGCAGCTTTTTATCTCTAGCTCAGAGAAAATACTTCACACTTCTCTGAAATCTGTTTTGAAGAAAGAGAGAATAAACTGGGAGAAGATATGTTTTACTAGTTAGGAGATGAGATGGAGAAGCTAGGAGGAGAGGATTTCATATTGTTGTTTTACTATTAAATAATCACTAGTCATTCATTGCTGAATGTAAAATATTTAATGGTCTTAGGATGCCCCTTTCAAGTCGCTGTAAAAGAAGTCGTTACACTCTGCAAACATCATAGGTATCTAAAAAAGTTTACAAATATTTTGTAATTGTTTAGAAGTATCCTCTACTACACCATTCTATTAGCAGACACAGAAAAAAAAAGAGAGATGAGAGAAGAAGATATTTTGCAGAACCTCTAAGCCTATACCTCATAGCATCAATCACAGTGAAGAGCACAGCTTGCCAGAGGCATTTCCTTTGTAATCCAGAAGACCATCTGTACAGTGTTACGGAATGCAGCAAGCAGAAGCTTTCATACTGCTGCCCCTGCCTATATGCATGTGCACACCTACTGCAAGAGCCAAGGGGATACCAAGGGGAGAAGGCATCACAGGAGCTCACTTTATGAATGATACACTAGGTATTAGTCAAACAAAGTTTAAAAATTATGCCAATCGCCACCTCGAATGCTTAGAAGTCCTCCTGTGTGGATATGAAGGCTTGCCATACCCAAGTCTCCAAATTTGGGTGAGGAGAACAATTAGTCTTTGACAAACTGACAGCTTGTGCCAGGAGAGCCCAAGAGGGGTCTCATGAGGATATATGTGAAGTGGCATGGAGCACTGAACTAGGAGTGTGCTCCCTGTCTAGTAGACCATATAGAGACATTCCAGTTTTAGGCAAATTATTTGGATTGTAAGTGCTTCGCTTAATGAGGGAGAGACCCTCTGGGGTCTGCAAAGAGATCCAAACAGCAGAAAAGCCAGAACAGCCAAGTGGACTGTTTTGCATTCTGTGGTGGGAAATTCAGTTGTTTCGTCTTGGTCAGAGGATAGACATAAGGCTATGCAGGTCTTCAGAGGTGCAAAATCCCCCCTCTCAACAAGGAGAAAGAAGAAATCACCTGAACCTCTGAAGCAGGAAGGTAAACCCATAAAGTAGGCTGATTGCTCCTGCCAGAGACAGGCACCAAAGGACAGAAGATAGATGGCAAAACAAGCCTCAGGGCTGCCAAAACACTGAAATTCTGACAAAGAAGCACCACACGAACTGAAAGATACGCTGATGGCCTCAGAAAGGGAGTCAACCTGCCTGAATAGGTTAACCTCAACTAAAGATTTCATTCCAAGCTTGTACAATTTTGCAATTGCAAGATTCTCTCTCATGTCATGAACTATAACAAATTCTCTTTATTGATTTTTTTATACTACTTTCTAATTCTAAGAAGATTCACATTATTTTGTTAGGATTCTATCAACTTTTTCCTTTTCCCTCCTTACTGTAGGAGCCATCCAGTAAGAAGCACTGTCAATACTACTATATATCTGAAAAGATAAACACTTGGCAACTTGGCAACACTTAAGCATTCTTCATCCTTATTCTTTTATGCATCATAAGAATCTGCTCAGAACACCCACATACATGCACAAACATTGTGTCACTTGCGCATAATACACTCCTTTTTCCAACCACAATTTTTCCTTTCCCAACAGTTCCAACTATAATTCACTGGCAGAGCAAAATATTGGAATGAGCATCTCATTTATCACTGGACAAAGACAGGCCTTTACTTCTCCTCAGCCCTAAAGGCCAAAGTGGAACTGTTTGCATCTCATTCGTCATAAACTTTCAGTAGATTAGTTAGTTTATATCTGGGTGGACTGAGACAGGCTAGAGCTTACTGCAGTGAGGGTTTTTGTTGTTTTAGTCAGGATGGGGGCAGAACTCACAGTTCTAAAGCTTTACTTTCACTGCTGAGCAAGCCTGACTTTATCCTGCCTGCGAGTACAGAAGAGCTGTGGTTCAGAAGGGCTCCCTAGGGTGCTCTGGCCAAGTAATTACAGTAACTTTCATAATACCTCTCATCAAGAAACTGCATTTTTGCAGCAAGGAGTCTTGTTCCATTCGCAGCAGAGACTTCAGAAAAAGAAAAATGTCAGTCTCCAGTACTAAACTGCCAGTAATCCATTTTACCTTACCAGCACAAGTAAGGGCAGCAAAACAGGGAAAAAAAAAANTATAACAAATTCTCTTTATTGATTTTTTTATACTACTTTCTAATTCTAAGAAGATTCACATTATTTTGTTAGGATTCTATCAACTTTTTCCTTTTCCCTCCTTACTGTAGGAGCCATCCAGTAAGAAGCACTGTCAATACTACTATATATCTGAAAAGATAAACACTTGGCAACTTGGCAACACTTAAGCATTCTTCATCCTTATTCTTTTATGCATCATAAGAATCTGCTCAGAACACCCACATACATGCACAAACATTGTGTCACTTGCGCATAATACACTCCTTTTTCCAACCACAATTTTTCCTTTCCCAACAGTTCCAACTATAATTCACTGGCAGAGCAAAATATTGGAATGAGCATCTCATTTATCACTGGACAAAGACAGGCCTTTACTTCTCCTCAGCCCTAAAGGCCAAAGTGGAACTGTTTGCATCTCATTCGTCATAAACTTTCAGTAGATTAGTTAGTTTATATCTGGGTGGACTGAGACAGGCTAGAGCTTACTGCAGTGAGGGTTTTTGTTGTTTTAGTCAGGATGGGGGCAGAACTCACAGTTCTAAAGCTTTACTTTCACTGCTGAGCAAGCCTGACTTTATCCTGCCTGCGAGTACAGAAGAGCTGTGGTTCAGAAGGGCTCCCTAGGGTGCTCTGGCCAAGTAATTACAGTAACTTTCATAATACCTCTCATCAAGAAACTGCATTTTTGCAGCAAGAAGAGGAGTCTTGTTCCATTCACAGCAGAGACTTCAAAAAAAGAAAAATGTCAGTCTCCAGTACTAAACTGCCAGTAATCCATTTTACCTTACCAGCACAAGTAAGGGCAGCAAAACAGGGAAAAAAAAAAGAAAAGTGAAAAGTGCTATGTGCAGCTTACTGGAGAACTAGAAAAGACACTATTCTTTTTGTCTCAGTTTGGTAGAAGGGAGCCCTCAGGAAGAGTTTATATAAGGATTGGTTAGTGACCCCTGAACAGCAGAGCTCTCTTAGAAGCTATCTCACAGTTCTTCACTGCCAAATTCAGAGGCTACCACCCAAGGAGGGATTGTGCCTGAGGCTTGCCCTTCTGTCCCACCACTGCTTGGTACATGCGGATGCCTGCATATGCCTCAAAAATTGTTGATTTTGTGCAAGTTGCTCCCTTCCATCAGCCCCATGTCAGCCCTGCTCCCTCAGACGAGGACACACCCATGACACTCTCCAAATTATACTCTCCAAGCCATTCACGGACCATGAAGTCCAACAAGGACCTTTGGTGGTCTCCACGGGACTGAGGCTCTCAGGATGCCAGCAGAGAGTCAAGAAGAAGGAAACAGTGATTTAAGGTCTTATTTATAATTTGGGAAAATCCTTAGTAAAACAATAGTTGTATCATGTGCAAATTGGGACTACAGTAATAAGGAATCAAAAAAAAAAAAAAATCATGTCTCCACAGGATATTTCTTGGAAGATAGAGACAGGGGTTCTCCACTGGCAGGAGAGCCTTGCTCCCCCACTCCTTAGGCAAGTTCCCCAGCCAGTGAATTGCTGGCTGAAAGATTGATTGCATCACCTGCTGGCTTTATTAATGGTGTAAAAGTCCAGCATGCTATTTCTCTGGCTTTGACTTTAACGAAAATATGTTGATACGTAAAATTAAAATGTTTTGCTAAAAAAAACAAAAATCCCATTCTGTCCCCCAAAAACCAACTTCTAACCAATTTCACTTCTTTTTCATGTGGCAAAAGCAAGGATCTGTTTATTTAGACCTAGCTTGAGCCAAGTTAACTTCCATTTTTAAAAGATCATTGGTATTTAAAAGGGTAAAGTACACTGGTTTGTAAATGAATCCCTATTCCATGCCCTGCTCTTTATGCAACAAGACTTAATAAATTAAAAATTTTAAACAGTGGCTACTTTTACTGAGATCCTGAAATTTCCATAAAATTTCTTTGAACTGTGGTGAGAAAGCTTAGTCTTACGTATTGGTTCTCTATTCATAAGATACAATATATTTTTATATTTCCAATTTTTAAAGGTTCCCCTTTCCTCCACAGAAACTAATTGGGTCTGTTCCCCACCCATTTTAAACTTTTTTCCTCAAGCTCAAGGATGCCAAGGTTCTGCTTAGCACAAAAAGCATCTGATATTTTGAAAGAATAAAAAATTCCTTTTCTTTTCTTTTCTTGGTGAAGCGTATATTTAAGGATGAATAGACCATTTTAAAATTTCGACAACAGCACTTAGCCAAGAATGCAGAGATTGATAGTTTCTCAAAAAATTAAGATTATTTTAGGACATATCTGGTTAACAAAATATCTCAGGTTTCCCACCCAGCCTCAACAGTTGGCTTTTGCTGTACTAACCACTGCTGTTAAATTATACAGTGCACACTACACTTATGATGGACATGGTTATAATGGACAATTGGTTATAGCGGACAAAAACAGATCTCCCAAACCAAACATATTAAGTTCAAGACATTCCTCTCTGGTTATAACAGACAAACATTGGCCACAATGCCAATTTCTGGACCTTTTTCTCAACCCCGTAAGTCTACTGAATAGAAATGGGAGCTAGGGAGGAAAGTTACAGGAATACTGTGTTTTTAAAATAGATTGTGCCCGAAGCCAAAGACTGAACAAGATGGTAAGAGAGGTTATGCCAGACTTGCACTTTCTGCCAGCCTGACTGACCGCTACATACTAGATAAACTCAGAATTTTCTATAATCTGATCTCTCCTGCTCTTAGAGCCAGCTTCAGTGAATGCAATACCATGGAGATGTAGAAGGACACCAAGTCACCACTCCTTTCCAGGGCTCTTCCTCAGATGGCACAGCCTGTCCTGGCCATGCAAAAGGCCACACACTAAAGGGTGCTCCAATTAACACCATAATTTTCAAGGTAGCCCTTTGAAATCATGTTTACATCCATATTTGCCAAGAGTACAAGGGGGCTTGATAGGCTAGTTAAAATGTACCCATTTCAAATAGAAAGAGTGTTGTGAGCCGTCAAGAAATGTGAAATATTTATGAACCACGGCTCATGAAAGAATTGCATGTTAGGCTCAGTCAAAATCTCATGAGATTTTCATGACACTCACCCAACACCATGAGCTATTGCAGATAAAAAACATTTAATTGTCCATTCAGGTCCACTTCTTACATAGTGCCTTTCCTGGCTAAATTTCAAAAACTAAACTATCAATGGTGAGTGTAGAAGTGAGAGATATTTTTTAGGTCTGCTTTTGAAACAAACAAAGTCACTTTCTTTTTCACTTCTATTAGAAGTAAACTGAATTTAAACCTTTTGATCTTAAGAATAGAGACATAAGTGAGGCATGTCTGTCCAAAATGTTGGCAAAGCCTACTCACCTGAGTTCCTCATTGAGTGCCTTGGCAATAAAACACATGACCCTTTTTAAAAGGCTTTAGCACACATTTTAGTGGCCACACACTTGTTTCTAGGGGCCCTGTGGCAGACCTTTCCTGGCCATGATCTGTGCCACTAGCAGAGTTAGTTCTTCAGTTTCCTTGCCTGTCTGAAGCTCAAGAACTCCCACTCTGCTTTACATCTCAAAACACAGTAATAAATAAGGACATAATTCACACTTCTCCATTCACCAGTACCCACTCACACCTATGAAACAGCTTTGGTGGAAAAAGAGAGGTTCTGTATTTGCATGACTAAGGCCCTGCAAGAGGGCACCCTGTCAACTGATGCTAATGGGAAAGAAAAGCTGACTCGAAACGTAATTCTGCGTTTCAACAAAAAGCTTCATTTCATTCTATATGTTCTTTGGGGTCAAAGTCTGTCAAAGCACAGCCTTGGCTTCCTGATGTCTAAAAGCAAAAATGAATACTTACTACATTTGATAACAAAAATGTTACCTGTGAATTTTAGTTATGCCCTATGTGACCTCTGCAAAATAGTGATGACCATCCCAAGTCAGCACAAAGTACATTGGAAGTTCTTTATCTAATACCTAAAACAAAGTTCCAGAACAAAGCTGAAAATAAATCATAGAATCATAGAATATCATGAGTTAGAGGGGACCCACACAGATCACAAAGTCCAAATACTGACTTTGCACAGGACAACTCCAAAATTCACACCATCTACCTAAAGCAGTGTCCAAAATCTTCTTGAACTCTGGAAAATTTGGTCCCATGACCACATCCCTGGAGACCCTCTGAGAGCCTTTTTCTGATATCCAAACGAAACATCCCTTGACTCAGCTTCATGCCATTCCCTCGGGTGCTGTCGCTGGTTACTTCAGAGAAATCAGCATCTATCCCTCCTCTTCCCGTTGTAAGGAAGCTTTAGACTGCAATGAGGTCTCCCCTCAGTCTCCTCTCCAGGCTGAACAGAAAAAGTGACCTCAGGCATTCCCTTAATGCTTCCTCTCAAGGTCCTTCACCACCTTTGTAGTCAGTCTTCAGATGCTTTTTAACAGCTTTATATTCTTCTTGTATTTTGGTACACAAAACTTCCCCCAGGACTCAAGGTGAGGCCGCCCCAGTGCAGAGCAGAGTGGAACAATCTCCTCCCTTGCCTGGCTGGCGATGCTGTGCCTGATGCCCCCCAGGACACAGGTGGTCCTCCTGGCTGCCAGAGCACTGCTGACTCACGTTCATCTTGCCATCAATGAGGACTCTGAGATCACTTTCCATGGGGCTGCTCTCCAATCTGTCATTCCCCAGTCTGTACAGATGTCCAGGGTTGCCCTGTTTCATGTGCAGAATCTGGCACTTTCCCTTGTTAAACTTCAAACAGTTGATGATTCACATCCTCTGAAATATGATGGCAAAATATTTGTCATCCGCAATAGTCTGGTGAGACAGCACACATTCAAAAAGACTCGAAGTTCACATAGTGATTTTCCAGGCAGTATATGCCTTCTTCCACTCCTATGTATCTTCCCTCTTTGTCATAAAGTGAGGGCATCACAACACACTGTGACCGTCTACAGATTGTTTCATTTCAACAGCAAGACAGATGCCACAAATTTGTCCTATTCTGGAGAAAAATTGCTAATGAAATGTGATCAGTGAATGAACATTATGGCAAGTCCTGTGACTTGAAATTGTATAGGGAATATAAACTGGCAAACACACTTGCCCTCTAGAGTGATAGCAAAAAGGGTTTTCAAAATGTAATCGAATGTACTATATTTTCCAAAACGGTAGGATATGTCTCTATTTAATTAGTTCATTCAGAGCACTTGAGATTTGGTTGTTTTGGGGTTTTAAGGCCTATTTTAAGGCCTATTTTCCAGTTATTAAGTAGATCCTACCTTTATTTAAGCAGTACTAATGTACAGAATTTGAAGGACAACATGAAATATCATCAAGAGATGTGGTTGTCATACAGATTTCTACTCATTTAAACTATCATTGTGGCACAAAACTTCAAGTAGTCACTGGACTTTCTCTTCACTGGCTAACCCAAAAACACAAGAATAAAACATAAATAAGTGAAAAACATCATTTCTCCAGAGAGTGTCTTAAATAATTGGGGGTGCATGTTGATCTCTTTTGCTTATCTATCTTCTTTTCATTTCCTTGGTTAAAGATATAATACTCAACAGAGGAAAAAAAGGAAGGCAAAGAAAAAAGTGCATTAAGATTACACTTGGCATTTTAAATACAACAAAAGGTACCTATAGGGATGCTTTATTGTACAGTCAAGTAAACTCCAGCTGTCAGCCCTGTGATCACTTCTTCAATGGGCAAAAAGGACTCAGCTCTAACCCGGCTACATGCTGGTTCCCGTCAGTAGAACAACTACATCCTTAGGAATTGCATTCACAATTATTCCCTGAGTTTCAAAGAAAACTTTGAAAGAAAAATGTGAATAAACTTCTTAAGTGAGTGGGTTTTTTCTTTTCTTTTTTTTCTCTTATTTTTTTGGTGTTAAATAAAAAAACTGTTTATCTGTTTTTGTTGGAGCTAAAGTACAACCTTTTGCCAGAGATGAAAACTTCTACAGGATGACTTGAAAATCTTGTGGGTTTATTGGTTCTCCTATTATGCTCACATTAAAGAGACCAAAATATGTTAAATATGACCCTCTACCTGGAGAGGGAGGAACTACTGCATACATGGAGTCAGAGAATATGCACTGATGAAACTTTGATCACTTATTTAAATGTGATATTATGGGGAGAAATCCCAGCCTGAAGGAAATGGGATTTCTCTCATTGGCTTCAACCGGACCAAGGCATCGCTATCTAATAGAAATTTCTAGATTTGTTGGGTAACTTTGTTCAAGATCCACGTTTCACAGAACAAGCATAACTGAACACTAGAATTTATTTAAAACTTTGAACGTTTTCATGAGAACTTTTCTTTTTCAGAGTGTTTTCTTTTAAATTTTGTGGAGGAAAATCATGAAATCAAATAAACTTAATTTGGAAAATCTGCATCAGTCCTGCTTGAAATGTCTAACATTATGTGTTTTTTCTTCTGGCTTTTCCCTTTTTCTTTGTTGATTTCCATCTTCATTTTCTTTTACCATCTAAACAATAGAAAAATAAAACTAAAAAAATGAGAAGCATGAGGAGGGGGAAGAGAAGAGGAATGACAATTATTTGGGAAGGAAGATGACTTTTTCCAATATTCTATCTCTTGCATTCAAAGACAAGACAGAAAAAAATTAGGTAGCTTCAAAACCACAAATTTCCACTTTTTTTTCAGTGTTTTGCTACACTGCTTTCAAAAGAAACCACTGTATTTTAAAAGCTAATTGAATTTTGTATGTTGTTTCTCTTATGAATTTATCTTCTTCATTTCTGAGTCCATTCTACTAACCAATTTTTCATAAATTTATTAAAAATTCCACTCTAGATTTCTCCTTCATGTAGATAGGCAAAACACAGTAGACTGGCAATAGCAATCTGTGCAAGGCTAAGCAGCATATGGCCTTCAGCAAAAAAAGGGACCATAAATAATTTCAAAAAAATTTTTACTGTGGCACTATACATTTGACAAACTATAGGCAGCAATCCAAAATACAGACAACTATTCAGCAATTTCTTTTCAGTGAAATGCTTTTCCAGGTGGCTGGATGCTTAATTTTCACTTCTGACCTTAATTTTCACTTCTGACCTTAATTTTCAGTCAGCTAACTAATCTGCTCTTTCAGCCTTCTCCAAGTTTTTCAACCTTAAGACTTCATAAAATTTACTCAATTTGTTTTGCCATAATTTCTTGACCAATAAATAGTCTATGTGTTTATATGAAAATACTTTTTTCCAATGTCTGAAATCTCCATTTATAGGGTCTTGAGGAAAGGGTCAACTATTGAAACAACAAGCTCAAAGCATGAGGGGAGCTGTCTGAGCCTTTTTTTTTTTGCTTCAGCAGTATTCTAGTTGAAGGATGCTTATAATTCCATTGAACAATTTTAATGTAAAAGTGTACCAATGGAAATATGAAACATGAGGAGTGGTGTTCCACAGAAGTTTTCTGTCCAAAATTTTCTATGTAATATAAAAGAATCAAACCAAAAAAAATACCTACAGAATTGCATATTTGGTTCGTGAAGGTATTTCCATCCTCAGGAACAGAAATTTGTAAAAAGGAAACCATACACATATGAAACATTTCCTAAGAAAAAAAAATCAATTTTATCTAATACAAATTTGTCAGCTGTATACTTGCTCTGTGCACACACTCGAGCAATGAGCAGAGAAAGTTTCAAGTCCTCATACTTCATTCTTCATGTCATACATTTATCTGTATGGCTTAAAAAGAGATACTCTTTGATTAGTGCAACAGAGAGTTTATTATAGATCCTACCAGAATCCTGGCACAAAATATTTTGATCAGTTAACAAAGTTTCTAACAATGTCATCAATAAGAATGGCACAGGAAAATATTTGAAAAATTTATTATCTGTACCTGAGGATATCATTAATCAGGGGTGAAGGTTTACTTTTGAAAATCCTTTCATCTAGCATATGTGTTAAGCACCTGTAAACATCTGTAAACACCTGCCTACCTCCAGGGGATTCAATACCCCATGGCTCTTCACCCTTTCCTCCTAAGTTCCATCTAGCAGGGAACTGTAGCTACATTTGGCTTCTAAAAGCACTCCCAGTTGCTAAGTGTATCTGCATCACTTCTTCCAGAGTGGGTAGAAAAGCCCTAGCAGTTCCAGGTAAGACAGAAAGAGGTCCCATAACATGATGTGTAGGTAAGGTGATGACAAAAATCTCATCAGAACTGATCACAAAGCCCAGTACCCGAGTTATGCTGTGCTAGGGACTGAGCCCCCTCAAGCCTTGCAGCTAACATCTACTTCCCTACTCTTTCTCACCATAGCATATACTTCTCCCTTCTTTCCCCTTATTGATAGGCAACTCCTGTGAAAAATTTGAATTCTTTCTTCAATTTGTTACACCTAACACCTCTTTAAAATGTCAAACTCCAAAAAACACTGTCCCATTCACTCATCATGCTGTTTCAATATCAAGGGTGACTGCAGCAAATGTTGTGAATGGTGCTTTTACTCATTAGGATATTTGTTATACCATAGAACCTTAAATTCTCCACAGTACTCCAAAAGCCACAGAAATCTAAAGCTTTAAAGCAAATTGAAATTCATACTATCTCCTTACACCTCTTCTCTTCTAGATTTGAATTCCTTTCATTTGGTTTGTTTTATAAACACTCACAGAAAAGTCTTTCTGTATATAACTTCCTGAAGTTTGAAACAATGAATGAAGTGAAAGCCATAATAATGTATTGTAGTAATTCATCTCAATGTAAATAAATAATTGTAAATTATTATCAGATGAACCCCATTATATTGGTACTGAAGAACACACAAGAATGGGAGCCAGAACATGACATGGGCAGCTGTGCACACAGATGCACTATCCTGTTCCAAAGGCTGGAAAACAGCCCAGAAAAATAATACCTCTAGGTTTCAAAACTTCAGTAAATTGAATATTTTGATTTATGGGGGTTTTTGTCATTTCATATTTAGATAAATATTTAACAATACTCAAAATATATAACATTAATTTGAGTAATCAAGTAAAGTTAAGCATCCATTTTGCCTAGGCACTTTCAAAATATATCTTTAGACAATCTAAGTCTTTCATGACCAAAACCAGTTAAAAAAATATTATCCTAAAACTGAGCTTTTAATATCCATAAGTACCATAGTAAAATGCATGTTACATTTTATTCAGCCACTTAGAGATAACTGGACAGATATCCTAGTAGTGGAGGTTTTCATAAACAAAAGCATACTCTGCAATAGTCTGCTATTTGGAGTTCTTTTGTCTTTCATGCATTTGGAAAGACTTAACAACACAAGTCAGTCTTTGATAGAGATATATCATGTTAGATGACTTATTGGTGGCACTTTAACTACAGAGTTAAGAATTACTTATCCTTTAATCATACCTCATGACCTTTTGATTATCCTTAATCAAGCCTTATGACCTTTTAGCAGACAGATAGCAACAGCAAAACTAGAAAAGAACCAAAAAACAACACCTCTTTTGTTCAATGAGGACTGTTTAGATATCAAGAGCATTTCCCACCCATTACTCCTTAGATATCAAGAGCATTTCCCACTCATTACTCCTTCTTGCTCACCTTTAGGGGAGAAGGGAAAGCAGTCATTCTGTAAAAAGGACACAAAACCCTTCACTTTTGTGTCACTGTCATGTTCCAAGTCCATGCAGAAAACCACAGCCTATTTGGCAGAAATCTACCATTTTACCATCTGCAGCATAAATCTGTCTGTTTCTGGACTTTCAGCAATCACATGCTGATTTCCCAGCAGAACGGTTTCTGCACAGGTATGGTTCTCAGCATAATCAGTGTGTTATAAAAAACGTATTGTGGCCCTTGCTCTCAGACAGCTCTGCGCTGTCAGGGTCACACATCACTACTCCACTGGGGCTCCCAGAATCTCTTGGAGGGCTGGGAGAGGGCCTGCACTCAAATGGTGGGGGACAGAGCCAGCAACTCACTGTGATACAGATTCATCAGCCACAGAAAGGGCACATCTGTGCATTCAACCACCTGAAGGCCCGGGAAAGAAAAAAGGGAGCCAACACCAAGAGAGCTTGTGTACTCCTGTTGTGGAGAACAGGGTGCAAGTGCTGACCTGGGACCTGACCACTGCATGGCTGCACTAGAGCTGTGTATGGCCCTGGCTGCCTGCAAACACACGCCTGTCCAGGGCTGGGCTTGTTCCACTGCTCCAGTTTCTGCAGTTCAGCTTACAACAGGTAAAAGCTGCTTGCTCTGTGCTCCCACGTCAGGAGCAGACAAGTCCTTAGGAATGATACTTGGAGAATCTTTTTCCTCTTCTGTCTTTTGCTTAGTCCAACACTTAGACCAGGACATACACTTTCAATGGGATTTGTTCAGTGTCATCAGTGTTCATTTATGCTAAGGAGCCTCTGTAAACCACTCCTCTATATTTATGAAGTTCAATTTTTTTTTCTAAAACTATCTGGCAACAAGAGCTGGGACCTATCTACAGCAAATTAAACAAAAATCCCCCAAACCTTCAACATCCATCTCTCAGAGGTAAAGACTGTACCTTCAGTTCCACAGTTACATCTCTGCAGCCAGTTTGGAAAGCAGAAAGCTTTCCTTGACTTTGTCTTTTCCTCCTTTTACGTGTGAAATCAGTACTCACAAAACAGCAACACTCTAGGTAGACAGTCTTTGCACATATACCTGTTTCCACATACGCAGCTTATGCAGTAACTCCATGTGAGGTCTGAAACTGAGGGAAATAATGGAACCATCTCCAAAATAATGAAGCTTGGTTGAAATAAAAAAACCAATCCAATGGAATACTAGGAAATATTTTAGCTATGAAATCTATAAAAGGCTTATCCAGGTAAGTAGGATCTAGCTCATCACTTCATTATAATGTTTTCCAAATAAAAGTAAATTTTTTTTGACGAGCATTCTTTCATTGTAGGAAATGACCCCTCTTCTAAACATTGTTTTAGATTAAAAAATAGATTTATACAGTTTATTTTCTGATGTCTTGTCAATATTTGGCCCAACAACGCTTCAATTCTTCTTATAGCAGCGTCCATTCACCAACACATACAAAGAAATATAAAGAAAGCTTCTCAATATCTTTATATGATTACAGTACCATACAAATTTTAAGAGAAACACCTTCTCAAAAAATAAAATTTATTCTTTTCAATTAAAGGTCAGCAGAATTGATTCATATTGGTTAAATTCCAAAGTAGGTTCATGTCAGTGGTATCACAGCTATCTTTCAATTTGCCTTTGTGTTTAAGTAATGCTCATGTTATTGAGACAAAAGTTAAATCACTGAGACTATCCTGCAACACTGGATGCTTCTTAAGACTGTTTTATGCAGCTGTGACAGCTGTATAAGCCCATGGAGTCAAACGAGAGAAAAAAAAGTACTTCAACCAGCATAAATTATTTATTATATTAAGTGGTACTCAGTAGAATGCACCAAAGTATCATCTAAATTCTTTGTAAGCTTTTAATTTTATATTCATATAAAATTTATAAATCCTTTAATAAGTAAAACTGTGATTAATTTTAATTTGAGCCTCAATCATACCAGAATAGCATTTAGGAGGTTACTGCAAATTGTCCAGATTGTGTAAAATAATGTTTTCACTATTCATTTGAGGTAAGAATGGGTATAATACCTCCTTCACACTAAGAAACTGAGAGAAGTAAGATCAATACTAGAATATTTCACCATTTTCTAATTCAAGATCCTGAAGCATTGACAACTAATAGAATGAAAACTTCATACACACTATTTCTCATACAATAACACTCAGGTTTCAGCAATACTTAATGTTTTCTATAAAGTCACTGTATGTATTTTTAAGAGGAAGATATTAAGGCATTTCTGTGTGCTGAAATCAGAGTGAGAAAGCAGGTAAATAAGAATTAATATATAACACTGAACAACATCCCCTCTTTTCCTGTTTTGCTATAAGGTATATTTAGCTCAGTTTTTAATGTGAAAAAAAAAAGAAATCTTTTTTTTGTTGAAAATTTTTCCTATTGAATGCATTATGGCATAAGACTTTTTCAGAAAAAATGCCACATTGTTAAAACTATACAACATCAACTTTTTTTAAGACCTGCCACAGAAATCCGCTAGGCAGTTGTTGAATCATCCTTAATATTTTAGTTATTAACAATCTTAGAGAGTTTCAATTGATTGGTATTCACTTAATGTCCAAAGCCGTTTCTAACAGTTGAAAGACATTTTAAAATATTTCCAACTTCAATCAATATCACTTATAAGTGTAGTTTTTTCCTCAGAATTACTAAGTATGCCAGGCTGAAAACAAAAATCTTTTCTAAAATTCTAATGCTATTTTCCTAGATAATAAGAAAAAGGTAAATGAAAACTTATACTATCTATTAGCAATCAAATAGTAGTATATGAGAAACTGCATATACTTGCACACATTTATTTGCAGTATAGGTAAATCACTGTGTACTTAGCTCTTGGCAAATACTCATTTTCATTTTCTTTGCACCTCAAGAAGCCAAGGTTCTTCTCTTGAAATCACCATTTCAACTTATGTTGTATCAAGTAATATAAAAATTATTAATATTTGCAAATATTTTTACATAATCATCTTGACGTACTGAAACTCCAGTACACAATAGCTCAGCCCTTAAGTTGTGCTAATTAAGAAGCCCAAATCTTCCCATTATTTATCTGCAGTCACAAAAGAGCACTTCCTTTACTGTCATTTTTCTCAAATAGGAAATGAGCTAATATTTGGCTGCTCTAAATGCTTGACATTTTGGTCCTGTAGAAATAACTGTAGCTCTTTTGAATTCAGTGGTGGCTGATTTTTCTTTCAAGTTCACAAAGAAATATAAGCACTCTGTTATTTTGGAAAGGATCCTTGGGTACAAGCAAACATCTTCTGGTCTTACTGTGGCCACATCTCCGTCTTTAAACATTAGTCTCCATCCAAGAGATAATGGATTCCCAGATGAAATTTACAGTCTCTTTTGAAAACTCCATCCAATGTGAAAAGCAACTAAGATCTCATTCTTGCACCACCATAGCTCTGAATTCACTCCACCACCTGCTCAGCACCTCAGACCACCACAGTGGCACACTGCACAGAAACTTTCTGCAGACAGATGTCCTGGTCTATTAAGAAACTTTACAGCTGGAGAAATATTTTCAGACAGCTCTAAGAAGACCTTTATCTGTAAACTGTCAGGAGTTCGCTTGCAAATGCATTTTAAAGCCTCACGCAGAAGATTTGCATTAATATATATCAGTGCTCAGATGTGGCCAACACTTCGGGAAGATGAATGAAGAGTTCAGAATATGTTCTTTTTTGTCATGACATTATCCAGACTGGGTTGCAGAGTCCTGGGACAATATCCTGTTTCCTTGAAGAAAGTATAAAGTGTTGAGACTCACACCTGAAATCTGGAAACAGATTTAAATTAAAGTGACCTTGTTTAATGCTGCTCTGCAAAGCTTCAACTGACTGATTTAGGCATCTCTTATTTAGGCAGGAGTTGCGTGAATTGAGAAATATGCTCTGCAATGGGCCATTAAAGGGAACAAATCCAAATGAACCACAACACATACTCTCCTCCATGAAGTCATGCCATTCTCTTTTCCTATTTTATTTTCTCATTCTTTTGGCTAACTCTTATTCTGTGCCATGCAAATTGTATTCAGATCTTTGTGGGTATTATCTCTATCTCAGAAAAGGCTGAGAAAATAAATCTGACAGCCCAAATGTATAGACTTCAGTCTTAGCCTTCAATCTTCTCTGCTTTTTCCCTGAACACTATACACACAAGTTCCAAAAAGGTACAAGTTTCAGGTTTCTTCACCAGCACAGCTCATTCTGTCCAACATCACTAGCTCCCTTCCTCTCCTTTAAACTGCCTTCTTGTCCTGCTTCTGCCTTACAGCCCTGTTCAACTTACAATTCTGTGCTCTATTCTACTCATCAGGAGTTTTGATTCCAATGGGAATTTTACCCATTAAACCATAAAGAGATATGCAAGACACCTGCTGGAGAAGTTATTCTAATACAAAGTCGGTCTGTAGCGATAGTCCATACTGGGATCAAGAGCCCTAAAAAAGATTGAGATTGGCAGAATTTAGGAAAGTAAAGTTGACTTATGACTCTCAAAACCCGTAAGCAACTCTCCTGTAATGGTCAGAGTTCCTAGCCGTCTAAAACAATTTTGGCACGTAAGGAAATGTCTGAAAAGGTCCTTAGGAGTGTGGTTGGAAAAACAAATTCGGCTGTATCTCCACTTCTTAAAAATAGGTCAGCTGTCCCCCGGGAAGCACTGGAAACCAAGAAACTGGAAAGAAGGAGAGAAAGAGCTTTGCCAGACTGCAGGTTAGACACTACTTCCAAGAGGCAAGACCAAACCAGTCCGTTGCTTTCAGAAGCAGCTTCCCACTCAGTATGTTGACGGCCTTTGCCCCACTGTGCACACACAGTGACCATGTGCATCCCTGCAGGGCCCACGGTGTCGCTGCACTGCCGTCCTTGCTGACTCCAGCAGTGAATCTGAGCTAGAACCATGTGACTATAAAGTTACAATTGTATGTCTGTGCAAAACATTTCCTGATTGTTTTTAAGGTACCTTTACATTGTTGCCCAGAGCTAAAAATCCCCAAGTATTTAATCCGAGTATTTATCCAGAGAATCCAGCCCTGACCGAAACCATCCATAAGGCTCTGGAAATGGCATCACTGACATTTCTTGCAGACTTCAGTTGGCAATAACTCACCAGGCATTCCAATTCATTCTATTTCTCCACTCCCTTATCACAAAGGATATTTAATTTCCATGTTTTGACTCTGCTGAACACTTGAAGGCTGTATTGTTTTGTAGTCCCTAGGGCACCAGGCAAAACAAACATAGAATTTCAAACTTTTCACAACCTCATGCTGCCATAACATTTTCAGTTTATCCTTATATTTTAAAGACTGTCTCCAGTCATCAGGATTGAGAGCATGGTGTACACTTCTGCTGCACAACACTTATTCACTGTCAAATTCTGTGTGGCTGTAAGTTGCCCAAGCCCCTAAAACTGCAGACCGTTATCTCTTTATAGCTCAGGGATATATGACTTACTTTTTGGTTTTTTTATCAAAAATATTTTTGACCTGGTAAAAGGGAGAACATAAGGGATCTTGGTTGTGGAGAGAAGGTAAACAGTGAAGATACTTGTAAAAGAGACAGGATTTTAGTAGTAATTGTACTTATATTAGTATGGTTGCAAATATAGACATTAAACAAAGCAAAAAACTTAGGAAAATGAGTTATTTCTGTCTTCAGCTTTACTACCTTGTTTCTTTGCTCTGTCCTCAAACAGTCTTCACCATGTGTCTGTCTGTTTTCTTATACTCCAGCTCTTGGGTGCAAGGATTGTATTTGGAAAGCACCCAGGTCATTTTAGACATAGCCACAACATAAATAATCGTTATCCAGGCTGCTGGAATGCCCACTCGGTGAGTTAGCTGCATGGCTGCACGTTCAGTCACCTCTTGTTCTCTTCCAAGAATTGTCCCATGTTTCCTGCAGTTTACTGCCAGCAGCAGGGAAGCATCTTTGCAATCAGACGTATAGTTTCAGAAAAGGAGAAATTTTTCCCCTTCCCTTTCTGGGAAAATTAGACAAGCCATGAACTCACTGAAAGGGAGAACTACACAGAGCCGACCAGCAGTGAGGCTGCGTGCATTACTCAGCAAGACCTGCTGCAAGCACAAGTGCAATAAGCACTGCTGGGGAAGCTGCCTGCTGAGCTCTTGGTGCAGCTGTGGAGCCCTGCTATGCTGGCCAAGTGATCCCACTCTCAGTGCAGTTACAGAATCCAAAAAGCTGAGTCCATAACAGTTATGAGTTCAGAGGCATGGGGAAAGAGTCAGAAAAACAAATATTTCTTCTTGTTTCAACATGTGGGATTTAAAAGCACAAGACCTGGCTTTAAATTACTGACCAGGTTCTCCAGCTCTCCAACGCATCAGCTGCTGTGTTTTGGCATAAATGTAGCTGCAAAGAGGTCAATGGGAGTTCCAGCTGACCTCCATGAAAGATCTGTTAAATAAAACACATCAAAGAACTGGATTCCCTGAGCAATTTCTTCCTCAAGTTTCCCTTTTGTAAAGGAATGGAGAATGTTACTCACTCTATTGCATAAAGTTCTTTAAGAACCTTAACAGTAAGGCAAGAAATTAATTCAGTGACAAATTTTGGCATGATTGCAAAATACCTACACCTCTAATGAAAGCAGAATTTCTTCATTTATAGTACTATATACTAAATTAAATTATTTTTGAACTGAAAGTTATGTAAATTGTAAAAATTAATCCATAATTGGACAAAATTTTTATTTTTTGAGGGGAAAATCTATTGTAAAGTGAAACAAACATTTCCTATATTATTTGGTCTTTCACAAAAAGTGTGTAACTAAGTTTTGCACACTCCAAAGATGAACCCCTTCATTAACTTAAAATAAACTAATTCATTTTATCAATAAAATTAAGAAATATAAATATTTAAAATCCAAAATAATTAATCATTAATTGCACATTTTACACATATCACACTATCCAGATATATAGTAATCAACAAGAATCCATTCCAATATATAGCAGTAAAGCTGTACTTTTAGAACAGTTGCTGCTGAAGTGGAAACATGACAGATTCTCCATTGTTTTACCTTACCTTTATATTTAAAGATATCGTCCTATATGATGTAGAAGTAGATACTGTATATGTTGACAGTGTACTGTACATAATGAGCCATCCAGCCACCCGACAATCATAGTAAAATTATAATTGTAAAACCACAGAGTAAAACCCAGCTTTCCTTCTTTGTGACCTGTGTTTAGGTTTCATTGTCCACAAACCTGGTTAGACTTCTGCAAATATCTGCACAGCAAACCTTTATTGATACCCTGGAGAAGCCTTAATTTCTGCCTGTTTTTCTTGTTTGGCATGTCAACTAAACTGACAGCCCAGATTCACACCAAGAGTTCACAGGATTTGCCTACAGTAAATAAATAGGCACAATTGTCATGGCCCTTGTAGGTAGCGTGGAAGGAAAAAGATATTAAAGTAGAATAATTGCACAAGACACACAATTGTCTGTCTAGAGTAATATATGAGGTTACTCAATAAAGAGCATTTTCAAGCACATCTAAGTTAGGTAATGGAGTAATTGAGCTTTCTTGCACAACCTTAATTAACCTCAGTAAAGTATGTGCATTATGAGACAATCTTAAGTGATTACACTATTACAATCTTAAGCAAATCTTATGTACTACAAATCCTGTATTGCATTTTACAATGAACACAACAGTCTTGCTTTTTTCTACAAATGATTCAAAATTACCTAGCATTTTCTGAAGAAGCCCTTCTTGTGCCTGCCTTTACAACAATAGGAAGTTATACGTTTTATATCTAAAACTAAATAAAACAACACTTACCAGAGTTTTCCATCTGGGATCTTCAAGAAGATTTACAAAGTTCTACCAGAATATGTGGATTCTAATCTGCAAAGGAAATAAGTGGAAGCACAGCAGTCTTCATCTGTACTTTGAAGACTGTTCTCCATTGTTCTTTGAAATAAACAGAGAAAAATAATAGATCTCAATTTTCTTCCTTTCTTGAAACTACTTAAAATCAGGGATTACATGGTTCACAGTGAACTTTTAGAATTGCTTTCTAAGACTTTGTCCAGATATGTATTAAAAGCACATGTCTTGTTGCACTTTCCAAAGATGGAAAGGGTTCTACCTGTATTTACATATTTTGATTCAAAATCTCCTTTATTCTCAGTTGGGAACAGAAGAGCCTTTATTATTCTCAGCTGGGCCCAGTCCCACAAACATTCAGCTCTGCCTTCATCAGATGCAGATCACACCAGCATTTATCCCCACTAATCACCACTCCCTCTGGCACTGACATCCTGGGGAGTTTCCCATTCACCTGACATCAATTACCCTAGACCCTGCTGATACTTAATTCATATCATCATACTTAATTAATCATTAACCCCTTCACTGCAGTCAGTGTTCTATAATTGGCGTTCACAGCATCTGCAAAATATTAAGGGTATTTGTACATTCATCATGAGCTCTTCTACAAGAGCATGAGGTACTGGCTACACGCTTCAGCCATGTTTCAAAAGGATATCACACAAATATATTAACACCAAGAAAAATTAGTATTCCTTATCCAGCAGCTCCATAAATCTAGCAGCTGCACATTTACCATTCAGTTCTCTTCAGAGGCATTAAATAAAGTTCTGTTCTCCCAAGGATATCAGGAGGCCTGCCTAATCACTTAGCCAGGAAAAATGCTCATGGAAAGAGTCCATTGTGGAGCTTCACATTTCCAAATATTTAAATAAAATAGACTGACATATTTAAAGGGAAAGTCCAATTTAAAATTTAACTGTTTTCAGCTCACTCTAGAAATAGGGCTTTTTACCTGATCATGGTACCTGTAGAGCCTGGTGGTAAAACACATACTTGAGGTTTCACACAAAGCAAGCTATGCATCTCTGAGAATGTCTGATGTAGTTTACGTATACCATAAAGAGGGATATTTTTGTTATACAGAGGCTAGAATTCTCTCAAGCTTCAAAAATCCACTTACTCAGACTAACATTCTACCTTGGGGGTTTTTTTTTCCATTGGAGACCTATGGTATAGGGGAAAAAACGAAGTCTAGTGTGCATGGAGTCTTTGGTGTATGACTCTGAACATATAGTGAGAAAGGCAAGGAGGCTGAGGAATGAAACAAATACTGGGAATGGCTCATTTCAGAGAGCAACCACCTACTCAGATTGTGAGAACATTATCTATTATCAGTGGATTGGATTATTAGAGTTAAATCCTGTGGGGCTTTGTTATATCTTATAACCTCTTTTCATGTTTATCTTTTAGTGGTACATTTGAACAGAATGTCTATAAAATTACATTTATCTGAAAGAGCCAAAGAATTGGTACAGAGGATATATCAGTGGATCTTAAGTTAGCAACAAATCAGGAGGTCCATACTCTACACTTACTCTACTGAAAAACAAATAGCACATTGCTGATGAGATGTTTTCCAGGTCTTTATATTCTGCTTTTATTTTGTTTTGCTTTTAGCTTTATAGAAGTGAAATATTTAAAGAGCGGAGTATCTAACAAATCTCATTTCACAAGCATCAAGAAAGAGGTTAATGAGGTTTCAAAATAGGGTTAAGTGGTACCACCATCGCAGAAGCTGTGAATGTTTGTAGAAGATGCACATGAAAGAAGACCCATTTTAATAGTATGGAAGATTCTCGCTTTCATTTCTTCTAGCAGAGTAATGTCAGAGAGATTTTTAATTTTTTATTAGAGGTGCAAGATAAAATAGAACAAAGCCACATTTACTGGTCTCATATCTTCACTAATCAGGTTGCAGAGATCAATTAATACAAAAATAAAAATTTAACTATTTTTTAATATGTATTTCTCTTAGAAATATCTCTAGCAAATACATCAAAGTTTTACATCAGTCCATGTCAGACTGAAATCAAACAGTTTTTCCTTGTGGCCTGGCAGAATACAATCATATCTGTAGATCAATGCCTATTACTTCACTTTGAAAACAAAATAAAACAAAAATAATCAAGCATTCCATTCTGTGCAGTTCCACTGAACTGATTGTACCAGTCTTTAACTTCTCCCAAAGACCTGTGGATCCACATGGTAGGTCAAAATTTTAGTAGTGCAATATCACCCCTCCCTATTGCCATCACCTGTGTTGTTTCCTTTTACCAAGTAAGAAGTCTGCTGAGCATTTCTAAGGAAAAGTGTATTACTACAGGAACCTTCAGCTGCAGAAGTGGAAGAAGATGGTTTATTTCCAGTAGTTGGAAAGAGTTCAAGCTCAGCCAGTTGAGAGAAGATTTCTTTAGCTAAATGATTTTTGTTTAAATTTTTCTAAAGAATTTAGCCAGAGGCAGACAGTGAGTGTGGAAAAGTTCAGTCCAAATAGTTGAAGTATGATGAACATATTAGCACTTGAAAATGGGATTTTATTATGAGACATGTCAGACAATTTTAGTAACAGATCTTTCTACACCCATCTTTCTACTCCCAGTACTGATCTCCTTATAGGCACCAGTGACTGCTATAAATTCCAGACCTGGTTGTAATGAATGATATCCTTCCCATTCTCAGGATAATTGAAAAAAAAAAAAAAAAAGGCCAGCATATTTACAGAATCCAATATCATGAAAACCAGAATCTTTTTCACAAAAGAACTGTCCCAATGGTAAAAGCTGAGCAAACCCAGGCTTCAGATTCTAGGAGTTTTCTTGTGGCTTGTGTATACACCTCATGGAGGCTCCATAGCAAGGACATGATGTACTAAACAGGAAAAAGTCTTGTACAGAGAGGCACTAATGAGGAAACAAAAGGAAAACACCTTGTGGCACAGGAGAGGATTGAAAAATAGTCTTGCAAACTGTGAGCAAAAAAACTTCTGTACCATTGCTTTTTCAGCAGTACCTGTTCTGCATTTGGCCAGGACCATCATTTTTGTCTAATCAGAAAAAAATTTCTGATAATCATTAACTATATAGAACAAAGAGCAAATTTATAAATATTTATATATACTGCTTTGTGGGGTTTACTTATTGGTTTTGTTTTCTTTTACATGGGAAAAGTCTTCACATAAATTTCCAAATATATAATATTTGCATTTAGTTTACTTGTTTGATATCACTATCTGTTCTTGATTCATAATAATACTTTAGTCAGAGAAAGTGTTTTTCAGTGGCAGTAGTCTCTGTAATCTAGAATTATTCTAAATTAATACCTACAACACCATTTCACATAAGTCATTATGACTCCTCTTGTATTTGTCATCAAAAACAAGGGTTACACAAGAAATAATTTGTCGGATTACACTGCATTAATAGTTTCTCATTTAGCACATTACAATTTGACAGGAGAGATAGACTGCTATTTCTAGTAAGAAAGCAAAACTCAACAGATAATTGGGTGACAACGGTAGCTCTAAAGCCTCCTCCCTTCACAGTGCCTAGTGCACAGTGCAGTGCAGACACACACAGTAAATGCATCCAGCCCTGATTATGACACAGCTGCCTGAGCTGTTCCTCCTCCTCAAATAGGTGCCCACACTGATGAATATCACTTCTCCCCAGTTTGCATGCTGGTCATTGGCTTAACAGGCTCAGGTTTTCTACCAGCAACCCACTGGCTATTCCTCTTCCCCAAATTCCCCCCAGAAAAACATTTCTTGAACCAGTTGTCCACCTGGCCATTGATCCTTCACGGACAAGCCACAGACACGCAGATGCAGTGTCTTCTGGGGTCCCAGGAAATGGTCAAGAGACAGTGGAATGGCAGTTTCTATTCCTACACAAACAAATATGTCCTTGAAGGAAAAAAATGTGTTGCTGCCAACTTTGTACCATTGCAGAACTACAGTAAAAAGGGACATTGTTGCTTCAGGAAATACAAAGTCTAGGGATTCTCCTTTAGAGAAACCACTTCTTTAATTGGTTAGAATAGTTCAAAGAGCTGCTGTGAATCCTATTGTCCCTTTTTCCATCTAAAATACTCTTATAATCTCAGCCTAAATACATACCAACCGTATCAGAGGATTAACTCAAACCGAAATCAAATTATAACTTCCTTGTCTCTATTCTCCTTTTAATGTGCTCAAATGAAAATCAGGAAAATTTTTTTTCTATACACATTATACATTTCTTTCTAAGCCACCTTAATCACGACTGTGTGAATGTAAACATTTTCTAGAAACATTAGGATATTTTAATTGTTGGTTTTGCTATTTTTGTGGTTGACTGAGAAACAGTCTTTCTGGGTAGGCCTCTGCAACAGATTGAAATATCCACCTAGATATAGAAAGCCTCTCGTGGAGGGTTTCCCTGAATGGGAGATGGACTAGCACACTCTTCCAACTGTTATTGTTGTCTGACTGTCAACGATAAGTACAGACCAAAGAGAAAATTTTAAAGTAACTTTTGCTTACCAGCTGAGCAGAAAATAGCAGGCTGGTATAGAATAGAAATAGTAAAAGGGAGGCATACGTGGGCTTGGAACTGTAAAGAACCCCTGAAAGGATTGGGCAAGCAGTTTCATTCCAAGTCCAAACAACCTGAACTCCAGCTATATAATTATGTTTGGATTTGGGGTTTTTTTTCTGCCCGTAATATTTTGTTTGGCTTCTGGACTGTTTGGAAGTTAGAACTTCTTCTGCTATTTACTTATGACATTCAGTGCTGGCAAGGATGATGCATTTCTGAACTATGGAAATCTAAATCCCAAGGATACTTGAAAACTGTCACTTTAAGTAATAAAGTTTAGATATTGTTGCTAATCGGAGCAATTTCAGTAATAAGAGTCTCACAGTTCATCAGTCTTGTGACTTTGCTTGAAAGGTAAGGAGTGGGTCAACATGCATTGATATGAAGTAGCAAATATTCATCTTAATTGTTATGGAGGTACAGTAGTGTCACTAATAAAAATTATTCAGGGCCTTACTAGTTGGATGTGGTCTAAAAGCAGGGTTTCTCATCTGCAGGAAATGCTATTTTCCTGATATTTGCCTGAATATTCAGCAAAACTTTTCAAAATTCTTTGTAAGCTCAAGGCCCCAGAGCAGCCCAGTGTTTCTGTCAGACAAATCACTGTCTTCACCACCAAAATTGCCTCCTATAAAGCAACAATACTACTCTTATATTGTCCAGCATTTACTGCATATTCAGAACACTAAGCAGGACTGGCTTATCCAAGAGAAAATAAAATGTACAGTTACACATACATCCAAAATAATCTCTGCTCCTCAAACAGTAAGTGGAAGGATTGCGTAAGTGCTTCTGTAAAGTAGGCTGCACGTTGCTCCAACTGCCTGAGTTTAGCTGATCCCAGCATTTACTAATTAGTCTTCACGTATTGACAAGTTTTCTCTCTTATGCTAAATGCCCCTAAAGTACCCTCTTTGCTGACCCAGAATCCTTGTTCTTGAAAGGCTTCATTTGTGTTCTGCACCTTTGACACAAAAACTTCAAGCTTCTACATGAGATATTGACCCCTCACAATTTTACCTGGGACTGATTAAAATTAGAATTGCCTTTGTATGTGTTGGTCAGCCTTTTCCATACTCATTACTTCATTACCAATCTAAATTTTAAAACGGTATAATAAGATAAATCCAATGATATAACATAATCTGTACACAGTGTTGGTAGCTGGTTGGTACAATTTACAAAAAAAAAAAAAATAAAAGCACATATTTTGGAGATTTCAAAACTTCAGCCAAGGACTCCTAAAATTGGTCTACCATCTCCTTTGGAAATGGGCCTGGTAAGGATCTTTGTAAAAGTCCACTTCCAAACATGTTAACCCCATTTCAACCACACAAAGCTGGATGTTTTAACTAAGTGTATTCTGTCACAAAAACATCAGGTGGTTCTTGTAAGGAACTGAGATGGATTCTATGGGGACTCATTTTATTTTGTTCAAAGCCCTGGTCAGGAAGATTGAGGGAACTTTTCCAGGACATTACACAATGATTCTTCATTAGAAGACTATAAAGTTCGCTCAGTAAAAAAATTACTTCTGGCTTCCATACTGTGTAACCCCATTTAATGCTGTAAAAAACCCTCCAAAATTGGCTTGGACAGAGGCCAGATCTTTTACTCTAGTCATCCCTCATTAGTCACTAATATAGTTAAACTTGTCTCAGTGTTTCCACCAACAAACCCCATCTTTGAGGGGTTATAATTCAGCTGTAAATTTTGACTCTAGAGTGAAATTTAGCAAATCAAAGGCTTATCCCTAAAGCAAATAATAATTGTATTAATATAGTTATATGTATTCAGTTTTATGCTTTTAAGGTATTAAACCTTTTATGTCCCAAACAGCTTTGTGCCTCCAATAAGTTTTAAAAGGAAGTTTAAGTCATGCCTAACTGATAGTACCAACCCCAGCCTAAACTGTGCTTCTCTGACTCTCCCAGCAATACCCACTGCACTGGGTACCAGCACCCCCACACCAATGGCCTTCTGTGTGAGTGTTCAACTCATATGTTGATGCAGATATTCAATTCCACCACCACTGACCTGCAGATGAGGGCCCTACATTCAATCTCCTCTTTAGTTGCTCAGTCTCAGTGGCAGCTCAGGGCTTTTCAAGCCATGCAAGGGCGAGTGCCTGCAGCCCTGCAAGGAGCCTGTCCCTGGCCAAGCTCAGAGCACCCACCCAGTGCCCAGTACTGCCCCCCAGCTCTCACTTTCTTTCATTTTTCACATCAGGTTAAAAGTCTTTTGCTTAACATGAAACCTTACTTGCATCTGCTGTTCATTGTCCTGTAAGATGCTTTGTTGGGTTTTTAATATATGACTTAAAACATCGCATTTTTAAAATCTTAGGTGTTTCATACGCAAATCTGAATATTTGTTGACTGTCACAATTCACATTTATTGCTAAAATAAAAGCTAAGGACTATGGATTTCTCTCTTTCTTTGTAACTTCAAATGCAGAAATAAATGGCTACACAAATAATGCGCACACTGAACATAAGAATTTGATTCTCTATTACGCTTTCACGGAAAAATATATATACATGTATAAAAACACATAACTTTTCAATTAATTGCACAATCTGAAATTATGGCATCTGGAAAACGCCAACAACATCATTCAAGACTTTTTCACAAAAAAA